>OU612045.1:150417504-150953224 GCA_914767935.1 Coremacera marginata
TTGCCAAGTCTTGGCGTCGTTTTAAGTTTCAAGCAGCCGCGCCAAACGTGTGAAAAGTGTTTCTGAAAATGTTTGTTTAAATTAAAAGTGTTTGTGTTTTCAAATTAATTAAATAAAAAACAAAAAAAAAGAAAAATAAGGCGGTTCAGCAGTAAAAATACGTGAGTCTTGAAGCAACTTTGCTGGCAAAGTGGGTGCTCCAACCATATTATGTTTTCTTCAACAAGAAAATGTGTGCTTATAAAAATTATTGTAATGTCGAATAAACATAAAATGGTCACTTCTCAACATAATTAAACCTGAGAAAAACTTATTCACTGTTTTCTAAACATATTTTGTTTGCTTCAAACCAACAATTAGTTCTAAGCAAATATTTTGTTATCACAGTGAAAAATTTTTGGCATTTCTTTTGATATAATATATTCCTAAGTAAATATAGTGTAATCATCGGTAAATAATTATGATGTTCTTAATTAAATTATGTATTCTCCAATGAATATATATTTATCCGTGAATATTTTATGTTATTCTTGACTAAATTATATTCCCAAGGAAACAAATAGTAATAGACTAAAAGTGTTCTCGGTCCATTTATTATTACAATATATTTATATGAAAACATATTTTCTTTAAAACAAATAATATTGTTTTTAAATTCAAACATATGAACATATTATATGAAAACATATTTTCTTTAAAACAAATTATATTGTTTTTAAATTCAAACAACATGTGCCAAGGTACAATTAAATAATGTTAAGATGCAAATATATATATAAAGAAAAATTGCATTAATTAATCATATTATATGTGGAACCAATTATGATTACTTGTTTCCAAGAAACATGCAGAAACATATTATACTTCCTGCAAATTATGTTTGTGAAGGCCTATTATTTTTCAGCGTGTATGATAACAAAAGCTAAAGCTTTCCTGAGAAAAGAGATAATTTATATACCTTTAATTTTATTCCTTAATTTAGTTGTATCCCTTTTAATTTATACCTAGAGAGATCTTCGACTGGGTCGAAGTTAAAATACCCCCACGACCTTATTTAACCCTGCTGTTAGGTTGAGACGATTTGGTCAAAATTTCACTTCAGTCTCAAATTTCCAAAGTTACAAGTTGTTCATCAATGGTCATATTTACAGGGATGGTCATTAGGCTGGATCGATGGGCGATTTTCGAATCGGGCATGAAAAGTTTAAAAAAAAAAAAACAAAAAATGGGGACGATAGGGGTGCACTTTTCCCTACCACATCTTCAATTTTCTGAATTCTTTCTTAAGGAATTTTTTAATAAATTTTTTGAATATAAACGTGCACAGATAGAGAAAACTGATGCCAAAAATTAAATCCTCGTACCCGACTCAACCAAAAACTAGTCTTACACTTATACGTTTTTATACAAAAAGTTATCGTAGAAAATTCATAAAGAAAAAAATTCAACCAATTAATATTTTTTAGAAATTGCGATATGAATTAATATTTTTGATATTGAAAATCCGAATATAATCTTTTTTTTTTTTGGGTTCAAATCTTGCCAAAGATATTCTTTTTATTCAAATATTATATGGCGTGAATTTGGGTAAAATCGGTATACAAATATATATTTTTTTAAAATCGACCACAGTGCCACCTAGTGGGATCTAAAAACACAAAAAAATGTTGGAGGACCACACGAACACATGTTGTGAATATAAGGTGGATAGCTTCAGTGGTTCAGCCGTGATGGTCAAAAATACATACGCACCTACGTCAAGATTATACTTTGAATTTTGTGAATTTTTTTCTTGATGAATATTTTACGATCAATTTTTGTATAAAAACGTATAAATGTGAGTCTGGTTTTAGGATGAATTGGGTTCGAGAATTTCATTTCTGGCATTAGTTTTGTTTTAACTGTACACGTTTATATACAAAATTTTTTTGAAAAAACATCCTAAGTAAAAAATTCTGAAAATTTAAGATGTGATAGGATAAAGTGCACCCCTATGGTCCCCCTTTATTTTGTTTTTTTAATAACTTTTCATGCACAATCCGAAAATTGCCCAAGCAACATCCATTTTTTTACCTCCATACAAATCGACCCAGTCTAATGGTCATAATCCCCAAAATAGCTTTGGGTGTTATGACCGTAACTTGAGGGACCTTGGGGATTATGTCACGGCACCGCCAAAAGCGCCAGTGTGAAAATAATAGCTTTTGAGTTTTCAATTGCATCTGTTGCATTTTAATGCAAGAATATTCCCCGAAAACAAGAAAATCCAATTCGATTTAGAAATAGTCATAAAATTTGGTGCTAAAATCACAAATGTAATTTTTCGATTCTCTTTTTTTCATGCCAAAAATGTCAATATGCAAATTTTCTCACATTAAAAATTGGCTTGTTTATTAAGCTTTTCTTTTACATTATTCTTTTGTGGATACGTTCAGAAATTTTTTTCCATCAAAGATGAAAAAAGTCAGTGGTCATCCTCCTCTGCAGCGGCTAATAATTAATTTTTCTATCAAAATTGTTGCTAAATTGTCAATGTTTAAAAATTCCCTTATATCGCAATGTCTCAAAATTTTTCTAATTTTTTTCAATTTAAAAAATGGGGTTTTTTGGTAGTGTATTAATTTTTTTCTGAATAATTTCGATGTAAAGAGATATATAATTCTGAAATTATTATTCAAGTCATTGACAATGAAAAAAAAAAACAGTTTCGCTTGTTATCTGTATTACTAAAGTTTTTGCAAAGTCGTATGCACAAAATTTTCAGAATCATTATTTTTCTTCATGCCAAGAACTTCAAAGTGCAAATTTTGTCATTTAAAGTAATCTTGTAACAGCTGCAGATGAGATAGATCAGGGATAATTTTTTATGTTATTAAATAACATAGCTGACGGTGTATGTATGAAAAAAATTTTAAAATAAAGCTTTTTTCAAAAGTTGCACTGTTAGTTTAATAAAATTTTCCAGCAATTGTATTCGCAAATATTATTCGTTAAATGATTGCAAGAAAGTTTTTTTTTAATGTTTTTGTAAAGCAACAGGATCCAAAGTATAACTGTGTACTATGAAGGCATGCAGCATCCATTTCCAAAAATAAATTTTGGAAAATGTGCATTTTTTTTCGAGTTTTCTGAGACATTCGGTTCTTTAAACTCGATTTCCATAAAAACTTAAAAATTAACATTGGCGTTTTTGACATGCAGGAGACGATATGGAAAAAACAGCGCGAACATTCAACATTCGGCGGTTCTTAAAGCTTGGCAATCGATTTGCTTATCATCATTGTCTGATATTTTTGTCCACATTTTAAATGACGTCGAAACACTTTACATCGTATTGAATAATTTTTCTGGAAACCATTTCATTACTTTATTTCTCAAAATATTTCTCAGTGTATGATTTAAAAAATATGTAGCAATTTTTTTCTACATACAAACAGAATTGTTCAAAAAATTGATTCTTTACAAAAGCACTTGTATGCTCTCCCGTAGATTGTTAAGCATCTAACTATTTTTCTTATCTGGAGATCTGTATCGACTTCATCACTTCGAATACACCCAAGCCATCGAAATACCATTTGTAGTCTGGCTTCGACACAGTGTTCTATCAGTAGTAACAACAAAATCTCATCATCATAAAACAGCAACATCAACTTGCAAAGAAATAAAATCATGCACGTAATTAAGAAAGCTCGTCGACACCAAAATAATCCACTGTGACAGCGTCTAACCCGAGCCTGAACATACAAATGTCATTAAATCTCTTCTAATGCTGTACATTATCAACATATGTGAAAAATGAAAGAAGAAGAAAAAAAAAGAAAATAAACACCCACACATGTATGTGACAAGCACAAAGTAAGGCGCCTAAGGTACTATGATGAAGCATTCAAGGATAACAACAGAAGAACGTTATAACAACAAAAACAACAACTAGTCAGAAAGTTTTGTTACAAGATAAACAAGCTAGCTAGATTTAAATGCATTTACACATCTACACATACATACGCACATACAAGTCACAGCAAATTAAAAATAAAAAAATCCTGAAAATATACACTAACAGCTGAGATAAGGTGTGCAAAGGCGATGGCAGTAAAGCCAAAAATCTTGCTACTAATGTGGAAACTTCAGGGTCCTGCAACTAATTGACTTCGGAATATGAGCACATGTAGCTGCTCTGCGCCAAACCCAAGCCACTGGGCCAGTTAGCCACAATCAGCCAAAGCAGAGAAGGACATGATATACAGAAGGACATATTCATAAATGGACGTCAGTCAGGCTCATTCACAGGCACTTGTAAGAGTAAATTAACTAAAAAAAAAAAATGGATATAATTTTGTGTGTACTCACCTACACACATACTCATATGACATGCCTTCGTACCTGAAATAAACTGTAGCTTGTTAATAACTTAAGCCAATTGAAAAGTTTTGTTGTAGTTTTTGCAGTGAAAAAGAAGAACCAAACAATTTAATTAATTGAAAAAAAAAAGTTTCCAGACCGTAAATGGCAACACCAGTAACAGCGGGAATAAAATGCATAGTTGTTTCATGATAGAAAAAAGTAATTACATGTGCTGGGTTGTAAAAAAATATATGTATAAACAATGTAAGAAATATTTCGTTATGTAAGAAAATTTGCAACAAAATGTAGTGATTGAAACATTAATGAAGAGGTTCAGGTGTGTGGTTATTAGATAATATAACCCATATAATATCCATCATAGCTCATCTAATATAAAATCTAATATAAAAAGCTGCTTGTCACCTTGTCTGTATGTATCCGAACTCCTCCTACAACGCGCGGGTATTTTTATTTTTGACAACATCTAACAGATCATTCAATAAGTCCGTAGGAAAAGTAAGAAAACAACAAAATTTTGATAAAAGTCGATTATGTTATTCAACATAGTTGACTTCGAGAGCGATAAAACGAGTATAGCGATTTTTCAACTTTTCGATACCACTTTTATAGTACGATTTCTCTTTCTCGTCAAAATAGGTCTCAGTTTCAGTGATTACTTCATCATTGAACTTGAATTTTTTCCAGCAAGCATTCTCTTGAGATCTGAAAACAGGAAAAACTCGCTGGGGGCTAAATCTGGAGAATACGGTGGGTGGGTAAGCAATTCGAAGCCCAATTCATTCAATTTTGCCATCATTTTCATCGATTTGTGACACGATGCATTGTCTTGGTGAAACAACACTTTTTTCTTTTGCAAATGTGGCCGTTTCTTGGCGAATTCAGCCTACAATCGATCCAAAAGTGCACAGTTATAGTCACTGTTGATTGTTGGTTTCTTCTTAAAGATAGTCGATGAATATTATTACTTTCGCAACCCAAAATACAGATGCTATCACCTTACAAGCCGACTGTTGGGTCGTTGCTCGCTTTGGATTCGGTTAGTCGGCTGCTGTCCACTTATCTGACTGTCTTTTAGATTCTGATGTGTAAATAATCTGTTAACTTGGAGTAAAACGAATAAAGTGCCCTTAAATATTTTAAAATGTTATCATGGCACCTTTGCTAAATCAAGAAACCTTTTTGTTTCCTCTTATTGTCTGAAAAATAATACAATAAAAACAGTTGGAGAAATTTTGGACTTGGGAGTAGTTTTTGATTCCAAATTCACATTTGTTCCACATATAAACTACATTATTCCGAAAGCATACTTCTTGCTTGCTTTTTTTCGTCGTAATACCTCTGATTTCTCTGATCCATATTCGCATAAATTGCTTTACACAACATTTATACGGGCAAATTTTTCGTAATATTATACTTCCTTAGTATTAAATTTAGTTTTTAAAGAAATTATGTATTCACTTGTCTGTAACGTTGTGACACTAGACAATAAATAAATAATAATAATAATTATAATAATAGTGAAGCCATTTTTCATCCATTGTAACATATCGACGATAGAATTCGGTTTTATTGCGGTTTAACAGGCCAAACACTCCTCTGAAGCATCAATTCGTTGTTGTTTTTGGTCGACTGTGAGCTCTCGCGGCACCCACTTTGCACAGAGCTTTCGCATACCCAAATATTCGTTTAAAATTTAAAAAAAAATGCCACCTCAGATAACTTTACAATGTTAGCTAGCACGTGCACCTTCAATTTGATCGTTCATAACCAATTTGTGGATTTTTTTGATGTTTTGTGAAATAACAGTCTGATTTGGGCGTCCACTGCACTCTGCATCACTTGTGCTGGTACGACCACGTTTAAATTCAGCAATCCACTTCTCTACCATTTGTCTCGATGGAGCAGAGTGCGGATAATGTTTATCAAGCCATTGTTTGGTTTCCACTGTATTATTTTTTATCAAAAAGCAATGCTTTATCAAAACTCGAAATTCACCTTTTTCCATTTTTTTTTTCAATAACAATATACTATATTACAATATTTCAATTGTTATAACTAAATAAAAATCATATGGAAAAAAATCTAGTAACGCCATCTATGTGTTATCCTATGGACATTTTGAAGGTACTGTTATTATCAGTTCTTTAAAAGTCATAATTTTCAGCTGTAGAGTATAAAACTCTGGTGAAAAAAGCAAATAAAATCATAAATGTTAAGCAAAATTCAAGTATCCAGCATTTATTATATAGATTCAAGCGTTAAAAACAGGCTATGTGAGCGTTTTTGCTATTGCTTTCCAATATGCGCTGCACATTTTTCATGGAAAGAGACTGATTTAACCTATGTTTGTTTTTCGTTACCAGTGTCTGTTATACTACTGTTATACAGCTGGAAGTTCCGACCTTTAAAGAATTGCTTTGTGTGAAGTCAAAGTAGAGTATCAAATATGTGGTGATGGATTTGGAAAGCTGGTCAAAAATACAAATACCCGTGTTTCAGATTTTTCAAAGTTGAAGCATTAAAACTGTTTTTATGAAATTTTGTAGCCGGTATTTGTGGGAAATATTTTATGAGATTTATATGGAAATAGTTTGTTTTTATATTGAAAATAGTTGAACTTTTATTTTTGTATTTATTGTAAGTAATGGTTATTAAAAGACTTCTTTAACTATTAAATAAAATAATTAAATTTTATCGCAAGCAATTTCTTGAAATAATTATATACATAAAGTAGAAAAACTCAACCTGAATACCACCTTGTTCAAAAAGAAAGGTTGATTTATTGAAAAAAGTTAAAGTAGAAGTTTATTCATCCAAATCAATATTTTCGCCTTCAAAGTAGTCCCCGTCGGCTGCAACGCACTTATGCCAGCGCTTGATCCAGTCACGGAAACCTTTGTGGTACACGGTTTTTGGTATGGCCTTCAGAGCATTCACCGATTTTTCCTTTGCTGGTAAAACACGTTTCTCGAAGCGGTTTTTTGACTCGGTCGAACAGGAAAAAATCACACGGAGCCAGGTCAGGTGAATTTGCCGGCTGCTGGATGGTTATCGTGTTGTTTTTTGCCAAAAAGTCACGAATAAGATGAGCATTGTGCGATGGTGCATTATCTTGGTGCAAAATCCATGATTTGTTTTGACCACAACTGCGGTCTTTTTTGGCGAATTGCTTTACGTAAATGTCTCATAACGCCCAAATAATACTGTTTATTGACCGTTTCACCATCTGGCAAAAATTCATGGTGAACTACACCATACTAGTCCAAGAAAACAGTGAGCATCGTCTTCTTTTTTGACTGAAAACGACGTGGTATCTTCGGTCTCGGTTCACCTGGCGACCGCCTTTCACTCGCCTGATGCCTGGTTTGGGTGTCATACTCGTATACCCATGTCTCATCACCAGTAATGATGGATTCGATGAATAATTCGTCGTTTTCGACCATTTCCAGCATGTCTTTCGCGATAGCAACTTGGTCTCTGTTTTGCATGAAATTAAGTTCTTTCAGTACCAACTTCGCAGCAACACGTCTCAAGCCCAATTCATTCTTCAAAATGTTCTGAACGGATCCAATTGAAATGCCGACGTCCTCCGCTATCTCTCTAATCGTCAATTTGCGATTTTTGACCAACATTTCTTCGGTTTTTTCAACGTTTTCTTCGGTAGTTGAGCACGATGGCCGCCCGGTACGAGGGTCGTCTTCTACTTCGTCTTGGCCACTCACAAATCGGTTAAACCACTTGTTTGCCTTTTGATACGATAGAGCAGAGTCACCGTAACATTTCACCAACATTTTACGCGTATCGGCGCAGTTGAAACCATTTTTCACACAAAACTTGATACAAGCTCGTTGCTCAATTTTTTATTTCATCGTAAAAATCGAAGACACGAAAAAAGTTGTTGTAAACAAAACACTGTCACTTTCCCAAATGTCAACGAGAGACGCTGATATTTGGCAGCCTTGCCATAGACACATGTGGAAATCTACTAAAAAAAAAATACTAAAAAAGAAAATGTTCGAATGGGACAGTTAAATCCGGTTCACAGTGTGAATGACCCTTTCTTTTTGAACAACGTGGTATACCAAACTTATGTAAATATATGAGTAAATCGTGATACTAGGATCGTGATACTAGGAGTAGGTTTTATTGTCATAGTTTGTTTATTAATTTTTTTCACCTACTACCAGTTTTCAAATAGATTCAAAATAGGGAAAATACTCAAGTAAAAATATATTGTATAATGATATTTGATAAGGATCTAAAATAAAGTTGATCATGTTGATCATAAAGTTGAAGTTGACATGCATCAGCATTGAATAATTATATGTCTACGGTCTTCTTCTGTATTCTGTAATTTCATCAGTTCTGCATATGCTGTAATTTCACAAATAATGCATTTTTTAACTCGCAGGGTCATTCCAAATGTAACAAGGTATCTTAAATAAAATGCCAGAGCTACATTTCTTTGCTGTTTTTTAAAGTTTTCTTTATCTGTTTTTTGAAAACGTTTAGAAAAATATCCCATTTTTTTAATATATTTCAACATACCAAAATATGAAATGTCAGTAATAATAGATTATACCGATGATTCCATTTCAATTCGACTATTTGTGAACCAAATCTGGAATTTGAGATACCCATTTTTTTTTAAACTTTGTAGATAAGTAGTGCTTGTGCAAACAATTTATGCTGTGTTTTTTGTTTTTGCGAAAACAGTTTTTTTTTTTTTTAAGTTATACACTGTAAAATTGGGAAATATCTCCAAAAATATAATTAGTGCATGTATTTAAACAGCTGTTACTTCCAAACGGTAAGTCGTACAAAAAGAAAAATGCTTATATTTTGGAGACCTTGAATGGGTCTTTCTTGTAATGTTCTTTCTTTGGACTGTTTTTATGAAATTTTTTAAAATTTTTTTCGACTGAAGGTATTTGTCACGTTTTTTGTATTGTTCGCAGTAAATTTTTCGCCTTTCGAATATTTTATCGTTATAAAACATTAATTCTTAAGGCTCATACAAAATTTTAACCTGGGATACCAACGATTGTTATTTTTAACGAATTTTTAAAAAAATGCTTACAAAAGATTTCTTACTTTTATACCGAAAATTCCATATCTTTATCAGCCTATACCCGGTGCGCTTTGCTGCGCTCTGCGCTGACCCCCGGAAAAGTGGGCGTGTAGTCTGTTTGTTTGATGGTAATTTTATAAATGTCCAGTGACTGTTTGTATATACAGTGACTGCCACTTGGATCAGAACTTTGACTTATATGGGGGGGAACCACAAGCCCTTGTCCAATGTCCGTCCAATTTTTCTATTAGAAAGACATCCCCAAGTGGTAACTCCATTCTGAGTTTCAATGTTACTTCCAAAGCTATTCGATATAAGAAAGTTGGCTTGTGTGGGCGGAGCCACAACCGGTTTGCATAGGAGGGTGAAAAGTACTTTACAACCTATTCTCATACTTACCAAATATAAAAAAAAAATTTCATTAAAATCGGTTGAGCCGTTTCGGAGGAGTTCGGCCACAAACATTGTGACACGAGATTTTTATACAGGGTGTCCCGCAATTGAGTGCAACTATTTACGGTGCTGAAAGGTTATGTCGAGCTGAGCAAAAAATCTTGCGGGAGGGGGAGGGGGGGGGTCTATTTCCACATTCTTAGTAGTTACAGGGTTAATTATTTTTATTATTTAATTATTTAATTCATTATTTTTTCTAGCAAAAAAACTAACTTACATAAAACTTATTTTGATAGCTCATTATAAAGGCAATATAAACCTTTCTAACGGCATATTAACAAACCCCACCAACTTAACCGTCACCGAGTTCTGCTCGTGTGAAGATGAAATCAATCAATTGAAACTACCAAATTTCAATTTTGAGTGCAAATTTATCAGAATTTATATTAGAAAAAAAAAGTTTGCTGCACTAAAAAAACTATACTAATTAGAAAACAATGATATTATCTACTGCATAACTAATTGTAATGTCATTATTTATCATTATTTTCTAATAAGTATAATTTTCTTAGTACAGTCAACTTTTTTTATTTTTAAAGATATGTTTATGTATTTGGTGTCATTGAAAAGAAAACTTAATAAGTTATAAAAATTATTTAAAAAAAGTTTTCCTTTATTACGCAAACTTCTGAGAAATTTGCACTCAATGTAGAAATTTGGTAATTTCAACCGATTGATTTCATCTTCACACGATCACAGCTCGGTAACGGTTAAGTTGGTGGGGTTTGTTGATATACCCATGGAATCGTGATTTCATTGCCTTTAAAATGAGCTATCAGAATAAGTTCTACGTAAGTTAGTTTTTTGTTAGAACAATAACGTGAATCAAAGTCGTGAAATATAAATTAACCTTGTAGCTCCAAAGAGTGTGAAAATACACCCCCTCCCCCTCCCATATGATTTTTTGCTCAGCTCGACTTAACACTTCAGCATTATATAAAGCAGCTATATAAAAGTCTTCTGTACATTGTTTTGTCACTGAACTCCTAATGAATGGCTGGACCGATTTTGATCAAATTTGGGGTGTGTGTGCGGCTGGGTCTGTAGATGTGTTAGGTCTAAAGTTTAACCTGGTAGGTGGCGGGTTGTTGTTGTTGTAGCAGTGTTTAAAGGATTATTTGAAAGTATAACTCAAGCACTTTATAAACACTTTTTTTAAAATATGTTAAGAATAACAATCGTTGGTATTCCAAGCTAAAATTTTGTGTGAGCCTTAAGAATTAATGTATTATAACGTTATAACGATACTATATGCATATATAATACGTTTCAGGAGAACTATCAACTCAGAGAGCTTAAAAATTATCAAAAATAGTGATGTCAGAAACGTGGGAGTTTTGATATGGAATCACCGATATATGCGTGAATTTTAATTTTTCAATAGTTTTGTTGAACAAAATTCTGCACTAAAAACTTAAAATATAAAAAACAGTTCAAAACTAGGCAATCAAATACAAACACGTTTAGTTTTTGTTTTTAATACTTAAAACCGCAAAATCATAGACAACACTCATGACTTACCCATCCATACTTACCATAATCTGGTGATAAAATTTTAATAAACATTTTAAAATGCCACTTATTTAGTAAAACTAAAGTAAGTAAAGTAAAGTATGAGCAAATAAAATAAAATATAACACTTTTGACACAAAACGGTGACAACACAAATTACTGTTATGTTAAAACATTAAAAACTCCAAAAACTCCTTAGAATTTATACTGGCATTGCAAACCAATGCCTATGGTATTCTTGTTTTATTTTGCTTTCTTTTCGGTTTCTTTTTCTATAGCGAATAGCTGCAGGTAAGATTGGGACAAATCTCTTACTATGAAGCAGCTAAGAGAGGGGAGAAAATAGTCGTTTGTTAACTTTTAACTATAAAATTTACCTTGTTTTGCCTTTTTTTTTTGAAAGAAAGGACTGGAAAAAGCAGAGACAGATAAAATCCGTTCATTTTAAAATTTACCAATATTGAAATCTATTATTTCTTAAGGGATATATACATTGCTTTATGAGAGGAATATATGCAGAAACAGACTTGGGAACTTTTTTTCTTGAAATCATAACATTTTGGCTAAATATCCGATCATCGGACTTAAGACTGAAAATCGTAACAAATCAAATATATAGGGCCATATGGCAACACTATACTCCACCAGTAAATTTGACGATTGAATAAATTAGCGTTTTATTCTTATATCACGAATTGTTCAGTTACTGAAACTAATAAATACTAATAATAAACTTTATAACAAAAAACCAGTGTTTTCTATATATTATTTGTTCCAATATAATTTGTTTGTTTTTTTTTTTTTAATTTTAACTACTAACTCTAACTCTCGCTACTACTCGCAAATAAATTTGGTCTCATCTTCAGGGTGAAAGTCCGAAGTATTTTGAGTAATCAGAAGGAATCAGAAAAGTTATAGTTCAATAAAAATAAATGGGTATTATAAAAAACTTGAAAAAAACGCAACTTAAGGAATCCTCATTTGAAAAGTTTATTCTTAAATAAGGATTCTACATTCATGCGTATACAGTAGTGTAAACATAATTATAGAAAGAAAGCAAAAACGCTCTTAGAAGCTTAACTTTGGATGACCATAGGGATCAATCCTTAAACCCTTTAAAATCCTTAAGTTTTTGTTCATAGAATTGTCTTTGGCCGCAACTTGCAGTGCCCTCAATTGAGATTACCACCTCATATAAATGAAAGCGATTAACTATTGTTCAACATTAATTAAAGCTAATGCACCGAATGCAGTGCAGGTGAATTCTAGGAATAACAAACAATAAACAGCAGTGTTTAACTGACTATAAGAACAATAACAGTTACTGCAAGTTTAGCGGTTATTGTGTCAGATTGCCAGCAGTAATTCGGCGGTTTAGTTAGTTTGAGGCAAAACAATGGCGTCTTGTGGTCTTTGCTTGAGGTCGCCAAACGGCACAACAAGCTCGAATTCAATGCATTTGATGAGTAGAGGCAAGTTTAATGAGCACACTAGACATAAGTATTGTCAGCCAGTACAAATACACAACAACACCAAATGACAATGGAACTACTCACTTTAACACACCAATACAAATAACAGAATATCCAGTTTGAATTTGAAATGGAAATTGAAAATGGCGCGATTTACATTGTTGTTGTTGTTGTCGTCGTTTTGTTACAAGTAGTAGTTGTGTGAAAATGTATGCGCTAGTTTGTCATAATTTGTCTAGGTAGATATAATTAGGGAAGTGACTATGGCTACCCTATAGGAACAAACTAACTTGTTTTTAAAAACAACTAATTAAAAAACTAGTTTAAAATAAACCAGTATATGAACTACTTTGAATTATATTAAGGCGGCAAGTACTCTGATGTTGGCATGTTTTAATTGAAAATTTTTATTAGATTACAAGCTTATATATATTTAACCATGTTATTTCATCAAATATTATTAACTTTTGGCCATCAGTAATAGTTTTCAATTGGTTATTTTAAAGCAATTAAAAAAATAATTTAAATGTAACTAATTTAACAAGTAGTTGAAAATATATGCAGACGACAGTCAATTGACTTATTTAGCGGACATCACCATACAAAATAAGTTAGTTCGTTCTATGGAAAAAAGTCAGAATTTCAACTAGTTGTGGTTGACAAAAAACTACTTTATCAACTACTTTTAAATTAGTTGATTTTCCTGCAGGGTATGCTAAGAAGTCACCGTATGTGTGTGTGTGTGTGTGTGTGTGCGGTTTGTATTTACCCTGCCAGAATGAAAAAGTCAATTGCCTAGAAATAACTAGTTTTAAAGTAGTTGAAAAGAAACTAATTTAAAATTAGTTTAAAATACATGCAGCATGCGTCAGTTCGGTCACAATTTTGAATGCTATAGCGCGTTTTATTTCGTTTATGATCGTTTGCTGTTCTTTTTGTTTCTGTTTTGCCTTAGCTTCTTTTGTTTTTCTCGATACATATATGTAAGAAATATAAACAGTTAAATTTAAGATCAAACAAAAGACCTAGAATTTGCATTTTCTTTATTTTTACAAGAAAGCAAGTGCAGTGCAGTGCAGTGTTAAGAAAGTGATTAAGTTAAATTCAATTTAAAATAACTGTTTGTGCAATTCTTTAATATAATATAATAAGAGGAGAAATGATCAGTGGCAATAGTAAAAGAAATTTAAAAAGGAAATTTAAGGCACAGAAAGAACTAAACTTATCAATGCTTCAAAAAAATAACATTCAAAATGAAGTGGAAGCAAGTGCCGGTGCATCGCAGCCACCAGAGCTTCAAATTTGTGAAATAATTGAAGACCAAAATGAAGGGACTAGTTATTCGAAATCAGTGCGGGAAAAAATAAAAGAGTGGTTTTTAAACAATGAAATTTCTCATAAATGTTTAGAGGAACTTTTATTAATTTTAAGAGAAGAAAATTTAGATGTTCCATTGAGTGCGTCAGGGCTTATTGGAAAAACTCAGAGTAAGGCTATAGTGAGATGCAATCCTGGCTTTTACTGTCATATTGGTGTAGAATACCAGATAGTCAGAGTTGCAAACGAAATTTCACAATTAGAAGAAATTGTTGCTAATATCAACATTGATGGGCTACCGTTGTTTAAAAGCTCAAGAACTCAGCTATGGCCCATTTTAATGAAAATACTGAACGCAGACAACATTTCAGTTTTTTGTGTTGGCTTGTTCGTAGGAAAAAAAAAACCTGATGATATTAATGAGTTTCTGTACAGTTTAATAGAAGAGCTAAAGCATTTAATAGAAGATGGTATCTTTATTAAAAATCGAATAGTTCCGTTTAGAGTTAGAGCACTCATATGTGATGCTCCAGCAAAAGCGTTTGTATGTGGAATTGTTGGTCATACTTCAAGTCATGGATGCACTAAATGCAATCAAGTTGGAAAGAAAATTAATAATACCCTAACTTATTCTACTGAACTTGGAGAGTTATTATCTGACAGTGACTTTACCTCCAGGAAATTTTTAAATCACCACCAAAAGAAATTTATCAGCAACAAAACTCCTTTTGAGAATATAAGTTTTAATATGATAAGTCAAGTACCACTGGACCCAATGCATCTCATAGATCTTGGGGTCATGAGAAAATTTATTTTAAGAATCCATAACGACAAAAACCATTTCAAATTAAGTAAAGAAAACAAAAAGAATATATCTGATCACTTAGTATCACTTCGACCATATATTCCAAGAGAGTTTGTCCGTAAACCTAGAGGTTTCGATGAATTAGCCAATTGGAAAGCAACAGAGTTCCGTCAGTTTGCATTATACACGGGCTTGGTAGTTTTAAAAAATAATATTCATGACGATGTTTACTACGAATTTCTTCTTCTGCACTGCTCCTACCGTTTGCTATCATGCCCTAACAAATGCAAGCAAAATATTTCCACAGCTCAAATGATGTTGCAGTTGTTCGTCGAAAACTTTGTTGTAATTTTTGGAGAAAATAGCGTGTCGCATAATGTCCACGTACTCTTGCATTTAACGGAATCTGTTAAAGAGTTTGGTGATGTAGCAAAGTTTTCGGGATATGCTTTTGAGAATTATCTTCAAGTGCTAAAAAAATATGTAAGAAAACCTTCAAAAATATTACAGCAAGTCTCCAAGAGAATAGATAATGAGAAAATGATTAATGACGAAAAAGATGTGCACATAAAACACAAAAAACGTGAGATCATTAGTGTTTCGTTACGTGGATATTTCCTAAGTTCCAAATGTCCTGACAACAATTGTTCTGTAATATCTAATACTCCAATCAAAATCACGGGTTTTAAAAAAATTGACAATAATGTGTTCTTGACTGGAAAGAAATATCTTACGATTGAAAGCTTTTTTAATGAACCAACTGACTCTATTACATCTTTAGGCATTTGTCTTGTACATACTGAAAACTTGGGTCCAGAAGAGTACTTTGAATTGGATAAAATAGAATGGAAATTTGTCTCTTTGCCACGAGAAAATCATTTACTGTTGATACCACTGCTTCATTCCTCTTTTTGATTAACTTAATAAAAACATAATTTTCAATATAAGACGCAAAAATTCACAATCTCTTAATTTTTAGTATATAACAAACAAGAACTCATTGCAGAAATTTTTTAAAATCAATATGTCGAATCCATCTAAAATTCAACGGTTAAATCCAACTGCTGAAAACAATTGCTCAAATTGTAAGGATCTGAACTTTATTAAAAAAGAACTAAACGATGTCAAAGGTAAATACACTCGTACACTCGTCCAATAGCTAGCGTATTTCTTTGCGGTTGATTTTGACTAACTTGAAAATATTTTTCTGAAATCAACACCAAATTCTCCTTACGCTAAGTCTTGGACAAATTGTCGTGATTTTTTCTCTAATAATAAGATATCGTAACGTATTTTTTTTTACAGAAGAACTTAAACAACTAAAACAACACAACGAAGCTGTAATGGAGGTGTTGGCGAATCAAACCGTCCTAATAAAATCGTTGGTTCGGCAGCAAACGGATGTGAGTTCCATAAGATCGGATTTTCCGATAGCCAACGAAGACGTTTTCAAAGCCGTCGACAGAAAAATTAACGAAGACAACAGATCTCATTACGTAAGTGCATTTATTATTTATTAAATATTAAAGCGACAGATATACATACATACACTCTCCCAAAACTATTGTTAAAATTACTATTGTTAAAAAATCCGAAAATCTATTCCTGATTAACATGTTAAATTTCATAAATCGTACTTTTTTCCATAGATTGATGCAATGAAGTCCATTATGAGAGGAAACCCAAAAAAAAGACTCCTGTCACTTTTAAACGAGCAAATAATTGTTCAATTCAACATTGATGGTACCCACGGCAAAAAAAGGCTAAAGGACTTTCCAAACTTTTACTCGGCTTTGAAAGGTAAAGATTTTATTAGAAGATTTTATTATTGGCTTATTTATCATTATTTTTTGTTTGTTTCTTTTTTCTCTTTACTAGATGCCTTTGGTACCACAGACGATGCCGATCCGGAAGAAGTCATTCGGAAGGCTTTTCAGGCTGTCAAAAAGCAGCATTTCCACGCGGAGTGTATAAAAAGAAAAGTCACACAACCCAGCACCGAATTATAATAATTTGTTATTATTTTTTTTTATATATGAAAATAAATAAGTGAAAAATAAGTTCCTACTTAAATTACTTTTTATCTACTTGAAAATAAGTACTTTAAAATTAGTTGCTTTGTAAACTACTTTTAAAGTAGTTAAAAACAAAGTATTTTAAAGTTAGTTGCTTTGTAAACTACTTTTAAAGTAGTTGAAAACAAAGTACTCTAAAATTAGTTGCTTTGTAAACTAATTTTAAAGTAGTTAAAAACAAAGTACTTTAAAGTTAGTTGCTTTTAAACTAATTTTAAATTAGTTGAAAACACATGCAGAGTACGACAATTGACTTCCTCCAATGACAACCCCATGTTAAATAAGTCAGTTGGTTACAAGAGAAAAAGTTAGAATTTCAACTAGTTGTACTTGAAAAAAAAGTACTTTAAAATTACTTTAAAATTAGTTTCTTTTCTTGCAGGGTATTTACTATTATCAGCTCTTGTTATGGTATGCATCAAATGAGCTGCTTTACTTCCTGGCTTTCTATAGCAATTCGTCAGCAAATAATTGTATTGACATTTGCATATTTGTGTTCCTGTATGTATGAGTTTGTATGCATGTATTTGTACTCTGTTCACATACATATTTATTGGCTGACATGTGTGCGTTGTTGTCATACCTCTCATTTGTTTAGGTGTGGTTTTTAATACTTGTGGTTTCCTTAGAAATTTGACTTTTGTTAATTGAATTTATTATGTGACATTCATCCGTTCCATTCATATCCATTTATTTGTTAATCTAATTAATGCTCATCTGGCATTTAAAAGTCAGGTTTTCTTGTTTATTTGTTGTCTTCAAACATTGCGGTGAGTTGTTTTGATTACGTAAGAGTTGCACAAACATTCTTGTTTGGTGGATCATTGATGTGTGGATGTATTAGGGAAGTTAGTACTGGTATCCCGAAATTTTTTTTCTGTGACTCCGAAATCCCAAAATTAAAAATGTCTTCCCCCAAATTAGAAATTAAGATATTCATCTTAATGAAAGAACAACTTTTTTTGAGGCTTAAGAGATGAAGTTCACCTTCCTGACTCGAAAAAGTATCTGAGGATTGTAATAACGATGAGTGTTAGCAACTTTAAGCACTGATAGGCACCTTATCAGGATCAGGATCAGGAAAATTGTCAGGCATTCTGCTTCAGTAAATTTATGTGTTCTTGGGTGAAGGAAATCGTGGTCGAAATTTACGGATTGAGAGCTTACGATCATTTAATTACTTTTTCCCCAACAAGCATGAGAACTGTTTATCAGATGTAGTAAGAAGGAATGCATTATTTTTCAATGCGATTGATTCATTTAGTAATCTGTAGCTCGCGTTGTATACGATCGGGCACGCTACACTTAAAGAAATAATAAAAAAATTGATAAAATTGATAAATAACTTTTGTAAGTTGATACTAAACAAAACACAAAACAGTTGTTTGAAAAATACTTTTGTCAACTTGATATAAACTTTGTCAATAAATTAAATATCTAATATTTAAAAATCTCGTGTCACACTGTTTGTCGCCGAACTCTTCCGAAACGGCTCGACCGATTTTAACTAATTTTTTTTTGTATGTATGGTAGGTATGAGAATAGGTTGTTAAGTACTTTTTATCTTCCAATGCAAAACGGGCGTGGCTTTGCCCACATACAAGGCACATTTTCAATACAGAATAGCTTTAGCAGTAAAAGTCATAGAACATTGAAATTCAGAATGGAATTACAACTTGGTGATGTCCTTTTAATGGAAACCTGGGATGGGCATTGCACAAGGGGGTGTGGCTCCGCCCCTACAAACCAAATATTTTATATCGAATAGCTTTGGATGTAAAAGTCACAGAACATTGAAACTCAGAAAGGAGCTATCACTTTTCTAATAGATGACTTGGATGAGCATTGGGCAAGGGGGTATGGCTCCGTCCATATAAGCCAAATTTTTCATGTCTAATAACTATGGAACTACAAATCACAGAACATTTACAATCAGAATGGAGTTACCACTTGGTGATGTTGCTTTAAAAGAAAACTTGGACAGGCATTGGACAAGGGGGAGTGGCTTCGCTCATACCAGCCAAATTTTTGATATCAAGTATCTATGGGAGTAAAATTCACGGTACATTGAAACTCAAAATAGAGTTATCACTTGGTGATGTCTTTCTAATAGAGAATGTGCATTGATATTGGACAAGGGAGTGTGGCTCCGGCCCTACCAGTAACATTTTTGATATCAAATAGCTATGGAAGTACAATTCACAGTACATTGAAACTCAGAATAAAGTTACCACTTGGTGATGTCTTTGTAATTGAAAACTTGGACGGGCATTGGACAAGGGGGTGTGGCTTTGCTCTTATAAGCCAAATTTTTGATATCGAATAGCTTTGAAAGTAAAAATCACTGAAAATTGAAACTCAGAATGGAGTTTCTCACTATTTGGTGATTCCTGCTACCGGGAACCTTGGAACGGGCATTGGGCAATGAGCTCGGTGTCAAACAAAGGGTCAAATAAAAGTTGTTTGTCTAAGGCGTAGCTACGCGAGCTGTGCTAATTAATAAAAATAAAAAAATTAATAAAAAAAAACAATCTGAGGATTTTTATTGCATAACACTAAAATTTGGTCTTTTGCTTATATGGAAAGTTTACATAAAATGTGAATGGTCGCAGTATAGCTACACCCACTTTTTTTGAAATAATTAAAATTGTACATGCTGTAAAAGTAAAATACCACGCTTGGTATGTAGGGTCTATTGACCCAAGCGGCAGTTACTGTAAACACAAATGTGGGCACTTAATAAATTACCATCAAACAAACAGACACACAACAATACTGCCGTCATAAGGAAGAGTGCGGCATCTACAATTTTCAAAAATCGAAGCAAAACGCCTTACAATAAAAAGGCTATATTTTATGAAAAAGGGTTCATCCATAATTATAAAAATTTTATTCTTTAGAAAAGAGAAGCCCAGGACAATATAAACTATAAGGTTCTTTAAAAGAATTAACTAATAATTCAAAAACTGTGGCATAAAACACTGTACTTGCCGCTTTTTTCTTTTTTGTTCCCTGATTTTATTCAATAAAAACATTGAGAAAAGGCGTATCTGCATCATTTTTCGCACCTATAAGGAAAATAATTTGCTGATTTTAATTTAAAATATCATCAAAACCATCTTACCGATATATATATGATCTATATTATAAGGTTTAAAGCGAAGATATAATAAATATATACAACACGTAATGAAAAAAATTCATTTGACTCAAATTCTATTTTTTATGACTGAAAAAAAAAAAATTGTGTATATAAAATAAATGAGAAACAAACAAAAAGTGCGCCATCTACATGTTGATACGGCATTTTTCACTCTGTTTATGCAGATACTGCGTTTTATCCTGGAATGATACCTACATTTTGTGTAGATACGACAATTTAGGGTAAAAAATTAAGGTTTGGAGCTAAAAATTTGGGATTTTTATTTTACAATCGTAAAGGGGATGAATGAATAATAAGGAAAATACAATAAAATGAATTTTGATTTTCATGTTAGATGCCGCACTCTTCCTTATGACGGCAGAATTGTTGGAAATAATTGGGTATAGACGGGGCCTCACTATATACCCACTTTTCAGGGGACTAGCGTGGAGTGCAGCGAAGCGCGCCGGGTATAAGCTAGTCAGTTTTATAAATAGAATTAAGAAACCTACTTTGCTGACTTGATAATACCGAAGATTTGTTATACCGAAGAAATTGTTTATGGAATTAATAAGCATTTTAGTCAAGTGGACAGAATTTCTTTATCGTAATGATGAAATGAATTATCAATTTTAAAAAACATTATATCATTAAAACAAAAATTGGTATTTCAGTGTCATCATCTTGTAAAAATTATAAAAATTAATTTTGTGAATTGTGTAATTGAGTTGTTATTTAATTTGTGGAACCAAAATTATTATTAGTATATCATTCAATAAACAAAAGCCAATTTAAAGAGCAAACTGGAACAGAAGAGAGCCATGCAACCTTAATTTTAACAACTGGTAGTGTCGTGGAGCCAAAAATTTCGCTTGCTTATTTTGACGGCTTGAAATATAAAATGTGTTCAGCTCTGCATGCAATCGATATTTGTTTTAAGCTAATTCTTTTTTTCAGTTGACAGTATCTTTATATAAAATCCTGAATCCTTACAGAAAAAGAACAAAAATTTATGTAAAACCTCAAAAAAAAAAAGTTTTGCTGGAAATAAAATAAAAAAGTATATTTATCAGAATAAAACATTTTTGTATGATTTAAAAAAAGATAATTATGTTTTCAACAGAAGGCGTATTTCTATTTAACAAACCATTTTTTGATGATCAAATAATCTGCATTCATATTGACAAATTCCTTAATCAAATTTAAAATGGAAGCTTGACATTCTTGAAGCAAAATACAATTTTGTCAGTATGATTACAATTTCTTATCTTACATCATATAGACAAAAGTTTTTGTTGACTTTATGTTGATAACAAATTTATCAACTCAACCAAGGAATTTGTCAGTATAAACAAATATTTCTTTGAATATAGATGGCGTTGGCAAGGCACGATTTTATTCTAAAAAAACTTGTCGGACGGTTTTGTAATTGCTTGACTCAGTTTTGTTTTAGTAAGCGTCAAAGATGGAAACCAGCAAAGAGAAAATATGCCATATTTTGCAATTGGCGCTACAATACAGGTGGTGAAAATGTAAATAGTTTTTATAGTCAAACAGCCAATCACAGCCAATCACGCACAACTTTGGTTCCGTCAATGCACCTCGATCTGGAAGGTCAAATGCAGAGAATGGCGATAAAATCAAGGAAACCGTCGAGTCTAAATGTTGTGTTGGCACTGTTTTGATTGTCTGGTGGACTGGTTATAAAAAGTTTGTCACTTACGACAACGTCAATAGAACGGTTATGGTCGAATAGTGGCAGGCCGGCATGTGCAAATGGTGTCCAAGCCAGGATTAAAGATCAAGATGGTTTTGCTGTGTGTTTGGTGGGATTACCACCATAGGTATCATCTACTATGAGCTACTTTCTTATGGCAAAATTCCTAATTCGGACTTCTACTGTCAACAATTGGACCGTCTGGTTGAAGTAATAGCCCAGAAGCAACCAACTTTGCCCAATAGGAGAGGAGTTGTGTTCCATTAGGACAACGCCAGGCCATATACATCGTAGTAACTCGTCAATAGCTCCGTGAGCTTGGCTAGGAGGTTTTAATGCATCCACCCTATATTATATTATTATTAGTGCTATATTATTATCATTATTAAAGTATGTACAAGTATATTAACAAAATAACCCATTTTTGACCGGTGATCGTTTAATCGATTGTGAAATTTGTCTATTTTCAAAATATTTTTTATATATGAAAGTTAATAATACCAGGAGACAGTTCATATCATATATATATTAATTTTATAAATCGCTTTTCCAAAATAATGGTTACCACCCCTCTCACCCCACCTCTAACTTTGGTAGGAGTGGTTGAAAAATACCTTTCTTTCAATTTATGCTAAGATTATATAATTAGAAAAAAAAAGAAAAAAGTAATGATGAAGTTTTATAACAAAATAACTAGACTATAGATTGCAATAAAAAATCACCACCTGGCAACATCTGCATAGCACCGACATGAGTCAAAGTTAGTGTTCGATTAATCAAACGTTGGCGCTTATCCCATACTATGAAAACCTATACAAATTAGAGATATGGTAGAATAAGAGAACAGACACGATTTTTTCAGTAAAAAAATAATTCTCTATTGAATTTTGTGATTTCAGGTCATTTAAAGATAAGTTATGAGATAGCTTAAATTAATAAGTATTAGTTATTATATTATATAATATATTTCTTAGTTTGTAATATAACTATGTTATATAAATTATTGAATACAGTAGTTGAAATTAAAAAAAAAAAAATCATTTTTCATGAATGCCTTCTTCATCCGGCCCTTTCTGAGAAGCTTTAGTTGTTCTTTGCCAACGCCGAACAGGGTAGAGTGGTAGAAACTGGTCGTTATTTGTAGCTTTGGTGACCTCCTTATTATCTTGCCAACAAAAAAGAGTGATCTGGTTCTAAGAGTCATACATATAATCATGTTCGCTGGAAGGTAAATCTTTTTTGATCTTCAAATTAGTAGCACAACCAGCTACACGATTACAGAAAACAGTTCCAGTGGCACATAATCCCTTTACAGATAACAAGGTCAGGAGATGATAGGATATAGGGAAGTTGTTAAAAAATACCACATGACGCGTGGGAGCCTTGACGTTGCTGAGAAAACGAAGAATGACATCAGCTCCAAGACTAACATCAATGTTGCATTCATCGGATGAACCACAGTAAGAGATAAAAAAAAAAAAAAATAAAAATAAGAAAAAAAAAACAGATAACCGACGAACGTGAGAACCTCCTCCTTTTTGAAGTCGGTTAAAAAAAGAAAAAAATAGCCGGTTGTTGAACAGAGGCACCAAAGATTATACCCAAAACGAATCTGGGCTTTCCCCAGAATAAACCTTTTGCAACTGTGACGCCCAAAATAGGTCACAAACTCTGCCCAAGTTCCAAATTGCACAAACTTTCTGTTTACAATGGACGAAGCTAAAATCAATGAAATTTAAATAAGGAAACTTGAATCACGACAATGTAATGAAAATTATAGTACTTTGGCCTTCTTATCGCTTTGATCTAATTTCTCATTATTGTTAAAATGGAATTTTTTTTTGATGTGCATGAAGCTAAATGTTGACCTGTTTTACCGTTGGAACTCCCACTGACAGCTTCGAAAATCAATAACTCTCAACACAAGCCAATGTGTGGTAGCCCGATAGCAGTAAAATACACAAAAATCTCTTAATTATAACCATGTCAAAATTAAAATCAGTGTTCTTCTGGGCTGCAAAACGACTGGTCTCAGTTATGATTATATCTAACATCTCTCCATCGTAAAATTTGGAGAATAATTGAAGTGGCGAAAGATCTTTCAGTCCTGCACACAACTCTTGCTCGTTAAAGGCCAACGGAGTTGCATTAGGCGATATTTCGTAATTAAATTGCTTCTCTCCACTGTTCCTGGTCTATTGTGGATTTTCAAATGAACTCAATGGTGTGTAGCTCACTCTCAGTTCCTTTCTAGGTGGTCGATTTAACAATACGTTTGGAAGTCGACGGGTCTCCTACTCAGTTTCTGCAATTTGTTCACAGCCAATATCCTTATTAATGTTGCACTCAGTCTCAATTTCCACATATCCGGCAACCACATTTATAGCACTTTTTTCCAAATTAATTGCAATGAAATACTCGTCGATTAATTTTTCTTTCGATTGTTCGTCTGTATTGGGTGGGAGAATGTTGACAGACTGGACGGGATTTTTTTCATCGCTTCAACATTCCATAACGCCTTTAATCTCCTCATTGTTAGTTTTTGGAACATGACATTTGCAATTCTATAATCAAAAACCTATATATATTCAAAAAACTCACAATAACTCATCAAATTTATCATTATTCTAAGAGATACTCACTTTTTCCATGTGAATAAGATCCACTGAAATGTAAAATATTACACTCTTAAAAGTTTTTGTTGAAATTTACTACAATAGTTGTAGGCACCAGTTTAGCTACTATAACTATAGTAAATTTACACACCTTTATAAAATTCAACATTTGTTGCTTACTATTGGTATGTAGTAAAATTCAACAGTTGTTGTTTAATTTTGCTTAAAATATGTGGTAATATTTAAGCTTTAATATATGTATTATAGTAAACTTAAACATTAGTTGTTTAATGTTGCTATCATTTTTGTATTACTATTGCAAAATTACAACCTTTATATGAATAATATTCAAGAATTTTTGTTTACTTTTACTATAATAATGTAGTAATACATTATATTACTACTGCTATTTACTAATATTTAACACGTGTTTGGCAATAAAAACTAAAGTATGCTTCAACTAATTTTATGATTTAATATTTATAAAACACACAAATCTGAATAAAAAAAAGGAAAAACTTTCAAGTCCGTTGCACCAAGAAGCTATATCAATTTGTCGTTAGAGTTATTGAAATAAAACAAAGCATTTTTAAAATCAATTTTTAAATATTTATTAAGCACCTATATAATTTTAAAGATTGAAAATTTACAATAAAACTTGCAGTGAAATTACACTCCAGTTGAATTTTAAACAAAAAATTTGTATTATAGTTATAGTAAATTTGTATTTGTTTTTTAGAGTGTACAAGCACGCACAAAACACGTCTTTTCCAGTTAAAAGCACAATAAAAAGGGTAAACATTTCGTAATTGAATTGGCATTCATTTCGCCTCAAGAGAAGCTTGTGAAAATCTAATGTTCCAGGTTTTTGTCAATAGGGATGAATGTTTTATGAAAAAAGGCAAGAAGTTATCGAACAGAACGGTACACATTTACTTTCATGCAGAAATAATTAGTTGCTTTGTATTTCCCCTATATACAAAAAAAGTCCGCCTCTGGCTGACATCCTGCTTACGCTCAGGCACTCTTGAGTGGAAGTTTGTGGTGGAAAATTTTCTTGATTTTTAGATTCTAGAAAAAATAATAAAATATCGCATCATTTAAATCAAACCATTTCCTTTTTAAAATTAGATGCGAAACTATTTATAAATAAGTCGTTGAATTTTTCTTAATTTAAATGAACTAATGAATGAAATATACATTGAGCTTAATGATCTGTTCATTAAATTTATTAAACTAGTCAATGAACTGTGCATTGAATTCAACGAACTGTAAATTAAATTCAATGAACGTTCATCGACTCTACTGATCTCTTCATTGACTTTAATGAACTTTCATATGCTGTTCATAGAAGTCAATGAACTGTTCATTGATTAAGACGAACTGTTCATTGTTTGTAAGGAAATGTTTCTTCATTTTAATATACTATTAATTTATTTGGAGTACATTAAATTATTCAATGAGCTGTTCATTGAGTTCAATGAACTATTCATTGAATTCAAAAAGTTATCAATGAACTATTCATTGAATTCAATGAAAAGGTTTTTAATGACGTTTAATGAACGATACATTAAAGTACGAACAAAATTCATTGCAATCAATTAACACATTTCATTAGACCAATTTTAGTGAATAATTTATTGTAATCAATAACGTTCTTTTTCATACATACCGTTTACTTTTTTGGTTCAGTGTATGTTTATCAATATTATCCGCTAAAATCTATTCCTAACTGCTTGTCAAAATTTTGTGCGCTTTCAAATTAAGCGGCACACAATTTGATTGGAACGCATTCTAGTACCAAAAATCAATTAGCATGAGCTTGAGTGTGCTTCAAATATCAAATGGGCCTGCTCTGTTCAATGCGGCTAGCATATGTTGGCCAGTCTGTTAATAAAGGCTTACAAACGTGTAAGGCGGCTAAAAGCTCCACACAAATTGGCTTCAAATGCTAAACGCTGAATTTTGGAAAAAGCCGGAAATATTGAAAATATTTAAACGAGACGCAAGTGGATTGAAACACACTCAGACACACTCGGTAAATGTATGACATGAGCGTGTATTGTAGCATGCATATTTGAACAAAATGGCGCTCAATCACAAATCGGTGTGAGTGTTAATCAGTGCCGATAAGCACAACATGGTATACATTCATATATATTTATGTTTACATACGTATATGTATATATACATATGTAAATTAGCCTAGTTGGGAAAATCGTTTTGAATTGCGATTAGTTTTCATTAAGCTGCATATGTATGAGTGTCTGCATGGCACACATAGCTGAGAGCTTAATACCATTAAGCTTTAGTGACTTTTGACTCGTATTGTTTGTGTTTGTATGCATTTTATTTTGTTGTCATATTAAATTTTTGTTTTTTTTTTTAATTTTTTGAGCTTAAAAGTGCTTTGAAGCTTATGAATGCACAAAATGCATAAATTGCATAGCTTAAGCGGTGTTACTGCAATGCGGTAGAGAAGATATATATAATTTAACCTTTTCACTTCTGTCGCTATTGCTATCAACATTAATAAATTAAAAATTAATCATTATAAAAGCTTAAAAGTCATAATGCGATTAAGCGATTTTTATGCAGCAGTAGAAGTTTTAATTGAGTTTTTGTTTTTGTTTTCTAAAACATTAATTAGGAATTTCTAAATGCTTTGCGGATGAAAGGCATTTAGATGTTAGGTTAACAAAAAAAAAAAAAAAAAAAACAAAAAAATAATTCATCCCCATGAATATGCCTTCACTATACCTAACTTAATTTTAAAAAAATCACCAATTTTTGTTCTGAACATTTTAAATTTCTTAATTTTAAGTAATTTTATATTAAAAAAAATAATATTAAAAATTAAATTTTCCTTAAAAATATTTTTTTTCGATTAAGAGAGAAAAAGCTACACAGTTTGATTTATTGATACTTTGCTTACTTGTCGACAAGAGTTCTATAGCCTACATCATAGAACGTCACATCCTCGTCATTGTGGACGATCCTCAGAACTTTTTTATTCATGTTGTTCAACGAAATTGAAGCGCTTTGTACTCGTATATCATGTTTTCTCGAAATATTACTTTGAACTAAAAAAGTCATTGTTACAAAATCAAGCCGACAGAAACATAAACAATAAGCAGTACAAGCTTCAAGTTGATTGAACTGACCCATTTATGCATTATCTTGGGTCAAAAAAGAAGCAAGTTCGTACACTGTTAAAAATCTTGGACTAAATTTTAGTAAATCCTGTACTGTATATATGACGACACCGAAATTGTATTAAAATTTAGCCACGCCAATTAAAACGCCGTGTATAGAACTAGTAACGTAGCTAACGAAAACAGAGCAATTGGCTACTATCGATAGTAGCGGGTATTGAATGTTAGAACAAACGCTCTTTGGATGTAGTTTTTTGAAGAGTAAATTACGCCACTGTTCTATAATACCTGCACCAGCTCAATTAATAGGAAAATCCGCAGACTAGCACGCGAGCGGCCAGGGTTCAATCCCGCTGTGATTACTTTCACCTTTCAGCACCGTTTATGTGTTTTTTGTATTAGGACCCCCATAAAGGTGGCAGATAGGGCGCAAGTGTATTGAAAAATGTTGAAGGGCCGATAGTAATAGGACCGACTCATATATTTGACCCCTTCAGGGGCCAAGTCCGAAGTGATATGAACTATAATCGAAGGTTTTTGTTTTCATTATGGAGACCCCCAGAAGGATGGCAGAAGGAGGAAGGGTGTGCTCAGAAGAAATGTTGTAGGACAGAAAATAAAAGGAGCAGATCTAGGGGTCAATTTAGGAGATATATGAATTATAATCATATAATAAAAGCCCCAGAAGGGTGGCAGATATTGGGTAAATGTGTTCAGAAGAAATGTTGAAATGCAAAAAATAATAGGACCAGCTCATGTATTTGAACGCTCTAGGGGTCAATTCAGGTGAGATATAAACTATATTTGAAATTTTTTGTGATTTTTGTATGGTGACCCCCAGAAGAGTGGCAGAGAGTGCGTAGGTTTGTTCAGAAGAAATGTTGAAGAGTAAAAATATTGGGACCGGGCTATATATAAACCTTCTCTATAGGTCAATTTGGGAGAGACATGAACTTTAGTTGACAGTTTTTGTGTTTTTTGTACGGCGACCTTTAAAAGAGTGGCAGGTAGGGGTTAGGTGTGTACAGAAGAAATGCTGGTGAATTATTTTTTTTTTTTTATTAGAAAATTTGATGATTTATTCCAAAGAAGGTCCTAAAATACTCGAAAAATTTGACGATGTATCTATGATATTAGGTGTGGACACTTGAATATCTGTGTGCGCCCGTGGTCTTTTAAACATTTATAAAGGAACGCTACGGTGCACAGTGTAACGAGCCCATATAGCGAGTAGCCAAAAATAGAAGGAGTTGTCCTAGAATTATGAAATTTTATGCGAATGAGTCTTACGATAAATAAATTATTATCACAAAATTTTGTTCAAATTTAATCAATGGCACGCCCACCTCCCATATAACCGAAATCGGTAATCTGGAATAATTCCCCAAAAAATTATCCTATATCAATAAAATTTGTTAACCTAATTTATAAATTTATAGTTCTTTTATAGCTATAAATAAGTTGCGTAAAAATGAGCTAAGTAAATGATCCCCATCCCCATATAACCGAAATCGGTAATCTGAAATAGTTTCCCTAAAAATTCCTAAATTATTTCCTAAATTAATAAAATTTCATACACACGGTTTTTTTGTAACTATAAAAAAGTTAATTTGGAAATTTACTTTATTTAAACGCATATACTCTTACTATATTTAGTCTTACCTACTAAATACTCTTTAATTACAAAATCAAATGAAATAAAATTTATATATTACTATTATTATAGACAATACATAATAAAATCTAATCACTGAATGAGCTTTCATTACCAGAAAATTCTATATGTGGGAGAATTAGATATATTATTGGCCTCCTCTATTTCTCTCTCTTTTGGCAATATATATTTTTCTATTTGCATGTCATGTTTTAATCGATTTTTCTTGTTTATATCTGTTACACTTTTTTACACGGGAAAAAAAATCTTGTATGGGTGGGTGGAGGTTGTCGCAATTGCACCACCCTAATGGTAGGATGGTAAAACGAAAAAAAAGAGTGTCATTACGTTTTAATTCATAAGTTACTTAGTTTGAAAGTTTAAAAAAAAAAATAATTTCTTTTTGTAAATTTTTTTTTATTTTTTCATACAAAATTGTTCATTTTCACCAAAACATGCTCCAGAAAAGTAAGCGTACAATCGTTATTATTGAGCTTATGCAAAAATGATGAAGTATTGATATTAGATATATTAAAATTAAAAAAAAACAAAAATATTTTATTTGTTTTGTATTTTTCGCTTTGAACATAAAATTGCTCATTTTCGGTAGAATATGCTCCAGAAAAGTGAGCGTAAGGTCGTTATTATTGAGTTTCGGCAAACCAAATATTGGGAACGTGTTGAGGAAGTGTTAATATAAGGCATATAAAAATTTAAGAAAAATCAAAAATATTTTTTTTTTTTTTTTTAATTCTATCTCCAAGCTTACGCTTTTTACAGATTTCTAAGGCTTGTCCTTAGTTTCACACCTTTTTTTTATTGTTTGATTTTAATCAAATATTTTTTTTCATATATAACGCGTTTAAAGTATGAATTCATTAAAAATGCCTTAATTTTATCACCCTGCTTCAACCAGAATACACATTTAAAAAGTTAATATAAATATATTTTTAGTTAACTAATTTTCAATGCACTGACAAAAGGTGGGGTGAAATAAAGTCGAAGGCAATAAAGTCGAATTGACTTTATATCCCTTTCAAGTGGAAATATGACCTAATTTTTTTTAGCTTTATTTCGCATTCCAGTGAAAAAAGGAAGATATGGTAGAAAAGTTGTAAATCAATTTTTACTTTGTCATAGCTACTTTAATCTTAAAAATATTTTTTAGTTTTAAATTAATAAAAAAATGTTAAAAAAAAAATTAATAAATAAACATTTTATTAAAAATTCTGTTATAAAAATTATTAAAATCAACAATAACCAAGGTTTAGATACAACCAAGGGACCTGGACCAGACCAAATTCCTCCAACGCTACTGGTGCGATGCTTAGACCAACTACTTGCGCCCTTATATTATTATATTAATATAGTAATATTTAACAAATTACTCTCTCTTCGAGTATTCCCCTCTTATTGGAAAACTTCCCACCTAATACCAATATACAAAAAATGTGGTAAAAGTTCTGTTGAAAATTACAGAGGCATAGCAATTTTGCTAGCCATACCAAAGCTTTTTAAAAAAATTATTTGCAAAAAGCTAACACACCTTCTCAATCCGCGACTAAACGATCAGTAGCACGGTTTTCGAAGAGGTCGGCTCACCACCACTAACCTCATTGTAATGGTTTCTGATGTTTTAAGCAAGATGGCGAAAGGAGACCAAATAGATGCTATTTAAGCTGATTTCAGTAAAGCCTTATATCATGTTGATCACGGTATCTTAATAGATAAATTAGAAAAACTTGGTTTCTCTGGACCTTTACTTAGTTGGCTATCAATTTAACTCCGTGGTAGATCCCAATATGTTAAATTTCAAGGAATGGTGTCGAAGAAAATTGACGTCTCCTCTGGAGTACCGCAAGGTAGTCACCTTGGGCCTCTTTTCATCAATATCTTCATATCAGACCTGTCGATAGTGTTGAAAGATATTCCACATCTTATGTATGCGAACGACCTAAAAATTTAGCACATAATAAAATCGCAGGAAGCTGTCAACTTCTTAGAGTTAAACCTCTCATTTCTTGATACCTGGTGTACACAAAACAAACTTTACCTCAATGTAAATAAGTGTAACGTGATAAGTTTTTTCCGTAGAAACCAAATTATAATTCACAACTACCGCCTCAACCATATCGAACTTAACAGGGTCAATGATATAGTTGATCTTGGAGTGGTCTTGGACAACAAACTGCGCTTTAATCTACACTAAAGGGCTGCACGAATGCATTCAAAAGCCGTTTCAACACATTCTCAAAAAAATAGAATGGAATGGAATGATCATTCTCAGCGCTGAGAATGGAATGGAATATGCATTCGAAGCGCTTAGAATGGAATGGAATGTGCGCTTGTGCGTTGAGAATGTTTAGAATAGAATACTCAACATTCTCAAGTGTTGATTTGAGAGTACTACCAAATGGTTGATGAAAAAAGGTTTTACGTAAAGGGATTTCAAAGGGGGGTTGCTGATGTCGAATCTGATGTCAGATTTTCAATTTTCAAGATGGCGGATAGGGTTGCCACCTTAAAATATCTTATTTTAGATTAGAATTTTAAAATTCCAACATTTTTTTGAAAATAGGGTTGCCACCTAAAAAGTTGTTATTTTGCAATTTTTTTAAATGAGCATTTAGTAAAAGGGGGGCGCTGATTTCAAATCTGATGTCAGATTTTGAATTTTCAAAATGGCGGATAGGGTTGCTACCTTAAAATATCTTATTTTCGCGAATTCGAGGCTGGGGCAAACACTAGGTAAAAATGGGTCGCTGATTCCGAATCCGTTGTCAGAATTTTAATATTCCAAAATTTTTTTGAAAATAGGGTTGCCACCTAAAAATGTGTTATTTTGCAATTTTTTTAAATGAGCATTTAGTAAAAGAGAGTCGCTGATTTCAAATCTGATGTCAGATTTTGAATTTTCAAAATGGCGGACAGGGTTGCCACCTTAAAATAACTTATTTTCGTGAATTCGAGGCTGGGGCAAACACTAGGTAAAAATGGGTCGCTGATTCCGAATCCGTTGTCAGAATTTTAAAATTCCAAAATTTTTTTGAAAATAGGGTTGCCACCTAAAAATTTGTTATTTTGAAATTTTTTTAAATGAGCATTTAGTAAAAGGGAGTTTATAAGGGATGCTTATATAAAAAAGTTGCAAAATAACAAATTTTTAGGTGGCAGCCCTATTTTCAAAAAAATTTTGGAATTTTAAAATTCTGACAACGGATTCGGAATCAGCGACCCATTTTTACCTAGTGTTTGCCCCAGCCTCGAATTCGCGAAAATAAGATATTTTAAGGTGGCAACCCTATCCGCCATTTTGAAAATTCAAAATCTGACATCAGATTTGAAATCAGCGACCCCCTTTTACTAAATGCTCATTTAAAAAAATTGCAAAATAACAAATTTTTAGGTGGCAACCCTATTTTCAAAAAAATTTTGGAATTTTCAAATTCTGACAACGGATTCGGAATCAGCGACCCATTTTTACCTAGTGTTTGCCCAAGCCTCGAATTCGCGAAAATAAGATATTTTAAGGTGGCAACCCTATCCGCCATTTTGAAAATTCAAAATCTGACATCAGATTTGAAATCAGCGACCCCCCTTTGCAACTACCATAAAACTCTAAGAAACATGACTGGAGCAAAAGTCAAAATTCATGGTAACCATTTGAGAGTACTCTCAACGCAACGAATACATTCTAGAAATTTCCATATTCGTTAGAACTCTCTCAAATGGAATGGAATGTTCATTCCATTCGAAAAATTTATGTCTCTCATGCATTCGTTTCGCTTTGCAAATGATTTCCAAATATGGAATACTCGCATGGAATGCGTAAAATGGATTCCAAATGGAATGTATTCGTGCAGCTCTTTAATCTACACTATGATAGGATGGTATCCAGAGCCAGTAAACAGCTTGGTTTCATTAAAAGACGAGCATGTGAACTCAAGAATGTGTGGGTCACGACATCCCTGTACTGTGCGCTAGTGAGCCCAATACTCGAATATGGTTGCATTATTTGGAATCCAGCTTTTGAATTCCATTGTGCTAGAATAGAATCCATTCAAAAGCAATTCTTACTATTTGCTCTGAGAGAAACTTTTAACCCCCCCGATTATTGTAGCCTTATGAACACAGATTCAGCCTATACAATTTTATGCCACTATGAATAAGAAGAACGGTATTGGATTCATGCTTTACTTTCGATGTTCTGAACGGTGTAACTAACTGCGAAGACATCTCTAACAAGATTACCCTCAATGACCCTGTAAGACGTACAAGGCATATGTAAGTAATTAACCCATCAGCCGTTGTTGTAGAGAATTCAATAATATATCCGACCATTACTCACCCTCCATGTCCACATCCTCATTCAAGCGATCTCTATCAAAGTCTCTCTCTCTTCCTAATTAACCCAGCCTTTGATTTTTTTTCTTATCTTCCCCTCTTTCTAGCATGTATGTACCTTAAGTAACTAAGGTATGTAAGCCCCTAAGTATATGTACTCTTACTTTTAATTCTCTGTTTTCCTCTTCTTTTTGACGTATTAGTGAAATCGTGTCGATCAGGTGGGCGGATTACGCCCACTTCCGAACAAGAAATGGGGAGGAGAAATAAATAAAAAAATTAATTAAGTTAGAATAAGTAAAATGCCTTGTTTGGCCAATAAATAAATAAAACAACGAATAAATACATACAAAGTAAATAATATAGTAAATAAATATATAATAACAAATCATATAAATAAAAATAGTTTTTCATAAAATAAATTAAAAAAAAAAAAATATAATCTCCTGCAAGTCAACAACTAATGGAAGAAAATTGTTTCGTGTTCAAAATGATACCAGATTTTCCGAAAAATAGTCAACTGCTCTATAATGAGGCCGAAAAAGTAATTTATAAATTTGTTGAAAAATGCAATTTATTTAACAAAAAAAAAAAAAACAAAAATTATTTATCAAAAATATTTTATTGAAAATCCAGCTTGTGAAAACTATTTAAATTAACAACAGCGTATAAATACATATAAAAAAAGATATAATAACTAAATACATATAATAATAAATAATAAAAATAACATAAATATTTTTTCTTAAATAAATAAAATAAATAAAAAATTTATTTATTTCACATTCTTAATTTTAATTTTGTTTTTTTTTTCTTTCAAAGAAATGGGAAAGGAAAATAATGTCGATTCGGCTATATTGCCTTCGACTTTATTTCATCCCAGTCTGATAAAATATAGTTTAAAATTAGATTTTAAAATTAATTTTTTATAGTTGTTTTAAAACTTTCTAAAACACTAACAAACTTTTATTAAAAATAAAGCATTGTATGCTGTATTTAATTGATAAAAAATTTGAAACAAAAATATCAAGAATTATACATTTAATGTTCATATATCTTTTTAATGGTTTTGTTTTTTTGATATAAAAAATTTATTTTAAAATAGTTTTTTTTTTAATTTTAATCGAAAAAATGCAATTTTATAAACAGATAAATTTATTGGAGATATAAAGATAGTAAGACTGATTATATGTTTTGTTTGTAATTTTTCTAAGCTCTAGTAATGAGAATACATGTTTTATTGTTCAATGGCTAAAGAAAAAAAATGTTTATTTTATATGTAAAAAAAATGTTTATTTTATATGTAAAAGAAATATTTTACAACATATTGTCATAAGGATGCAATGCTGCTGTCTGCTCTTGTTGTTTTACGTACTTTATTTGATACTATAATAAATGAACAGATTTTTTTTACGACACTGTAGTACAAGAACGGCAATATTAAAAAAAAAAAAGAATTTACAACTATTTTTGTGGGTATGCATATAAGTAAGCCTTTTCTTAATAAGCAAAAATCTCATTGACCGCACGAGCTATATAGTACATAGAATAAAAAGCATCGCAAACATAAAGACAGAGTAGAGCAGTTGTGAATGTGTGCTTCTATCTGTACAAATATAGTATAATATATGCAAAAAGTTGGCATAGAAAATTGTATTAAAAGAAAACCACTAAGAAAATTAAGCTAATTGAATTATCAGAGTAAACCAATGCAAATGTTGACTTTGGTCTGTGCGGTTTTTTTCTTGTTTGTTTTGTATTTATTTGGTTGAATTTAAAGGACAAATTTACATTCAAATTTATGCCACCTTAAGGATAGCATACTTTAGGGATAGCTGCGTTGAGCATCAGCATATCTGAAGAGGATTTTAAAAATTCGTGCCTTATTTTTTATGCACACGTAATGCAAACTGCTGGCAACCGGAAGTGTCGAGTGGCATTTAAAATGAAACCTTGAGGTTCATTACAGGATATGCAGCTTATAAAAAGAGACAAAAAAAAAATGACTGGACTCTTGTCGTCTTGCTTGAACAATATATATGTAAATATATATTAATCAGCAAGCTGGGGATTTTTTCCTTATAGTTTCGCACACACACATGCATGCACACAAGCCCATCTGCAGTGTGTCATTTATATTTCGATTCTCATTTCGTTTTCAATTAAATGTATTCACGTCTCTGACATTTCATTTTGAGCGCATGCATACGAAGTGGCTTAATTATGCTGAGCTTCAGTAGCGCGCAAGGATCTGCTGCATTTTTAAATCCGCAGCTGGCATAGCTTTCATTTTTTATTACATTGCAGCCATTTTGCATTGTGCAGGACCTCATTTAGTGGCGTTTTTTTATGGATTTTTTTTTTATTTTTTTATTTTGTTTTCTTTCTGTCTCTTTACTTTCTCTCATGCGTACATGAATGTCCTGACGTTGATGATGATGATGACGGTGATTATGATGATGACGAAGCTGCTAATGATGTGGATGCACACATTGTGAAGGACACATTCTTGTCAATGCGTATTGCAGCCATTGCATTGCAATTGTTGCCTTGTAATGAGTTGCAGCTCAACAATGCGCAGAACAAAACGCAACAGAGATATGTAATTATGAAGGATTATTTGCACGCACAAGATAAAAAATGTGATATACTCAACGTGGGCAGCGTTGGCTAAAGAATAAGTTGATGATAAATGCATAAAATTTAGATAATATTAAATGTTTTATTAAAAAGAAAGAATTATCGTTAATGCAGACTTTATTAAATGTATTTAAAGGGAATATAGAAAATTCAGTGTATTGTTATATAGGGAGCATTATCGTGAATGCAAAATGAATTAAAATTTATATTGAAATTGTATATAAATGATTTGTTGTAAGAAAAAAGACCCATAATGCTTTAAGCTTCTGCCCTGCTGCCCTGCAACTTATCTTATCTTCCCAGGTAATTTAGAGAGTTTTTTTTCGGAAAGACAATCTTTGCAGTTTAGTAAGGAGTTTACTTTTTGCCAATGTCATTGATAGTTTAAGAGTTACTTTAAACAAAATATGATTGCGGAAACTTCATGAGAAATTTTTGAACCAAGTATCTGAAGTACAATTGAAGGTAACTTATCGCTTTGATTACGAATTCTTACGTCTTTTTTCTTAAAAAAAAAATCAATGAAATATTTTGAGCAATATTCAAGATAAAACTATTGCTTTAATTGGAAAAATTTCAAAATATTTTGAAAGATACTCATCCAACAATGCATTAATTTGCATTGGTCAAGAATTTAAGGCAATTTTCTTGACACATTTGTAAAGAATTCAATTCAATACTTTAATTAATTGTTAAAAATCTTCGAGGTATTTTTAGACTAATGATTGGAATAATGTATTTTTAAACCATTTTTGAAGTGAAACTTGTATAGTCGCGTATACAACAATACGGCGAGCTAGATGGGGGGTGAAATCAATGTAACGAAATGGTTCTTATGAAAAGGACAACACAACGACTCTGCCAGACTAGTTGTATAAAAACGACAAAAAATTACTATTTCAATTTATATTTTGTTATAATTTTTGTTTCCACTGAGGATTGAATACAGCACGTTTTGATTCTTTATCGACTGTTCTAACCATTTGGCCACGTAGACATATTTATTTGATTAGCTCATACTTATGCCAAATCAACAATCAGTACTTCTCTTTATCTTTTATGATTGAATTGAGTCTTTCGTTCCATACTCTGAAAGTACAGTACGATCTGAAAATTTGAATCTGAAAGTATTTTTTTTTCAGAACATTAGTATACTTTTAGGCATTTCTCAAATTGAGTTTTGATAAATTCAGATTGATTGCATTGATTGATTTGGACACAGCACATGCTGCAATATTAACGAATGCAACTTTGAATCTAAAATTTGTTTATTCTTAGATCTGTGAATTTCCATATAAATATTGTATCTTTCATATAATTCAAATGTAGTTTTTAACTCAGGTTTGTATCGAAATAAAAAAATATTAGCATGCTGCGGTATTTTAACACATAAGATACTGGTTACACTGAGGGAAAAAATGCTGTGATATCAAACAATTCATAGTTTGAAACAACAGATTTCATTGTTCGATCCCATCCTACAGATGAAATTGTCAAAATAACAGTTGATAATTTTTTCTGTCGAATTAATTGTCTTTAAAGTTCATATTTTAGCAGAATTAACTGTTCCGTTACCAGTTCTTTTCGTTAATATAACCCCAAATTAACTGTTAAGTTAACAGATAAGCTGTTGATTCAACTTTTTTTTTTTTTATCTGTAATCTGTTGACAGGTGCACTTGAACTGTTGACTCCCCAGCTCTTCACAGTTGGTTTAAAAATTTTTATTTGCCAAAACAAAGCTATTGGTTATTGGTGAATTAACTACAAAAAATTGTGAATTTTCCACATTTGCTGAAACAAACCACGTGAATGTATTACTCGTTGTGTTCGAAACGAATACATATACGAGAAGGTGTACTAGTTGAAACGAATCAAAAATGTTCAAACAAATAACGCAAAGCATGCTTTTCGATAATGAAAAAGGGAGACAAAATGTTTTACAACTTTGTTGCCAAAAGCTTTTTCTTTTCTACTTATTTGCATGCAAAACAAAATAATTGAAAGAACAGCGCTTACGAAATATTTAAAGGAATAAAAAAGAACCGTCACTCGTCAAACTAGAAATAATTCAAAAGATAAATTCGACAGTGGAATATCCTTAAAATCGTTTATTTAACGATGAAAAGAGTTAACTTGAATGGAAATCTCTCAAATTAACAGTGTTTGAAAATAACAGCAAGCGACTGTTAATATTTTTCTGAGTGTACAAGTTCTTCCATCACCAGCTGAGCTATCAGATTATCTACAATATGGTGGTCGAAACTACAACATAAGAAGAATATGTTACTAAAATATTGTGCCAAAAATTAACACTTGTCAATAATGCAATGTAACCCACCCGGCGAAAGTTCGTTTGAAATAAACTTTTATTGAAGAAAAATTTCTTTTTTTTCCCTTATTGGCGATCAAAAATTGAAAGTTATTTCATACCAGTGTTATTGCGTCAGTAAATAAGAGTAATTCTGAAAGTGCCAAAAAAGTTATCCGAAAGTATCCATCTTATAGTAAAAAAGTCGAAAATATAATTTTCTTCGCATTTGTGTTGAAGAATTTATCGCGTTGGAATTGTAAACGAATAATTTTTCGAAACATAAGCGAATCTTCGTTTACGAAGTAACCGTTACGTTCACCAAACGTATCTTTTTCGAATCGTAATCGATATCGGATTCGATTGTTATCATCGCGAACTATTCGCAAATTTTTAAATTTTCAATATCCAAGTCGGATTTTGTGCTGGGTAGGAAATAGCACAATTTTTGTGATAATTTTAGAGTTTCTTCTATATATATATGTATACATGTCTGCATCATTAAGCATTCAATATTGTCGCAAATGCAACATAAAATACGATGCAAGTCGTGTAACAAAAAACGCATCAACATTTGTAAATGTGTAGGCATGGTAAGATAAATCCAAACAAGTATGCTAGGTAGCATAAGGTTAGAGCTTCTGACCACGAAGCGAAGGCTTAGTGGATAAACAATAAATTCTTTTTGGCATGAAATAAATTCTTTTGGAATAAATTGGAAGATATATATTATGCTTGATGTGTTATGCTTGAGAGATGTATATTAGGTTTGTTCGTATTTTGTTCGCTTTGATGCAAGGGAGACAATGGTGCGATGGTAGCACGTTCAACTTGCAGTCGAATTGTATTCGGTTCGATGCGAGTACGGAAAGGGAAAAGTGCATTATTCCCGACATAGGTTTTTCGACAAAGTTTTTCTTTTTAATATTTATAAATAAAAATATAAAAAACAAAAAAATAAAACAGCAAGATCTGTCGTCTCTGCTATGAGGATCGATCCTGGGATGACTTAAGTCATCAAATTAAAATAAAACAATCCTCTTGATAACCAACTGTGTATCGAAAATAAATAAAAATGCGATCTAATTCTGTACGTAAATATTCAACTATTCATAAACAAAAGGGACAAATGATATTTTCCATGAATATCGCCATGTTGAAAATATTAGTTAGCTTTATAAAAAAAGACATTTCTTGAACTTCTACTGGTATAACGGCAGAAAAAAGCTTATGTTAAATTGAAAAAAAACCTAGTATAATTTGTAAGATGGCTTTGGCAGTTTTCAGCCTGCAAAGTACTTTATCAAAACACCTTAGTTTTACATGTTGCCAATTTTTATTGGGTGGAAAATTAACCAAGTTTTTGGTAATTTTTTATACACTACTTTCAAAAAAAAATTTAAATTCAAAAATATAGCTGTTTTTCGGGTTTTAGTTTTTTTATTTTGCTTTTTTTTGAAGCTGCCGCCGTATCTCGTTCTATGATTTGCTTGACTGAAATCGGCAACAGTACACATTTTTTTTACCAACACCGCTTTTTTCTTAGAAATTAATGACTTTTCGGCTTTTCTTGCTGATTAACGTCTATTATAACAAGAACATTAAATTAAATTAAATATCAAATACAAAAATTTCACCTTCGCATGCCGTTGAGATTTGAACCCACAAACCAACCGATAACACTGTGTGTGAAGTCACTACACCACGCATTCAAGAGCCAAACTCCTACGTCACGCGGAGAGATTTATTCAATATTAATCACAACTAAAGCTATGCTGCAGCTATCCACAGAATACTGAGACATACTGCATCTGTTAGTACAGCATCTGTTAACATCTGTGAATCAAATATTTTTTTGGCAGGGTATCGAAGTAAGTGCTTTCAAAGCAATGTGTTAAACAATAAATTGCTTAAGTGAATTAACGAAGCTGCAGTTATGTCAGCAAACAGCATCAAGGCTGCTTGGATCAGTTGATAGAGCGGTGGACTGGCACCAAAAGTTCCAGGTTCGATTCCTCACGGCGGGCAGAGAGATTTTTTTTTTTTCTTTTTGTTGATGAAATGTAATAAGATTTACTGGTTTGAATATTAACGTGTGTTTTTTAATTTCCTTTATGTAATTTTTGAATTTAAAAGTGGTTTTATTGCAAAAAAAAACCATTAAATTATCAAATCTATCCTTCTGTCGTGTGTCTAATGTGACGTGTGACGCAGCTGTGTTTTTTTTTTGCAGAATATAGCTCAAAACTATGCTTAAGCCATTCATACTAGTTGTTTTTTAATTTTGTATTTCTGGATTTTGGGCTAAGGTGAATCAAATATATTTTTTTGGCAAGGTATCGAAGTATGTGCTTTCAAAGCATTGTATTAAACAATAAATTGCTTAGGTGAATAATAAAAAGTTTATAATTCCCATTTAATTTTCTTTACCCAAGCCGACTTAGGTGATATACCTATTGTTTTTTTTTTTCGGTGTACACACATATTTTTTATTAGAATTAATACTTTTCAAAATACTAGAAATTTTTTTAGTCAAAGTTGTATTTAATGTTAATAAAGTTGGAATAAAATTTGAACTTTAGTACCTACGGCTTAAAATGTAATACCAAATAACTAGAAAGTAATAAAATCGGTTTCAAAAACTAGTACAATTGGAATAGATTTTCAATTAAGATAGCCATGATATTAGATTTAATACAACATATATTAGATTTTAAGCCATGCTGTATTATATGTCAAGATTTTTCGTCTTCATTTTCAAATTATTAAGATTCGAGAGTCTTATGATTCAGAGTTACCTTACGGGTTAACAGAGCTTATAATACAATTTTTGTGAAACATTTTTTTTTTAATTATGGCGCACAAGCAATGTTTACTACTTTCATTTCAATGATGACGTGAGTTCGAAACCTACCATAGGAGTTACTTTGAAAATTATAACATAAAAAAAAAAAAGGAAATAAGTTCTGTAACCAAAACGCGAAAAAAGTTTTGTTTTTAGTACGCTATGGTCTAAAAACGAATACAATTTGTAATAAGATTTTTAATCCATATCGGTTATTGCAATTTAAACCCATGCGTAATGTGACAAACATTTTCAGAGCAAAAAAAGTACACGCACTGACTTTAAAAAGAGGTACATAGAATAAATATAGAAGTACAAAAAAGAAGTATGCACAAAAAAAAACAATTTGTGTGAATAATGAAAATGAAAAAAATATGAATAATTCCATTGCGCAAGAAGTCTTATTTATAAGGCACTAAAAATTAAATAAAGCTTACAATTTTCCAATTGAGCAAAATAATGTTTATTTGTTTATTAATGTTTAATATAAATTCATTTTGGAAAAAAATGTTGTTTTCACAAATCGAAAACCAAAGATGAAAGAAAAAAACAATATTAAATATACCTAAGCATAGAGTTGGGCAAAATCAGCACTTTGGCACCGTGCGATCGATCGAGCTATATACAATAAGTCGGGGACTGGCCGAATCAGACCACAGTAGGTCCCTTTTCGTCCCCTATTTGACGAAGGATGCTACTGCTCGGAGCACTCATATGTGAGCATGCTCCTTATATAAGCACCCTTTGTCACCTCAAGCATGTCTTTGTAGACCAATCTCGGCTTCGTCAATAAATGGACGTCCCAGAATGGTCAATCTTATGCTTGCCACTGCCGGACACTGGTACAGAATGTGTGCTGCTGTTTCCGGCTCCTCTAGGCATAACCTACACGCATCGTCCTCGGTCAGAGTCATCTTCCTGAGATGGTGCATGTAGGGACCGTGTCCTGTGACCAGTGCAGTAAGCCAGCTTAAAGTCTTCCGATTGTATCGGGTGACTTTTGCTGTCTCACTACCTGACCATTTCACGGCCGCCTTTGATTGCCTGCAATTACCAGCTTCTTCCCACCTTGTACGGTGTTCCGAGTCCGTCCATTGCTTAATAAGGCCTGCCACCATGTTGTCGCCTATGGCGATACGTGGTTCTGGTCCACAGAATTCTTCTGTTGATCCTTCTCTTGCTAAAGAATCAGCCTTTTCACTCTGTTCTATGCCAGAATGTCCTCGCACCCACATAAGTGTGAGCTTATTTGTCTAAGCGCACCTATTGAGTTTGGTAAGACATTCTATGGCCAACCTAGAAGTAATATCTGTCCGTTGCATGCACCTAATCACCGACTGATTGTCAAGGGCAATACCAATTTTCTTGCCATTTACCCGGCCATCTATCAAGTGATCCAGCGCATGCACTACACCAAGCATTTCCGCCTGGTATACAGACACGAACCTCCCCAGCCTCAGTGCACAGGATAGGTTCAACTCTTCTGAGTAGACGCCAGACCCGGCTCTGCCAATCATCAGAGAGCCGTCTGTGAATATACTGATGTCGCTACCAGCGGTTTCTTCACAAACGGATCCATCTGTTATTAGAGTTTTATAACATTTTTCTGTTATTCTCGATGTCCATAAATGTGGCCATCGCGATGCCTCCTGAAAATAACTCTTTTTCAGCCACTCTCACTAATTTCTGAAGAGCAATCTCCGTAGACATGCCTGCTCTATAAGCATATTGGCATCTACTCAGAGGATTATGCATCAGTGAAGTGCTCTCAAGACAGTCAACCATCACTCTTTTCATCGTTTTCAAGAGGAAAGACGTAAGGCTGATCGGTCTGAACGACTTCGCCTCCGCATAATCTTTTTTTCCGGGTTTTGGGAGAAAGACAACTTTCGCCTCTCTCCAGACTCTCGGAACATACCCAGTCGCTAAGCAATTAACGAATTTATCCCACAGCCTAGGTGCAATGAGATCTTCCCCCCATTGCATCATAGCCGGAAATATACCGTCCTTCCCTGATGTTTTGTACGGAGCAAATGTGCGTATAGCACTCCTCACCCCGTCCATAGTGATCATTTTTTCGGCTTCCAGTCTGTCAACCCTGTGCATCCCTTTCTTCAGGTTTGTCCATGGGTCATCAGACTTAAAACTTCTAGGAAAATGCACCTCCATCAGAACTTGCATCGACTCTTCCAGATTCTCTGCCATGGTTCCATCAGATTTTCGGATCAGTCCCACTTTAAAGAATGGATCTTTTGAACCCATTTTCTGAAGCCTGCATTCTTCTGAAATAGTTTCCATCCCAGAGCAGAAGTCTCTCCCTTTTCCGTGCCTTGTATTCTGCCCATGTAAGCTATATATCCTCTCATGTGCCGATTGAAGGCCTTCCTAACCTTCTTCTTCAGAGATTCGAGTTCCGTACACCACCATGGCGTCGGATCACCTTCGTCTATTGAAGTTGTAGGACATGCCACCTCGTAAGCTTCGACCATGGCCGAACTAAGATGTTTGCCATGGCTTTCTACTTCCACTGTATTCCCTGGTACTTTTATAGCTTTTTGGGTCAGTGTTTCCCTCAACTTCGCCTTATATTTCACAGGATCCGTGTTCTTGGGAATCCTGACCTTCCTGCTACTCTGCTGGCGTCGGATTCCGAACTTGACTTCAAACTGAATGGATCTGTGGTCCGACATGGTTAGCCTATCCACGACCCTCCAGTTTTCTATTCTGCTCAGAATCTTTCTACAAATAAGAGTGACGTCAATGACTTCCGCTCGCCTTGCATCAACGATAGTCGGCTGTACTCCTCTATTTGCTAGCAACAGATTATACCTCTACACAAATTCAAGCAGTTGCTCTCTTCTGTCATTGTGGTTGGTGCTTCCCCACGCAGTATTATGCGCGTTGTCATCACATCCTCTGATCACTCCAATGCTTCTTTCCTCACAGTACTTTATCGATCGAGTTAACTGCGTGCTAAGAGTGCTAGATGAGGGGGTTGCCATTGCACGGATAAAAGAGAAAAAAATTGAGCGCGTGCCAAACGTGCATGATGAGAGGGCTGGCTATCAGGGATGATATTTGGGGGCTTTTAGGATTTTTTCGAGCCTTTTTTGATTTCGTAAGCCCCAAAGCCTTTTTAATTAATTTTTGGCCCTTTTAAAAAATTCTACTAAAAAAATATCTTCTTAATAGTATACCATCGATGCACAAATTTTTAATTTTTAATAAAATGATTTTAAATCCATCTCAGTAAAATAAGTTCTGAAATAGAAAAACAAAAATTTTAAAGAATTCTCCCCAATTTTTTTTTTTTAAAGCTATATTTAAGGTATATAAGCCTACGCAGGTATGATTTTGTTAGGCTACAGAAATAGTGCACTTGAATCTATTTAAACTGAAGAAAATTATTAATAAGCTGACGTTCTTATATTTTGAATAAGGCCACCACAATAGTATTGTGCAGAATAACCACTATTTTGTATTATTGATTGACATCTACAGGGAAAGTTCTTACAAACATTTGATATCTATTATAATGGAGGAAGTATGAAAATTACTGCACACCCTCCAAAAGAATGTCTAAATAATGGAAAAGATTTTACTTTTAATAGTATCCCAAGGTAATTCTATAGGTTTAAGAATGGAATTTTGGGGTAGGCAGCTTCATGCACGAAACGTTCTTTACATCATTTTATCATGCATGCTCCATCATAGTCTAAAGTAGCCTTATCCGCTTAAGTATTTAATGTCGTCAATTTTCAATGTATTTTTATCCATTTTATTTTAATTTATCTGTACCAAAAATAATTTCCGACTTTTGGTATTCTATATAAATCTACACGTTCTTTCAGATTAAGGCGTCCGAATTTATCTTAAATAAATGCTTAAGAAGTAATGAGCAATTATTTGCAAAAAAATTCGATTTTTTTCACCTAAAAATAGAAGCGTTTCTTAATAATTTTTCAATTATTAATTAAGAGTTATATTTTCGAGCTCAAGGTCTTAATTAATAATTGAAAAATTTTTTTAGAGTTATAAACATAACATAAAACTTATGAAAAGTTGAAATTAGTTTACAAATAAATAAAAAAAATTAGATCTAAAAATTAAATCGGTGTTATATTATTATTATTTCTTTTCGGCCTTTCCGAATAGAAAAGTATTTTCGAGCCATCAATTTTAAGAAATATAGGGCTTGGAAAAACTTCAGCCGAATGCTGAAATGGCACCGGAAATGAAAAGTTTTCAGTTCCAAAATATTTTAACTCGAAAACTGCGATAGAATTTTTTTGTTACCTTATTCGATGTGATATAACTAATTTTGTTGTTCAAGGGTCTATATTCCAAAATTGTATAATTTTTATGAAATTATTCTTTATTAAGTTTTTCCATTCCTGAATGATTTTTTTTGGTAGAACTGATTTTATTTTGGTATCATGTCTAGTTGATTCCGCATCATTTATTCATTTTCTTACAAGTCTAAACACATACCTATTCTCATATCTTTCTGACATTCTTATGTATATAACCAAGGACTTGAAAGAATATTCGTAAGACTCTTTAGCGATGAATATATCGATCCGATTTGCGGTTTTCTGTGAAAATACTTGGCTATTTTAATTTCAATTATTAACTTATTAAAAAAATGTCTTTGTTAAATAATTTTTGTAGAAATTAACTCTATTGATGACTTTTTGACTTTTGCAATCAATGCACAAGCCTTTTTTTCCAAAGTGCAATCGGACCTCTACATATGAAATTGAATCTATTTCATGGAAACAATTTAACTGTATATCTTCGGCCCACTATTATTGATTCTGAGAGCTGATCGTTTTGAAGTGTGCTATTTTTGTGACAAACAAAATACTTCCCCGCTTGGGTTAAAACAGCGAAAGTGAAATAAAATAAAAAACATGAACTTAACATTGTTTTGATTCCCTGAAAGAGTTACTTCGAAATCTATTTGGTTATTTGTGGTCATGGGTGAATATCCAAATAGAAAGTTTTTAATATTGAATTACCACTAAAGGCCCCATTCTGGCCAAAAATGCCCTATTTTTGCATGAATTTTGGCCCCTTTACAACTAAGCATCCCTGCTTGCTATAGCACGGGTAAAAGAGAGAAAAATTGAGCGCAGAAGCAACTCTCTCACATGCCCTGAAGGAAATGTGCGAGTAATTATAGAATTGCAGAGTAAAGACCGTGCGAATAATCGCGTAGTTCATATTTTGCTCAATAAGATTTCAGATTGTATGTGTTTGAAACAAGTAAATAGCAAATTTCAAGATCAATATTAAATTTTTTATGCTTAACATGTTTGATTAATCAAATTCCCGATTAATCGAATAATCACTCAAATAATTAATCATAATTCCTATTAATCGACTAATCAGTGATTTGATTAATCAGAAAAACTGGTTAAATGATTAAGCACTTAATTTGGAATATGATATATCAAAAAATTAATTACTCAATTAGTCGCTCGGCCCTAGCAATAACGCAATATATTTAAAAAATTTTTCTATTATCGCTATACTTTGAAAAATGTTGATGGCTCTTTTTAAGAATAATTAACCCATACAATTTTTTATTCTCTACAACAAAGGTACTAAGGTTTTTGCAGTGTTTCAGAAATTTATTCTGATAAAAAAAATGATTTTTTTATAAAAGCTTGTTTTAAAATACTCTCTACTGGGCTATTGAACATACCAGCTTGTTCCTCTCTTGAATACCGGAGAGTGATAATTAACCCTAAGCTTCTAATAAAGATAAAAATGAGCTCACGGCAAAATAGTTTCAATAGTATAAAATTAAATGATGTTTAGTGTAGCAAAGTTGTTGATATATAATTTTAAAACCATTTTTATTACATACGTAATATTCTATGCACTGCACAAGTGACACCAGTATTTATAGTAATATAAATATAATTGCTCTTTATAGGCCTCAAAATATTGCATTAGTTGTTTAAATGTTTTGCATGTTAAGGGTTTACCAACTACTCAACGCAAAGTCAGCCTTCCTTTCCTCTTTGTTTGTAGGCAAGGGGTACCTATAATAGCTTTGCACGTGCAGCTGCGAAAATGCACCGCTGCTGCCAGTCCTTATCTTAGCACACATCGCTCCCACAGTACATAACCACCACCAGGGGCGGATCCAGGAAAATATTTCGGGGAACGATTTTACAAATATTAATGTACGCTATATATGTATCATCGTTGGCCATCGTATCAGCCACTTGCACATACACACACACGGTATTAGTAAAATTCTACAGGAGTGCAGAAAAACTGCTTTCTTTTAAACTATTTAATGGATTTTCAGCTACGTTTTGAATCTGCGTAGAGTCTATGAAACTGTGAAAAAGCTTCGCTTCTCTCGTGTGTCAAACGACGCACCTGTGTTTTTTTTCTTTGCAAGTTGTACACGGTATACACACGGTAGACAAGGGAGGGGTTTTGGGTGTTCAAACCCCACCCCCCCCTAGGGTCCAGAAAGTATAAAAAATAAAATATAATCATTAATATGACATTTTTTATATGCGCTTACTCAGGCCCGCCGAGAGGGGGCGGCGGGGTGTTTCCCTCCGGGCAGGAGTTTTAAGGGGGCCCGGAGAGGCGGGTAAAAAAAGTAACAAAAAGCTAATTTGTGGTAGAGGCAGAAAAGTTCATATTTCTTCTTTGTTTTGTATTTAAGATATCAAAAATTATAATGAAACTTTCTTATGCTCGTGGCGAGGGAACTTTTGAATTACTTTGATACTTTTTCTTAAGTTGGACACTTCTGGATATATTTTTGACTTGCATTTATTCCTTTTTAAAATATGTATGTCGTGATAACAGAGAGGAATGGAACATTCCGTCAACTTTGCTAACGAGTCGCAAAAACAAACATGCAAAAGTATTTTTCGACGAAGGATTCGGAAACTTCTCGTTGTTCTGAAGAAGACGAATTCAAAAGAAATACTTTCCTTGTAATCGTTGATTTTGTAATCGCAGGAATAACAAACAGATTTGAAGTTCTCCTTCAGTGTTCTATCGCGAATCAAAAACTTTAACCGATCATGTTCTACACAACAACGTGTATCCGGTCTCGCAATTGTATGCATAGAATCGGAGTTGGCAAAAAAATTAAATTTTGATGTAATTATTAATTGTTTTGCCTCTGCCAAAGCAAGGAAAATAAATTTACATGAATAAAAAGAACTAAAATACAAAAGTATGAAAAGAATGGGTTAATACAAATTAGCAGTAGGTTTTATTTATTTTGAATTTTACACAAAAAATATGTCGTTAGGTATTGACAATTAATACAGATAACAAACAATAAAATGTACTTAATTTGTCATGGTGTGTAACTTAAATATCACAACGCACTAAAAATATTAACTAAGAACTAAGCAATAATTTTCGCATGTATCTCGCAATAGCTTGCCTTGTTTAATACATTTATATTTGCATTTTTTTTGTGTTGAAAAGATTTTAAGGGGGTCCGTATGTTGTAACACCCCGGGCCCGAACTTGGCCCTCTGCGGGCCTGCGCATACTTAATGCGCCTACGTTTCTCTTCAGTAACAGTATAAACAGCAACAGCAACACGCTTAAGATATCGAATGAAGTTTGATACATTCAATTGAGCCTTGTCTATCACCAGCGATTTAAGAATCTATTGCGTTGGAAAGTATTAAATGAAAGTGAGGAAAAAATTTACCGTTTACAATTGTTTTAAATGCGGTTTTCTAAAATTGAAACCATTTGTGTAAAGTGTTATTCTATTGATTATTTTATTGTGCCAAAGTACTAAAACGATTCCACTTAATTAGCAAAAACCGCCATTAGAAAAGGCCAGAAAGGAGGAAAGTAAATTGTTGTTTTTAAGGAATCCTTTTATCAATTTCCGTCCTTATTATGGCGACTTCTTGATATTCTTTAATACTTTGATCCAATGTTATAAAATTAAATACGAGTAATTATAAAAAGATGACACCGCCGAAGTCGAAGCGACATTAGAACTACTTTGCTGATGTACCAATCGAGTGAAACGCTGCCAGAATTGTGTAGTGGTCAATCTGTGCGGTGTCATTGGATGGTTACAATTTTAGCTAAATCATAATAATGTAATATTGTATTTCGTTTGCATTGTAGAAAGCCTTTAAGAATCTTTTAATCCGGAAAAGTGTCCAGAACTGCTTTTGGAACCGGCAGTTGCAGGAGGTGGTAGTATTGACAGTCATTTTAAAAGCGGTCGTATACGTAGTGTTATTAAGAATATTTCACAATACAAATATGTGTACAAATACAAATACATACAAATACAAATATACAAATATGTGTATGAATGTAGAAGTTGTACCAGAAACAGAAATTTCATTTGATATATCGGAACCGCCTTCGGCTTCGGCAGTACATAAAGGTGCAAGCAACGATATTTGCAATTTCATTTCAATGTAAGTTTTTAAAACATTTAAAATATACCCCCCCCCCCCCACTCTTAATTTTCCTGTCAATTTCCCGGTTCGCGTTATCTACGATTTAAGCAGTCTTGGTTGAACCGTTGGCATTTGTTAGCTTACTCCAAATTGAGAAACGGAGCTTATTGTAAGTTTTGCTCGTTTTCAGCACTGACGCAGGATCTCAACCTCTTGGGACAACACACATTTTTAAAACTAAAATTGTTAAACGTTTTGAATGTTGTCGGAAAAGTAAATTAAATTTAAAAATTTTGCTAAGTGATCTGTTAAAGTTTATGAGTTGGTTCCCTGTAGGAAAATCAACTAATTTAAAAGTAGTTGATAAAGTAGTTTTTTGTCAACCACAACTAGTTGAAATTCTGACTTTTCCCCATAGAACGAACTAACATATTTTGTATGGTGATGTCCGCTAAATAAGTCAATTGACTTTCGTCTGCATATATTTTCAACTACTTGTTAAATTAGTTAAATTTAAACTAGTTTTTAACTACTTTAAAATAACCAATTGAAAACTATTACTGATGGCCTAAAGTTAATATTTGATGAAATAACATGGTTAAATATATATAAACTTGTAATCTAATAAAAATTTGCAATTAAAACATGTCAAAATCAGAGTAGTTGCCGCCTTAATATAATTCAAAGTAGTTCATATACTGATTTATTTTAAATTAGTTTTTTAACTAGATGTTTTTAAAAATAAGTTAGTTTGTTCCTATAGGGTTACGGATGTACTTATAAGAAAATGTTAGTCTTCTTATCGTGGTAATGTTTTTAGTAGTTAACAAGTGGCTAATAGTTCAACATTGCTTTATACAAAATATTAACCCGATAGCCGCTTACGAAGACGCTTACGAAAATATCGTTTGAAAGGGATTTGCATTGTACGTCGCATTTCTAATGGTGTGGAAAATTTTTACAAAAATACTGTTTATATAACTTTTCTTAGTGCAAGAATTTACAACATAGAAGTACTATTTACAAAGCACAACTGGCTTTTGTCATCGTTCAACTTCATTTTGATGACATCCGAAAACGAGGAACGATCAAAATTTTAATTAAACAATATGCAAGAATTTTCTTTGCTCTGGTAACACAACCCTAGGAATAAATTAAATCAGAATAAATTGAATCAGAATTTGCATTCAGCGGATGCTGGTGCAAATATTAGGAAAGTGCGGTGATAGGTGAAGCAGTGTAATTGATATTTGAAATATTTTTCTAGAAGTTCTATGGGCGAGTACCGCTTAAATGATTGTGCATCCTTAACAATACATAGAGATAGCAAAGTCACAGAGGCTGATGTCTTATCAGAATTGGCAAAAAAAAAAAAGGGAAGACTTAATACAAACATATAAAAATAAATAAAAGTAAGTTCCATTAAAAATTCATTAAAGTTTTTTACTAAACTCCTTTGATTCATCGATATCAAAAAAATCGATATATTTTTTTATGAAAACCCCCCTTGAGTAAATTCTGGCTACGGGCCTGTATACACGTATACCCGATATACACGGTATACATTTGGACAGTAGTGAAACTACTATATCTTCAAATCGTTAGTCATATAAAAAAAAATGGTTAGGAGATATTTAAGATATCTTGAGTTGATCTTTTAAAAACTAATTCCCATTTTTCAAGGTCACCACTTCAATTTTTTTGGCGTTTTGAAAACATGGACTTATTGAGGCATTTATTTTCAATACATTCTTAAAATTTTACATTGAAAAATGAATGCTTACTATTTTAAACAAATTTCTCAAAAACTCCATACACAATTTTTTCATACAAACACTTTCAAACTGAAAGTGGGATGTTTAGTATTTTTTGTATTTCTTACTGTATTTTTTAACTTTTTCAGATTGTATACCTCCTACGGCTTTTCTTTTATCAAGTAATAAAAACATAATAAAATATTATATAAATTTTAAGCATAATTAAAAAATTATAAAATGCTATAGAAGTACAAAAAATACTAAATTAACATTTTTGATTTAAAATGAGAGTATATTTTACGTAAAAAATGTGTAGGCAGTTTTTAAAAAATTCGTTTAAACTTGCATTAAGAATGAATGCCTCAACACGACGATGTTTTAAAAATTCCAAAAAAATAGTCGTGCTGAACTTGAAAAATGTGAATGAAATTTTAAGTTGTCAAAAAAATTTAAAACTTTCATTAATGTATTGGTAAGAAACTGCACATTTATAAAATGAGAAATGTGAAAAAGATCTCTTCAAAAATCCTGAACATTTTTAGGTAGGACTTAAAGTTTTGATGATATAGTTGTTTTCCTTCATGTGCGAATGACAAATTTTGATTTTTTTTTTAATTTTCCACTGCGTAAAAATTAAAAAAAGAAATGTAAATAAGTATGATATTTCTGTTTTTTAAGTACTATTGACCAGCAAAATTTGAAAAAAATCGGTATCGGCAATATCGTTTTTTGGACAAAAACGTCCGATTTGACATGAAATCACCGATGTATGACTGTTTGCAGCTAAGGGCGCGATATCGCAAAGAACATAAAAAAACAAGAACAGAAGTCAGGCGTGAATATTTAAAATAAATTATTAAAAATTTGATGTTTTTCTTTTTAGTGCAATCAGACCACATAATAAACACAAGAATATCACTTATAAATACTGGTTTGAACCTCCAAAATCCCCCCTGAATCCCGAGCCTGACCACCACAATTCAAAAATCACAAATATTCAGAAGAGGTAAAAACTGTTGAACCTGTAATTGCAACGAAACTGACATAAGAACAGACAAACTGCATCTTTCTAGTTAAAGAAGATAGTGATATAAAATTATTAATTGCAGTAGTGAGAGATGTGTATTGTGAATTGATTTATGAAAAAATTTCGATTCCGAAAATTTTGAGTTGTGATGGTTGTACTGCGTGTGTTATAAGATAATGAATGCTCTTTTTCATCAAATAAATTATTACTTTAAGCATTTGAAATATGAAAGGTACATAGTATTTTGCATTTTCATTAAATTTGCATATTCAGTAATTCCTTTGGTTCTCGCCGACTCACTTTCGGACCAGCTTTGCGTCACTCTTTGGATGCTCTATTTGTATGTGTTTCATATATTCCTCCTACTAGCTCATTTGATTTATACAAATCCCACATTGATAATATTCGCTACCTGGAAACCCAGCATCTTAGTGATAATCAGCTATGTGTTTTAGGGGATTTCAATTTAAGTAAAGTTACTTGGTCTTATTTTAATATTGATAAAGGTCTAACTCCATCAAATGTTAATTCTGACCTGGAGGTTTTTGTCATTGATAGTTTTTTCGATTTAGGTCTAATACAAATCAATAGATGTTTTAATAAATTAAATAAAATTTTTGATTTAGTTTTCATTTGTAATAATATTCATTTTAATATATGCGAATCAGTTTTTCCCATATATGTATCTAATATGCATCATACTCCACTTTCTATTGAGTTAGGTTTTTACTTATTTTTAAGTCAGAAATCTAATAAATTTGAATTTAACTTTAAAAGTTGTGATTTTAATCATGTAAATAGCATAATTTTTGACATAAATTGGGACCGCGAACTTTATGCCATTAATATTGTTGATGCTTTTAATTTATTTAAATCTAAATTGCAAAATATTTGCCTTGACTGTATTTCACGCACCGTAACGAAATCATTCAAACTTCCCTGGTATATGCCTGGGCTTATGAAGCTAAAAAAAAATCGCAGAAATACATTTTATAAGAAGTATCTTGCCACTAAAAACATTGTTTTTTTTTCATAAATATCGTCATCTTATGAGAGAATTTAATTTTTTTGATAATTATCTTTACAAGCAATATATTCTAAGAGTTGAGTCAAATATTATTTCCAGTCCCAAAGCATTTTGGAGCTACATAAATTCTAAAAGGAAGACATCTAGTATTCCCAAGTCTATGTTTTATATGAATAAGAAGTCAAATTCCGGCCAAGAAACAGCAAATCTATTTGCCGAGTTTTTTCAAAATAACTTTGAACCAATCACTGACTACGCTGGGGAATATGATTGTGAAATTTTTCATTCTATTGATTTGGGATCTTTATATTTAACGGCTTCCGACGTTATAGATGGTATTCGTTATCTTACATACTCCGTGAAGGCCGATATTGATGGTTTTTCCGCAATGCTTTTTAAAAAAAATGTTGTCTTTCCCTTGCTAAACCGCTTAAATTAATTTTCAATAAATCCCTTGATGCGGGTATATTTTTATCTGATTGGAAGATTTCATCAATTACACCTATTTTCAAATCTGGCAACAAAAATAACATTGCTAACTATAGGCCAATTTCAAAACTATCTACATTTTCCAAGCTCTTTGAATATATTGTCAAACAAAAGTTGTTTTTTACAGTGAAATGTTTAATTTCACCGTTCCAACATGGCTTTGTTTCAGGTCGCTCGACGGTAACTAACCTTGCTATCTTTTCGGAATATTGTATTTCAGCGTTTGTTTCGGGTGGTCAAGTCGATACAGCTTACACCGATTTTTCTAAAGCGTTCAACAAAGTTTCCCATTCTTTATTGATTAATAAATTAGCTAAACTCGGTCTCCATTCCAAACTCCTCAAATGGTTACGCTAATAACTGGTTAATAGAAATTGTTTTGTAAAAATTGAAAACTTCAGCTCTCCTGCATTTATAGCGACTTCAGGAGTCCCGCAAGGAAGTATTCTGGGCCCATTGTTATTTATATTATTAATAAATGATATAACAAATGTTGTCTTACATTCTAAATGCGTACATTTTGCAGACGATCTACAAATTTTTCTAAAAATTAGCAATGTGTCGGATTCTTTATTACTGCAGTCTGACATAAATGCTGTTCATAATTGGAGTGTAGAAAATCGACTTTGTCTTAATATAGATAATTGTGTTTACGCGATTTTCTCGAAGTCAATTTTCCCTTGACCTTCTTCTTACGTACTGTCTAACCTTCCGTTAATTTGTGTTAAGGAAGTAAAGGATCTTGTTGTAATATTCGATGCTAAATTTTCATTTGTAGGCCACCTGGACTACATTATTCCCAAAGCCTATGCTCTGTTAGCTTTTCTTCGGCGAAACAGCACAAACTTTTTAGATGCTTATACTTTAAAAGCAATTTATACTACGATAGTGTGGTCAAAGTTGGAGTACGCTTCTTTCATTTGGAGTCCTTTTTATGATACCTATATCTTACGTCTTGAACGCGTTCAAAAGAAATTCATTCGCTTTGCTCTTAGAACTTTTCATTTTGAGGATCCTTTACCCTCTTATAATGCACGATGTTTATTAATTAATTTAAAATCTCTCTAAAATAGACGAACAATTGCGTCACTTTCATTCATTTCTGATCTATCGGGGGGCAATTCTGATTCTCTGATATCGGGGGCTATTGATTGTCCTACGTTGCTTGAATTAATTGATTTTAATGTCCCATCAAGAATTTTAAGAAAATCGGATATATTCTATTTAGATACATGCAGAACAAATTATGCTATAAACTCACCTGTAAACAGAGCGTTATTAAATTTTAATCTTTTAGCATCTAAGTGTAATGTTGATTTCTCCGTATCAAAATGTGTAATGAAGCAATTATTGAATTGTAATTTTTAATGTATTACTATACACAAAATTGTTAGCTTTCATTTATTTTTTATATATCATATTGTGTTTTTCTCTCTTTTTACCTATTATATTAATTGCATAGTCTGTAAGAACATTGTTCATTGACTAAATTGAAATAAATTAATAAATAAATAAATAAATAAATTCATTTAAAGTAAAATTTTTAAAAATTGGCTAAAAATTAATCAAAATTGTCAAAAAGAAGTACAAAAAGTAAAAAGTGTGTACTTCGCTAAAAGAAGTACATCGATCAAAGAAGAAGTACAAAACTTCCAAAAGGAGTACGGTTGGTCACATTACCTATGCGGGAATAAAACTTAGTTTTAGTATTTGGTGTGGCTTAAATTTTAATACGATTTCGGTGTCTTCATATAAACAGTACAGTATTTACTAAAATTAATCAAGATTTTTAAGCGTGTAGCTTACAAGTACAAGTTCATAATTGTAGGAATTTGGTGAAACCACACTCAACAATTTTGTTATAATTTTGTGAGAATTTCCTTACAAATCACATATTAGCAAGTTGGTGGTATAGGGCACAGGTGCTGACATGAGTTAGTCAGCAGAATTCAACTGAAAAAATTTAGCCAGAAAGTTCTGGTCGGGCAAGGTATTTATAGTTGTGACTTTAAAACATCAACTTTTGGTACAAAAGGCACAATAAGTGATCAAATTAACCAGGATGACCTGAAAAAACGACTAGTTTCATTTTACAAGTGCAATACAGATTCTACAATATTTTGGTCTGACGTGGCAACAGATCATTGCGCGAAATCAACTAAAGAGCTTTTGAATCAAAACTTGGTGAAATTTGTTTATAAAAAGAAGTATCCATCAAACTTCCCAGAGTTTTCCTTATGTTGGGGCTTAATTTCATTGACTTTATTTCATAGGATGTTATGTCATAATGAAATAAACTCGTTTTTGTTTTGGGGCATTATATCCCGCGGCCTTATTTCACAGAGCCCAAAAAATATGCCAACATAAAATAGTAATACTGAGCTCTGCTCAAGTGCCTGTCACTATTATGTCCTTACTCTTGGTGAGTAAAGAATACATATTAATTCCATTAGAAATTGATTGGCATAAGCTTTTTAAGCTGCTTAACTTTGGCTATAATACATTTTATGGTTGTTGTTGTTGTTGATGCGCAAAGTAATCTAAGTAGCCTTGAAGTTAAGAAACTGCAACAGTAATGAAAATTCTGCTCAAGTAATCTTGTAGAAAGTATTAAAAACTTTTAACGAAGTTAAAGCTTAATATTAATAAACAGCAAAAAATAAACTAAGAAAAAATAAAGTTTGCTTTAGAGCTTTAATTTAATAAAAAGTATCGAAACTAACAATGTAAAGTTGTGGTAAAGAGCATTAAAAGTTACTAGAAGAAGAGGAATTTACTGCCATGAATGCTTGTTTCAAATGTGCTGTATTTAATAGTCTACATTTAGGCATTTTAAGAAACTAACAAAGTTCTCTACCCAAGACGGTCAGCCACAGATTGCTGCTGACAACTTTTAAATCTGCTAATTCGCATTGTTTGTAAGTTTTAAGGTCTTTCCTGTATTTTTTTTGTTGTGTGTTACTGCTGCGCCTGCTACTAGCCAGTTTGCAACATTAGCATTTCCAGGTGCCTGAAGCGATGTTTTACAATGTTTTGTTTAGCTCGCTACTGTGAGAGAAAGATTATGGAAGTTACTATTTTGTTGCATATTTTTCGGAGTTGTTTGTTTTTCGCTATGAGCGTCAAATGAAGGACGTGTATAGTTTTTTATTTGTTTTATTTTAATTTTCAGGGACATGTTATTTAAGATGCTATCAAAAAGCTTTTAATAAAAACACGGCTGACATATTTTTACAATAATTTAATTTATTTCTTTGTTCTTTAAGCATCACGATTAATAAACCGAATTTATTTTTCGTTGCCTGAACTGGACTGAATACTATCGAATGCTGTCTAAAATCTCATAATTTTATCCTTCTTACGACGACGCGGTGAATACTTCTTCTTTGGTGTGGCCAATATCGAGAGATGTTGCTCGCGAGTGAGCAGATCGCGATCGATGATCATCTTGCCGACAAACTGTCTGGGGCTAAGAACATGACTGGCTGATTTTGACTTGAAACCAATGTTGCTAGGCTTATTGACATTGTTGTTGTTGTTGTTGTTGTTGTTATAGTTGTTGTAATCTCTGTTATTGTTACTATTGCTCAAACTGTTTTTATTGCTGTAGGAAACATTTATGTTGTTGGTGGTGTTGCTCGGCGTCCTGATATGGTTGATATTATAACTCATGAAAGAGTCGGGCTTACTTTTGTTATTATTGTTGCCCCTGTTGTTTCTGTTCGGATTGTTATTTTTATAGTTTATATAATTGCTATTGTTGCTATTTTTCTTGATGTTGTTCTGTAGTTGGTTGTTGCTTTTTTTGGGCTTGCGATATAGTGGCTCAATTGGCATCATCTTGTTAAAACGTTTCTGCAGCATCTTTTGACTTGCAGCCAGTTCCTGGGCAATACTGCGTTCAGTGTGCAGTCGCCTACTCAGCGGTATTTCAGCTCGATCCTTGTCAAATCTTGGTGGCATTTTTTGGTGCAAACCTTGCAGATGTAATTTGAAAATTATATACGAATGTTTTTTGAAGAAATATAAAAAATTTTTTTACTAGCGTTAGATTTTGAAATTTTCAAATATTATTGAAATAAAACTACAGGCAGACGATTTTTCTTTTTGAATCTAAAAAACTCTTTTTCAAAATACTCACCTTGTGCATTCAGTGTTTGTATTACTATAATAACAACATTGTTAGTTTTGTTCTTGCAGCAATAAAAGTCGCTTTGTATTTTTTATTTATTTTTATGTTTATTTTTTCTCACTTTATTTTCATTAAAATTTGTGTTTTATTTTTAAGGATTTTTGTTTTTCTTTCTCTTTCGTTTAGTTTAGCTTTTATCAGTTTTGTTTAGTTTTAATTTTTTTTCTTTTTTGCTTGCCTTTAATTTTAACTGAATTTTGCTTTTATCAAATAAACCTACTTTTTTATTATATACTATAATATATGTATATTACAACAATTAGCTTTGCTAACATTATGGAATTGTTTTTGTTTTTGTTTTGGTAGTTTTTTGTTTTTCTCTTCAATTGCTTAAACATTTTCTTTTTAAATAAATTATGCTAAATTTACCAACATCATTTTTAACCCTTTTTAATTGATTTCTTTTTCCTTTTATGAATTGTATTACATATGTTTCTAACTTACTCGCAAATTCATTCAGTTACTATTTATAAGCTCTAAGAAATCAATTCTAGATGTCAATGCTATGTTTTAACAACATCAATATTTTTTCACTACATTTCAGCTTAAAACAGTGTCTTGAAACAATGTGAAATAATCACAAATAACATTTTTTTATACATTTTAAAAAGAAATAACAAAATTTGTAAATACTCGTATAAGCCTGAGTTATACCAAAAACTATATGTATATCTAAATAATATAAATGCATCAATGTTCTATGCAAAAAACTTGCTTGTATAAAATAGTAAATAATAAATAACTTATAATAAATATTTTATAGTTATTAAATTAATTAGATAATACTTTAGTTTTGTAAAAAATGAAGAACAATTTGACCCATAATATACAATCGCTAAATCTTAGTTTGTCTTTTTTACGATTATCATGAAGACACTGTTTAAACAATATTTTATTAAAAACAAAAGCCTTCACAGAGTTCATAATACTAATCCAAGAGTGGTCGAAAGGGTTGACACCTTTATGCACAGTATTGGGTGGGTTCTTTTTTTGAGGTTATATTTTGCACAGAATTATTGTATTTCTTATTGAACAGTAGTTATTTTTGTGTAAACAAACAGTTTCAGGTGAACCAAGATGCACCCGCTAGACTTCTAAGCGTTTTGGATATCATTCTGTGCAGTTTCCAATATTCGATGATAAGTGGCGGACCCAGGATTCAAGTATCAAGTTAGAAAAAATAAAACCGAATTAAAATAAATTGAAAAACTTAAATAAGTAGATTTTATGAATTAAATAAATAAATACGAAATTTTATAATTGAAAAAGTATTCTGATTTTACGAAAAAGATTTAACAAAAAAAAAAAAAAAAAAAAAATAAAAAGAAAAAGTAACAAAAAATTACTTATTCAAAAAATAAATAAGTCTTACATTCGTGTATGATGAATTTAAATTATTTATTGCGTAATGTTAATAGCATCATTATTAATAATATAGAGATCATCTCGTTTAAAAGTGGAGTTTCTCCAGGTTTATTTGGAATTGCATATTGAATATTTTTTTATGATGCTATTTAAATATATATATATATAAAAATGAATGTACACCGAGAAAACAAGCAATAGGTAAATCAAATAAGACGGCTTGGGTAAACGGAATTGTATGGAAATTATAAACTTATGCTTATTCACCTAAGCAATTTATTGTTTAATACATTACTTTAAAGTACATACTTCGATACCTTGCCAAAAAAAAAAAAATAAAAAATAATATTTGATTCATCTAAGCCCAAATACCAAAATACAAAATTATAAAATAACTAGCATGGATGGTTTAAGCATAGTTTTGAGCTATTTTCTGCAAAAAAGAAACACAGCTGCGTGATTAGACACACGAGAAAATGATAGATTTGATAATTTAATGGATTTTTTTCTTAATAAAAAAAAAAAAAACAAAACGAAATGGCCATTTCAGCACTTGAAAGGACTTTGACCGAGCTTCTTATGATCAATTGTGTTGTGTGTGTTGTGAAATGTTTGAACACAAATTATCGAGAACTGGACCTACATGTTTTATGCCTACTCCGACAGGCTTATGTTCTCAAGAAGCTTTTCATGGCAGTTTTTAGTTTCTGAGCTTTTGCCATTGTCTGCCGGCCGAAGAGGTGACGGCCGAACAGAAAAATTAATTCAATTTAAAAAATTTTCTGTGTCAGATGGGGGACTCGAACCTGGGTTCTCTGGCGTATGAGACACACACTCTACCCACTACGCCACGGCCGCCACATATGTAATAAAACCTCTTTTAAATTCAAAAATGACATAAAGTAAATTAAAAAACACACGTTAATATTCATACCAGTAAATTTTATTACATATCATCAACAAAAAGGAAAGCTAATTCTAGCTAATTCTAAATCCAGCAAGTTTTATTTAATTGAAATCGGTTGAAAATCCGTCGACTTATTCAATTTGAAGTATTTCTACTTCACTACAAAATCAGTAAAATAACTACCCTATAGGAACAAACCAACTTGTTTTTAAAAACAACTAATTAAAAGACTAGTTTAAAATAAACTAGTATATGAACAACTTTGAATTATATTAATATAATACTACTTTAATTATTTATTATTAATATAATTATAATAATTATTAATATAACTATAATAATAATTATAATACTACTTAAAAACAAGTGGTTAGTAAACTACTTTGAATTATATTAAGGCGGCAACTACTCTGTTTTGGCATGTTTTAATTGCAAATTTTTATTAGGTTACAAGTTTATATGTATTTAACCATATTATTTCATCAAATATTATTAACTTTAGGCTTCACTAACATTTTGTTTCAAAAAGACATATTTTTTTATTTACGACATTGAGCTGCTAGACAGACGTGGTAAACACACTTTAAAACTGATAGACTGCCTCAAAACCCTGTGAAACGATTAAAAATTCTTTATTATTTAAGATATCCAAATTACAAACGGGTAGTGTTTAGCAAACATTGGACAATTTGGACTTTGTGCGGAAATTGATGCATTGCTTAACCATTCAGCAAACACCTCATCACTTTAGTGGTAAAGACGCACGCCTTTCCGTACGTAGCATCGAGTCTGCTCCATCACTTCATTGCGATTGACACTTAAAATAAGCACTAAGCAAAATATCGGTGTGCCCATCGACCATGATTGATGGTTGCAAAGCGTGGAAAATCCCGCTGACACGCTTGTTTACCTCATATTTTGAAATGAAGCATCAAAAAGCTGTCTTGTATTAAATAACAGGCGCAGTATCCACACACTTCCGATCAATTGGACCAGTACCTTCGCTCATGTAAACTGTTTTTGGAAACTGTTTCCGTAAACTGCATTCACGTAATGAATTTATGTATATATTTTTAATATATACACAGCCAAATAAACTATCTCTTTGATGTATAGAAATTTAAAATTTTTGTGCTTTTATATTCATCTTCAGTAAGTGAAATATTAACTAGATTTCAATTGAATATTTATATATTTAATAGTTTCCCATAGAACGAACTAACATATTTTGTATGGTGATGTCCGCTAAATAAGTCAATTGACTTTCGTCTGCATATATTTTCAACTACTTTAAAATATTTTTTTTAATTACTTTAAAATAACCAATTGAAAACTATTACTGATGGCCAAAAGTTAATAACATTTGATGATATAACATGGTAAAATATATATAAACTAGTAGCCTAATAAAAAATTGCAATTAAAACATGTCAAAATCAGAGTAGTTGGCGCCTTAATACAATTCAAAGTAGTTTATCAATCACTTGTTTTTAAGTAGTATTTCAATTACTTTATATACAGGGTGAGTCTGTTAGAGAGGTCAATCCGAAAACCGGAGGTTCCATGGGTCAATACAAGAAAAAAATTGTATGGGAGGGGAGGGTCGCAAATGCCCCCCTAGGGGGCTAGGAGTGAAAAACAAAAAAATAGGTGTCGTTACGTTTTAATCCATAGCTAACATATCCCTGCAACGATTAAAAAAACCATAACTTTTTTGAAAAGAAAATTAAATTTGCTTTAAGTTAATAGTGCAAAGTTTTTCCATAAAGTCATAAACAAAAAATGTATAAGCATCTGAAGTCAAAAAATAGGTTTTTTTCTTTAAAAATTCAACTTTCAAGGCAATTTTCTCAGAAAAAACCCAAATGTTTTATTATTTTTTATGACGCAGTTTTTTTCCTTGGTCAATTCTCTAAAAACCCGTCATACATTGTTTATACTTCAGAGATAATATTGTTTGTATAAAATCGATTTTCCGATCTTACCACTTTTTCCTCCCACTGAGGTACTTAATGCAAGCAAACGACTTTGTTTTTTTGTTGCTAACAATAACTAGTAAAACAGTTAGATTTTAGGATTTGCCTGAACTTCTTGAAGAAGTATGCTTAGAAGATCGTATTTCAATGTTTTTCCAACAAGACGGAGCTCCTGCACACAAAGGAAATATCGTAAAGCAACAGCTAGACAGAACCTTTCCTCGCAGGTGGATTGGTGAGCGAGGCCCTTTCCGTTGGCCACCAAGATCACCTGATCTGACGCCTCTCGACTACTTTTTATGGGGAACATACAAATCAATTGTGTACAACAAAGAAATTTTTTCATTGGAGGAGCTGAAAAATAAAATTAATGCTGCAACAGGTGATATTCGTAGCGTACTCCGGAATATGAATCTGGAGCAAGAGTCAAAGAAAAGGGCACAAGCATGCCTCAACGTTAGGGGCGGAAACTTTGAGCAATTTCTTTAAATCACTTGTTTACGATTAATTATGAAGAATAAATGAACTTTTTTTACTTAATTCCGTTAAATCTAACTGTTTTACTAGTTATTGTTAGCAACAAAAAAACAAAGTCGTTTGCTTGCATTAAGTACCTCAGTGGGAGGAAAAAGTGATAAGATCGGAAAATCGATTTTATACAAACAATATTATCTCTGAAGTATAAACAATGTATGACGGGTTTTTAGAGAATTGACCAAGGAAAAAAACTGCGTCATAAAAAATAATAAAACATTTGGGTTTTTTTCTGAGAAAATTGCCTTGAAAGTTGAATTTTTAAAGAAAAAAACCTATTTTTTGACTTCAGATGCTTATACATTTTTTGTTTATGACTTTATGGAAAAACTATGCACTATTAACTTAAAGCAAATTTAATTTTCTTTTCAAAAAGTTATGGTTTTTTTAATCGTTGCAGGGATATGTTAGCTATGGATTAAAACGTAACGACACCTATTTTTTTGTTTTTCACTCCTAGCCCCCTAGGGGGGCATTTGCGACCCTCCCCTCCCATACAATTTTTTTCTTGTATTGACCCAAGGAACCTCCGGTTTTCGGATTGACCTCTCTAACAGACTCACCCTGTATAATGCAATAAAAACTATTTAGAATTGAAGTGGATGCCGCCTTAATATAATTCAAAGTAGTTCATATACTGGTTTATTTTAAATTAGTTTTTTAATTAGTTGTTTTTAAAAACAAGTTAGTTTGTTCCTATAGGGGTATAATAAAAGCGCACTTTAATATAAACTACTCGTATGAGCCACGGCTACGTTGCAAATGCACAGATATTCAAACACACAATTGAACATATGTTAGCTGAACATATGTTAAAAAGAGAAGAGTAGAGAGCAACATCAAGTTTATTGAAACTCTCTCTGCTGTGAGTATGTATTTTGTTGGTATTTCTTCGTTGTTGGTACCCTGTCGGAAAATCAACTAATTTAAAAGTTGTTGATAAAGTAGTTTTTTGTCAACCACATTTAGTTGAAATTCTGACTTTTGTCCATAGAACGAACTAACATATTTTGTATGGTGATGTCCGCTTAATAAGTCAATTGACTTTCGTTTGCATATATTTTCAACTACTTGTTAAATTAGTTATATATAAATTATTTTTTTAATTACTTTAAAATAACCAATTAAAAACAATTACTGATTACCATTGTAAGGAACCAAATTTCTGGGAAATTTGATCCCACATGCTAAAACATAAATACGTTTTTCTTTTCTAGTTCGTACGTTGGACCGTGAAATTTAAGCACGGAGGGTGCATTACCATCCAAACCTCTGGCCACAGAACCAGGAGGGAAGGCCTGCCGTCCTCAGGCGCTCCCACCATCCAAATTGGTTTTTGCCAGTTTTTGAGGCATCATGTATATATTTTTGATGAAGGATTAGTTTAAGGGATATTTTCTTTTATTTATTATTTTATACCACACCAGGTTGATGAATTGTGTAAATATTTTGATAGGATTAGGTTAATGAATACATTTTTCTTATTATTATTTTTGTTCTAGGTTATAAGTTTATAATTATTATATTAGCAATTAAGGGAAACAAAATAAGCCAAAAGAATAAATGGCGAAACCCATGAAGGGTTAACGTAAAGAAGATTAGCTTGAATTCTTTTATTGAAGTTGTTTGTCTCTTGATAGGGAAGTGGGGTAAAGGGAAATTAAAATCCCCGGTAGAAGCCCGGGGAAATGTCGGTCATGACAAACGTTGTGTTCGGGCGACATGACCAACATTTCCCCGTGGCTATTCTGTTTGATCGAACCTTAGTACCATCAGATATGTCCGAGAAGAAAATAAGGCTTGCTGGGCTAACGCATAGTCATCAACATTTTTGGGTGGGTTTAAAAGTTGCATGCAACTTCTTACATGTTTTTATTTCATTTTATGTACTCATGAATAACGGACGATGCGGCAAAACCACCACTACCAGCATCGCCGAAATGAAAACTCGCAGGCATGATTCGAGAAGGTTCGGCGACAGCGAGTGAGGAGTATAAAAGGGCAAACAACAGGAGAATCAAGTTTTTTTTGGTATCAAACAGTTGAAGTGAGCGGACGTACCGCTGGTTAATAGTGAAGTTAAAGACGTCGACTGCGTGACGTCGACAGTACAAGCAAAGTGCCGACAGCAAGGGAGCAGCACCAGTGAAAGAAAAGAAAACGTTGACTGCTTAACGTCGACAGTGAGGAAGCAGCATTTATAAGAAGCGTCGACTGCGGGACGTCGTCTACAACGAAGGATAAGCTTCGGGACCAAGAGGAGACACCACGGTCGGATGCACAGGACACGGTAGCGCCAGTAACATTAGCGGCCGTGCATAAGTATCGCCACTATATTATTAAGTTATATGAAATATTCACTTAGGCCATTTTTTTTAACTCAAAATAAATAAATTTACCATTTAGAAGCAGTGGTGGTGTGACGGTGACAGAGGTCAGGGAAGGACAAGTCAAGGTGACACGGGCATCATCACCCATATGATGTTGGGACACTAAGTGCAATCATCAGTGGTGGAGTGCGGGTAGTGGCGGTCCGGCAGGTAGGTCCACTGAAAAGGTGTACCATAAGTCCGAGAGAAAATGAACGAAAACGTACAGGATCGTCGGAGCAGGAAGATGTGGTTCTACCACGTTCTGCCTCGACATCCTTCGGGTATCGCGTGTGCACAACCGGGCGAAACAAGTAGACACTCATGAGGAGTCGTCGGAGCAGGAAGATGTGGTTCTACCACGTTCTGCCTCGACACTCGGCCGCGAATTCCGTCCAGCTTTGTGTAGAAGAATTGTCAGGAGCGTGTGTGAACAACGATGCAATATGTGCAAGTACGTGCGAGGGATTGTCGGGGCCGGAAGATGTGGTACTACCACGTCCGGGTCCGACATCCACCAACCACGTCTTTTACGCGTTAGTGCCACAATGGGCCCCCCAGTGGATCGTCGCGGCTGGAAGAAGTGGTACTACCACGTTCAGCCCCGACATCCAAACCTACGAGAAACACACACACGAGAGCTGGCTGGCTGAAACACAGGAAGTAGTATAGGTAGTTCACCGTGACCGCCCCCACCCGCACGAAACGCACTGACAAGCATTATAAATCGAAGCAAACCAAATCCAAAACGTCGAACCCTGGTGACCCTGTCAGCGTGACACCTCCCCAGCAGGTAAATAAATCATTTTCAAATAAAAAATTAATTAAAGATTCAAGAACACTGAAGATTGTCATATTTTAGGTTATGAGTTAAGCTTATCTACCTTATCTACCCTGTATAGATTAAGAATTTGAGAAAACAAGAAAACAAATAAACCCGATAAATATTTGTTGCATAGATTTGAGTTTTGACTTGGGGTCGGGAGGAGGAAATAAATAATTGTATCGGACCCTGGGTACGACGAGCGTACCCTTGGCAAAAAGAAGGGTCCTCACAATGGCGCCCGAGCAGGGACCTCAAGTCAAAATTTCAGAGTAGCCAAATTAAAGACTTGGTCAGTAGACACAGTATTTGATCGGAAAATTTTAACTTGTTTCAAACCAGTCAAACCCGTGATTAGGTAGGAAAACGCCAGACGTTACGGTCCATCATTATTTCCCAATAGGAACAGGGTAGCCAGTTGATAGATTAATAATTAATATACTTGCGCCGAGTAAGAAAAAAAAAAAAAAAAAATAATAATAATAAACATACATACCTAGGGATACGCTAATATAAAGTAATACTGGGAAACTTTCAGCCAGATTACCCCGAGTACGGATAAAAATAGAAACTAAAATATTAAGTGAAATTCAAAGACAATTTTAGATAGGCACTAATCTCGTAACCATCAACGAGTACCAGAACCAGTATAGGGAGTTCGGTTGCTTGAGTGGGATGGTTATGCACACATACATTACGCAACATAATATAACATAAACGACAGGTTGTTGCACAGGACAACGAGCGCCAGTCAAGAGCGTTAGCCGGGTTCCGGTTAAATAATAGAGAAACCCCAGCATAACGAATAACGCCACTGGACCTCGGGCAACCAACTTGCACGTTTATCATATAACACAAATTGTATGGTTAAAAATTTAAAATTTGATTTTCATTGATCCTAGGAAAAAAGAGTAAATAAACAAACAACGGCACTGAAGAATGAATCAACCTTTGTAGAACTTCAGCAATAAATTCCAACGAGAATAACTGCTGAATTTCCCCGCATAACGCACGGTTTGATCGTATCCATACACAGTAGCCAACCATTATATCCTGGCCAATTAAGCCGTAGTCAGATACTAAAGCTTGCCAGTCGAAAAAAAAAAAAAAAAAAAAAAAAAAACTTAATTGTGTCATCACCCAAAAACCCGAGGGGTGTGGTGAAGTAGACATTGAAATTTGAAATTTAGCACCGACATTTAATTTAAATTATATATATATATATTGAAATCAACGTAATCTACTAATTTTCTTTACCACGTCGATTTCAGGGCTAAAGGTAAAGTAGTAATATAATTTTTTTTTGAATAAATTAAATTTTGTCTTATTTAGCCCATTTGTCGTGGCTGACGACTTACTCAGAAAGATCTTTCTTACACTCGCCTCTAAACGCGGGGGGAATAGAAAAGACCGGAAAGAAAATAAGCCAGTACAGATTAACAATAGACCTCGTGATCCCTTATAACGACAAGGATCGCCATTTTTGATCATAATCTGCCATCGTCTTACAATCAACTATCGTCATGGTAAAAACCTCGTGGATTTATTCCTTACGAAAGGATGACCTGCAGATCTATGCCGAAGAATTCGGATTCAGTCCTGAGGGCACCGTGGAAGAACTCCGCAAACGCTTCGCAGCCGCAGTGGCGGATGGCGACGGCGATTTACCACTTCAAAACCGTTTGGCCGAATTAGAAGTCAAACATAATGAGAAAAGATCGACCTCACCACGGCCACCGAGTAATCCCACTCCGCCTGACGCGATCGGATCAACCGAATCCATCATGCCACCAGTTCGTGACGAATATCAACACAGCGAGGAGCCAACCAAGTACTCGTATTTGTCGACTATTCCGGCCGTAGTGATCACCACTCCGTCTGACCGGGCCGTGGAAAAGCTACAGGTAGAAGGGCCAACCATTAACAAACAATATCAGGGTACCACGACCCACAGTCGAGTCATCGACCAGGTGAGGAAGTGGACCGAAAAATTTGATGGCAGCCAAGACCCAATAAATTTCATCGAGCGTGTCGAAGAATTGACTGATGCGTACGGGCTCGACCCAGATCACCTGCCCAGGACTATGCCCGAATTGTTAAGGGATAACGCCCTCATGTGGTGGCGAAATAATCGGACACCACAAGAATCCTGGCAAGGTTTTAGAGCCAAATTCCTGGGATACTACCTACCGACTCGATTCATGGAACGTCTTGGAGACCAGATTCGAGCGCGAACCCAGGGTGACCATGAGCGTTTCAAGGGGTACAGTTTGGAACTTTTGGACTTGATGAGACATGCTAATTACACACCCGTCCAAAAGTTAGAACGTGTGTTTCGGAACAGCCGTCAGGATTATCAACTATATATTCGACGACGCGATTTCACCACTTTTGATGAATTGTTAACCATGGCAGAAGACTACGAAATTCTACAAGATGAGAGTAAATTTTCCCAAACCCCAACAGGACCTCGACGGGCGCTCACCCAAGGGCGAAACCGGGATGCACCTCGACGAAATATGCTGACAATGTTCCCCGAATCTTATCCGGAGGAAACAGCACCACCCACTCCCATGAAACCCGATAATTTAAGGTCGCCACCATTTTGCCACTTGTGTGGCCGAGAAGGTCACCTGCCACGTCAATGCTGGAACAAACGAGTGATCTCTGGGTGTAATTGTGAGTCAAGAGTGAACCCACATCGAGAGGGCCATCAACCACCGGTCGCGGGAAACGCCAGCGGGCCCACCCTCGGAGGAGCAGAGGGTGTGGCCGACACCACCAGCCCTCAGGAGACATAAATTGTTTACAAGCCAACGACCGCCATCTTTCGGCACACGTGCAGATCGGAACGCAAAACCTGGTAGCAGCTATAGACACAGGAGCTACACGAAGTTTTGTGAGCCCAACTCTCGCCAGCAGATTACGCACCCCTCTGAACAGCAGACCAACTACCACCAACGTGAGGTTAGCTGACGGCTCACGCAAGGTAGTGACAGAGAGTCTTAGGGTGACCATAACCTTGGGAGAGACGTCGTGCCAAACAACACTATTGATACTACTCGGCGTCGCCGATGAACTATTACTAGGAATGGACTTTCTAGCGCAGGCCCGAGCCACTTTTAGCTGCGGCGGGCAGTCAATTACCTTACAGCCTCCCGCGCAGCTCACAGATGATGAACCAGCGTGCACCACTGCCACCATCGAACCCACGGCCACCAATCCCTCGGTTGATGAATTTCTACGGGATGAACTCAAGAAATTTGAGGCACTAAAAGGTACGGCCAAGGTGACCCCTCACAAAATAGTTATGTTAGACGACCGGCCGTTAAAACAGCGATACTTCCCGCGAAATCCTGCGATGCAGGAAATCATAAATCAGGAAGTCGACGATCTACTAGCGAAACGATGCATCGAACCTTCTCATAGCCCTCACAGCGCCCCGATTGTATTGGTGAAGAAAAAGACGGGCACCTGGAGGCTATGCATCGACTATCGCCAACTCAACGCCAAGTCCGCCCCAGACGCATACCCACTACCTCGAATACATCATATTTTGGACCGACTAAGGAATGCTCGTTACATTAGCAGCCTAGATCTGAAGAACGGATACTGGCAGATTCCTATGGATCCCCAGAGTAAACAGTACACCGCCCTCACCGTTCCAGGACGCGGCCTATTCCAGTGGAGGGTGATGCCTTTTGGACTACATTCTGCCCCAGCCACTTTCCAGCGCACGCTTGATCAAATAATCGGGCCAGAAATGGAACCACACGCTTTCGCTTACTTGGATGATATTATTGTCACGGGTAGTACCAAGGAAGAACACCTTAAAAACCTGAAGGAGGTGTTCCGACGCTTGCGCGAAGCAAATTTGAAACTCAACGTGGAAAAGTGTGAGTTCTTCAGAGCAGAAACAAAATATTTAGGACATGTCGTGAGTGGTGACGGTATACACACCGACCCTGACAAGGTGGAAGCCATTAAGATGCTAACACCACCCACCAGCCTGAAAGAGTTGAGGAGCTACCTAGGAGTGGCCTCTTGGTACCGGCGATTCGTGCCGGACTTCGCCACTATCGCCCACCCAATGACGTTATTATTGAAGAAGGGCAAACACTGGAAATGGGGGCCTGAGCAACAGACGGCATTCGAGACATTAAAACAAAAACTTACTGAAGCACCTGTCTTGGCCTGCCCAGATTTCAACAAGACTTTCGTATTGCAAACAGACGCCAGCGACTATGGGCTGGGGGCGGTATTAACGCAAGAATTCGATGGCGTGGAACGTGTGATCGCCTATGCCAGCCGACACCTCATACAGGCTGAGAAAAACTACAGCCCCACAGAAAAGGAGTGCCTAGCCATTGTTTGGGGCATCCGGAAAATGCGCTGCTACCTAGAAGGGTACAAATTCGTGGTTATCACAGACCATTTATCTTTAAAGTGGTTAAATTCCATAGAAAGCCCGTCCGGCCGCATAGCAAGATGGGCCCTTGAGCTCCAACAATATAACTTTGAAGTTAAGTATCGCCGAGGCAAATTGAACGTCGTGGCAGATGCGCTCTCTCGAAACCCGTTGGAACACCTAGGCAGGACCACTAGCCAGGCCGAAGGGAGACCGACGTGTGCATGGCTCGATCGACGAAAAGCGGAAGTACGTGAAGATCCTGAAAAATTTTCGGATTACATCGAAGAGGATGGAAACTTATATAGGCATATACCGAATCAGATCGGAGATGAGGATGCTGCACCGTGGAAATTATGCGTGCCAACCCCATGGCAGCTAAGAGTCATGAGGGAAAATCATGACCAACCAAGCGCAGGACACCTGGGCGTACGCAAGACCATAGCCCGGATCACCAACAGGTATTATTGGCCTGGGCTGTTCAGAGACGTCAGCCGATACGTCAGACAATGCGAAACCTGTCAGCGGTATAAACCAAATCAACAGGCACCAGCCGGCAAAATGTTGTCACGCGTAGCAGAAGAACCCTGGGCAGTCGTGTGCGCCGATTTTATTGGACCTCTTCCACGTTCAAAACATGGAAATACAACTATTTTGGTGTTCCACGACAAATTCAGTAAGTGGACTGAGATAGTCCCCCTACGAAAAGCCACGAGTGAAGGTTTGAAGAAGGGTTTTCGAGAACGCATCCTCGCACGCTTTGGAGTACCAAAGGTTTTCATCTCCGATAATGGTACTCAATTTACCAGCCGGTCTTTTAAAAATTTCATGCGCGAGTTGGGAGTGAGGCAACAATTTACGGCTCCATATACACCGCAGGAGAACCCTACGGAAAGAGCCAACAAAACCCTCAAAACAATGATAGCCCAGTTCTGCCAGGACCAACATAAAACATGGGATGAACAGTTACCTGAGTTTTCTCTGGCCATGAATAGTAGCAAATCAGATGTTACGGGTTACAGTCCCGCCTTCGTAGTACAGGGACGTGAGCCAAGGTTGCCCGGCGCTCTCTACGATGAACACACTACCGGTACCGGCCGAGAAATACAATCGCCACCAGCACGAGCCACTCAACTGCAAGAAATCTTCAAACTCGTTCGTCACAAACTTAGTCAAGCTACGCGCGACCAGGCGCGTCACTATAATTTGCGACGACGTGACTGGAAGCCCGACGTAGGTGAGGACGTGCTGGTTCGACAACACCCTCTGTCAAGCGCGATAAACAACTTCGCCGCAAAACTAGCACCGAAATTCGAAGGCCCGTATAAGGTGATGGGTTATGTCTCCCCGGTCATCATCCAGATACGCAAGAAAGGAGACACTCGCGTACGAAATGCACACGTCAGCGACCTCAAGAAATTTTACGACAAGGTAAATTTCATATATACACCATAACATCAGACATTCAATTTTTCTTTTGTCGTGGCAGCACCCACGTTAAAATACTGTGAAGTCGTGGCAGCACCCACGTTAAAATACTGTGAAGTCGTGGCAGCACCCACGTTAAAATACTGTGAAGTCGTGGCAGCACCCACGTTAAAATACTGTGAAGTCGTGGCAGCACCCACGTTAAAATACTGTGAAGTCGTGGCAGCACCCACGTTAAAATACTGTGAAATCGTGGCAGCACCCACGTTAAAATACTGTGAAGTCGTGGCAGCACCCACGTTAAAAGACTGTAAATTCGTGGCAGCACCCACGTTAAAAGACTGTGAAGAAGCGGCGACATCCGTCTGTAACAACTGTCAAAGCCAGTGAGAGCCATCATGAGGATCGAGCCACTGTCACTGGTCTGCATAGCGTTGAAATGACAGCCATCAAAAGGAGAGCCTAAGTCAACAACCAGCAGGATGTTAAAATGATTCATAATAAAACTCCTGGCAGCATCCATGGTAATAAAGACTGCGATATCGCGGCAGCAGCCGCAGAAACAACTGCAGAGTGGACGAGGAAGAAGAAACCATCGGTAAGTTCGAAAGAGGAGTACCCCCGTCACTATTAAGTAGGACAGCAGCCATCGTTAGATAGAGCCAAACGCCGTCCAATACAATGATAGAAATAAATCTGTCAACCAGGGCCCAGAGAGGCCAACGTTAAAATGTTCATAGTAAAATTCCTGGCAGCATCCATGGTAATAAAGACTGCGATATCGCGGCAGCAGCCGCAGAAACAACTGCAGAGTGGACGAGGAAGAGGAAACCATCGGCAAGTTCGAAAGAGGAGTACCCCCGTCACTAATAAATAGGACAGCAGCCATCGTTAGATAGAGCCAGACGCCGTCCAATACAATGACAGAAATAAATCTGTCAACCAGGGCCCAGAGGGGCCGTTGCAGTTACGATGACTGGGAATAGGGTCCGACATTACCACGGGTGAAAGCACCCGTGTGCTAAGCTAGAAAACCCCAAGAAATTCTAACTCGTCAAATTGTAATAATAAAAAAAAAAAAAAAGAGGTTTTGCTAAGTCTAGGGCCATATAGTCAAGCGAACCGAAAGCCACTTGAGAGCCTTGGACACGTGGTCCATACCCAGCTAAGAAAAGAGAACATTATCTACCCAGCTAAAACATAAATTAAACCTACATCTCTTTCTACAGCGTATGTCATGAGCACGTCAAACTCCTGGCTGTCAAACGAGACTGTCAGACCGGCATACCAACACAGTGTTGAGGTTAGTATGAACCCACCCTTAGATTGTAGTGAATTATATAACAACTCTGGGTGTTTAAAATCGTCAACAGTCAAACTTAAGCAAGTCATAGAAGCTCAAGAAGACAATTTTAATCAGCCGTTGGAATTCCAAAAAACCCAAAGAGAATACTGAAAGTATCAAAATGCAACAGCCAACAGAAACTGATGAAATAAGCGAGGAGGACTGCCGGCGTATTATCCATGATGAGCTCACAGTCGCCCCAGCCACTTCATCGACCGCCGTGACCCCACAAAAGATTGGTACCGACCGACATATTGTTAACACCGCACCTATGCTGATCGTCGCAACTTACCCCAAAGGTCCAGGTGCCATCACCGTGCGCATCTGCGATTTTATGTGCATCGAAGTCGGGCTATTCTTGAACGACGTGGTTGTCGATATGTACCTGAGGTGGATGTACGACCAGCAGAATTTACGCGATAGAGTGGATGCTCACGTGTTCAGCACCCACTTTTATACCATGCTAACACGACCAACAGCTCCACAGGCACCGCAAGAACGAAGAGAAAAAGTGCGCCGGTGGACTCGAAAGATCCGGTTGGTACACAAGAAATACTGTATCGTTCCGATCAATGAACAGTACCACTGGTATGTGGCCATCGTGCGGCTGAACCGCAAGACCAGCCAGAATCCCCCAGGAGGTTGCATCTGGGTGTTGGATTCCTATGCCAACGCACCACGAAACCATGTCGCCCCGGTGCTACGGCGATACTTCGAAGAAGAATGGCGTGACGCATACCCAGATTGCACCTCGGGAACATGGGGAGAAGAGGAGATGCCATGCCATGCAGTACCGGTGCCTCAACAGCCAAATTGTAGTGACTGTGGGCCGTTCATGCTACAGTTCGTGGAGAGCTTCTTCCAGCAGCCACAACATGCACGCGAGCTACACGACGCCAACGTAAAGGCATGGTTCACAGCGGAACGTGCGGCGTACAAGCGTACTGAGCTGGCGCAACTACTCCAGAGTCTAGCCTCAGAAGAGACACGAGCGGTGTTACCCCGTTTATACTTGCCCAGCGGTGAGGACGCTGAACCCATTAGCCAACCTAAAGCGGGAGTAACACCACATGACAAGCTACGAAAAGGGCGCGCGATGCCGCGACGATTCCGACATGATGACTCCACCGACTCGAGCAGTAGCTCCTCGAGAAGTAGTACTACCAGCCCCAGTAGTTCCACCGCCTCTGATACCGACTCCAGTAAACAACGGCACGGGTCAGTTGAAAGCCAGCGTGCGATCACCTTCGAGGCAACAGCACAAAACTCAGCATCAACAAAGTCAATGCAGCGGGTCGAAAGTGTCATCAAGGTGACGGGTTATCCCTCTCCACGGCCAATAGTGCGAGTCAGCGGAGTGAGGCGCGAGTCGCCACCAGCCTCCAGCCGTCAGTGGTCACTGGACCAAATACGCACGCCTAGACTGTCCAGTTCTTCACCAGAGAGCATCGGCGAACTCATCGCACCAGTCATCAACGACGAACCACGCGGAAACCACGCGCTCACGCCGGAAATAGAGCTCACAGATGACAGCCTGGCCACAGAAGAAGCACCAGTTCTCACAGAAACCCAACTAAAAGCCGCGATAGGAGACCGACACCGTCGCTGGAAACACGGCAGGCGCATGCGATTCCTGGCCCACGTGGATAGGTGGCACTACAAAATTATTACCCATCGAGACGGCCGCATATTTACTACCCCGGTCCCCCCAAAGTAAGGAGGAGATGTAAGGAACCAAATTTCTGGGAAATTTGATCCCACATGCTAAAACATAAATACGTTTTCTTTTCTAGTTCGTACGTTGGACCGTGAAATTTAAGCACGGAGGGTGCATTACCATCCAAACCTCTGGCCACAGAACCAGGAGGGAAGGCCTGCCGTCCTCAGGCGCTCCCACCATCCAAATTGGTTTTTGCCAGTTTTTGAGGCATCATGTATATATTTTTGATGAAGGATTAGTTTAAGGGATATTTTCTTTTATTTATTATTTTATACCACACCAGGTTGATGAATTGTGTAAATATTTTGATAGGATTAGGTTAATGAATACATTTTTCTTATTATTATTTTTGTTCTAGGTTATAAGTTTATAATTATTATATTAGCAATTAAGGGAAACAAAATAAGCCAAAAGAATAAATGGCGAAACCCATGAAGGGTTAACGTAAAGAAGATTAGCTTGAATTCTTTTATTGAAGTTGTTTGTCTCTTGATAGGGAAGTGGGGTAAAGGGAAATTAAAATCCCCGGTAGAAGCCCGGGGAAATGTCGGTCATGACAAACGTTGTGTTCGGGCGACATGACCAACATTTCCCCGTGGCTATTCTGTTTGATCGAACCTTAGTACCATCAGATATGTCCGAGAAGAAAATAAGGCTTGCTGGGCTAACGCATAGTCATCAACATTTTTGGGTGGGTTTAAAAGTTGCATGCAACTTCTAACATGTTTTTATTTCATTTTATGTACTCATGAATAACGGACGATGCGGCAAAACCACCACTACCAGCATCGCCGAAATGAAAACTCGCAGGCATGATTCGAGAAGGTTCGGCGACAGCGAGTGAGGAGTATAAAAGGGCAAACAACAGGAGAATCAAGTTTTTTTTGGTATCAAACAGTTGAAGTGAGCGGACGTACCGCTGGTTAATAGTGAAGTTAAAGACGTCGACTGCGTGACGTCGACAGTACAAGCAAAGTGCCGACAGCAAGGGAGCAGCACCAGTGAAAGAAAAGAAAACGTTGACTGCTTAACGTCGACAGTGAGGAAGCAGCATTTATAAGAAGCGTCGACTGCGGGACGTCGTCTACAACGAAGGATAAGCTTCGGGACCAAGAGGAGACACCACGGTCGGATGCACAGGACACGGTAGCGCCAGTAACATTAGCGGCCGTGCATAAGTATCGCCACTATATTATTAAGTTATATGAAATATTCACTTAGGCCATTTTTTTTAACTCAAAATAAATAAATTTACCATTTAGAAGCAGTGGTGGTGTGACGGTGACAGAGGTCAGGGAAGGACAAGTCAAGGTGACACGGGCATCATCACCCATATGATGTTGGGACACTAAGTGCAATCATCAGTGGTGGAGTGCGGGTAGTGGCGGTCCGGCAGGTAGGTCCACTGAAAAGGTGTACCATAAGTCCGAGAGAAAATGAACGAAAACGTACAGGATCGTCGGAGCAGGAAGATGTGGTTCTACCACGTTCTGCCTCGACATCCTTCGGGTATCGCGTGTGCACAACCGGGCGAAACAAGTAGACACTCATGAGGAGTCGTCGGAGCAGGAAGATGTGGTTCTACCACGTTCTGCCTCGACACTCGGCCGCGAATTCCGTCCAGCTTTGTGTAGAAGAATTGTCAGGAGCGTGTGTGAACAACGATGCAATATGTGCAAGTACGTGCGAGGGATTGTCGGGGCCGGAAGATGTGGTACTACCACGTCCGGGTCCGACATCCACCAACCACGTCTTTTACGCGTTAGTGCCACAATGGGCCCCCCAGTGGATCGTCGCGGCTGGAAGAAGTGGTACTACCACGTTCAGCCCCGACATCCAAACCTACGAGAAACACACACACGAGAGCTGGCTGGCTGAAACACAGGAAATAGTATAGGTAGTTCACCGTGACCGCCCCCACCCGCACGAAACGCACTGACAAGCATTATAAATCGAAGCAAACCAAATCCAAAACGTCGAACCCTGGTGACCCTGTCAGCGTGACACCTCCCCAGCAGGTAAATAAATCATTTTCAAATAAAAAATTAATTAAAGATTCAAGAACACTGAAGATTGTCATATTTTAGGTTATGAGTTAAGCTTATCTACCTTATCTACCCTGTATAGATTAAGAATTTGAGAAAACAAGAAAACAAATAAACCCGATAAATATTTGTTGCATAGATTTGAGTTTTGACTTGGGGTCGGGAGGAGGAAATAAATAATTGTATCGGACCCTGGGTACGACGAGCGTACCCTTGGCAAAAAGAAGGGTCCTCACACCATGTTATTTCATCAAATATTATTAAATGTAGGCCATTAAAGATGGCCTTTAATTGAAACTGGTCCACATTAGATTAGTATTTAATTGATAAGAACTATGCTAGTATATAGCTGATCCAAATCATACAAACACTTATTATAACAACTAGCTCAAAATATGCCAGTAAAAATACTATCACAAATCATATCGAGAATTGAACAATTGTCTTTTTCTATGACATCAATATAGGGAAATAATCAGTTTGCCTAATGTAAGAAGTGTTTAATTTGAAGTACTGCTGGTATTTTTTAAGCTATTTAAATTATTAGTATCAAAAAAAAAAAAAAAAAAAAAAAAAACAAGATATGTTTTATACAACAATATGTTTTAGCGGTTTCGAAAAAGATGCTTTCTGCAACAGTATATGTAGGTCAAATTTTAACATAATATTTAATATGAAAAAAAAAAATAATTCAGAGCAAAAATTAAAAATATGAATATTTCCCCACAAAGAGTAGCTTTTTAAATAAAGCTTCATTATTTTCATATGTTTTCTAACTTTTTCCTGCTTTCTTTTAGTTACAGTTTGTAACTGCAACAAATATTAAACTATTAATAATTTAGTTATTTGACGAATAACTTATTTTGCTAGTGAGTGAATTTAAGTCGTTCTGTTCATTATTTACAAAATACAATTTTCAAGACTATGCTGCTAAAATTTTTCACACAAAATAAAAACAGATTATCTTATATATAACTATGTACCCATAACTAGCAGAATTTTTTTATACATTTCATACTATATATCATAATATTTTGCTATATATATTTTAATAACTAAATTTTGCTCTCTTATTTACACTCTAACACTATTACTACCCGTTCACGTTGACTCGTTTGCATATATTTATTAATATATGTTTGTATATGCTTAACACTTAATAACATTACACTTTTATTCTATTTTTTTTGTGTTTTATATTTTATAAATTTCAGTTTAAGTTGAACGATTTCATTTTCTAATTTTATGTTAAAGTGATTTTTCATATATTTTACTGATTTTCTTTTTTTTTTTTTTACATTTAATATAAGTTTCAAAGTCTTTCATTTCATAGGAATTTTTTCACTGTGTAGTAAGAAAAATTTATAATATTTTTTTTTTTTTTTGTATATGAGTAAATATACAATTTAATTCTAATTTATACAACGTTGATGGTAACTTTTTGCTAGATTACAATTTTTTTTTTGTGTTTAATTAACATGGTTGCATTGAATATATGTATGTATTGATTTTTCGTAGTAAAGTATGTGTGTGCGTTAGTTTTTTTATTTTGAATGCAAATATTTACAAACAACCTGCAACAGCCCAAGAAACCAAAATTATTATAAAAAAAATAACAAATCAATACTTCAAATCTAAAAAATTAAAAAAAAAGAATTGTTATAAATACTTTAGTTTTTTTGTTATGAACAAAAAAATATTCACGGAAATATGCTTGCATTTAATATTTTAAATGGAAATTTATAATCTAGAAAGAAATCATATCAGTGCCCTATGTTTATGACTCACTTATTGGAAATATTTCTGGAACTACACATCCGATCGAAAAGTTTTTGCTATATTTTAAAAAACTTTTTAACGCTGATTAAAATAGACTGACTGTCACTCGCCGATTTGAATGATTTTCGGAAATGTGTTCGAGGACAAAAATCTAAGGTTGACGTATTTTTTATAAGTGCCCAATCGATGGTTTAAGATTTCAAAATGAAGTTTTAAAATCAGCTTAAATTTAGTTTTTTCGCCATAATTTAACTATTTTTCATAAAAACATACACATATTTGGTACCAATCGAAAAACAGTTTAGAAAAAGTTTTATTGTTATTTTGTTGCTTAAATTTTTTATAGTATTTCGTCGATTTCATGAAGAGCCCATACTCGAAATTGTTTCATTTTCACTTATGTTTAATTCCAGCTGATTCTTAAAGTTGCGTTTTTTTGTTTTTTTTTTTAACTTTCAATTTTTTATTATAATTTTCTTTTTTAGAAAATGCACTAATTTTCTTAAAAATAAAATATTTTGTTATAGATAACGACCACATTATGGCTATCAAATATTTTGTTTTTCCTCGAACTTTCCGGATGTGTAGATATTTGACAAGAAATGTTGATATTTTACAGTGCTTCCATACAAACAGTGTGATTCTTACTTGTTTGCCCGAGGAATGAGAAAAAATCATCCGAAATTTAAAGATATGATTTTCGATGCTCATATCTCCGCTGGTTTTTATATATATTTCACTCAACTCTTTTTTGTTAAAAAGTTCAATAAAATGACTTTATAAAAACTATTGCAAGAATACCATTTGCTGTGCATTTATATTTTTAATCTTTTTTTCAAAAATGATCCAAAATAATGAATGTTTCTCAAAAAGATACAAAAATGTTGTTTTTGTTTTTGAAGAAATTTAAAACAAAAATTGTATTTTGAATTCTCTTTTACGTGGCATAATATTTATTAGCAAAACGTGTTTCAGTTTTACACAAAAATTAATTAGCTGTTTCTGTCATTAAAAAAACAAGGGTACCCCCTTTGATTTTTTTGATGGAATTTTTTTTTTAAAAATGTTCCTTTTATATTTTTTTATAAATAGTCTAGCTTAATTATTTATAATAAATATTTAAGAATTTATTTAAAAAAAAACCCAATATTTCTTTCTAATCAAAAGTTATTACTAAAAATATATTTTCATATCATGTGGATCTGTATTCACAAAACTAATTTTCTGTTAACTATGGAATTCTATATATGTACTTCCCTTCCTCAATTTTATTAGAATCGCCTTGCTTATTTTCAAAATTTTTGGAGAAAAAAATATTTTTGTATTGTTTTCACTTCTATGATAGTTTTTTTAAACAACTGAAATATAGAAAATAAGGTTCGTTACAGTATCTTCGATGTAATGTGTTAGGAAAAGGTTTATTGTTGGAGCCAAATAATAACCCTTGATTTCTTACCTACGTAAAATTTACTCACACCTAACTAGTAATATTTATAACGTATAGTGAACGCAAGGTTAGAATTCTAGGGTTAAGCGCACATCGTCATTGCACAAAGATTTTTTCTTGTTTTTGTTACTTAAATTCAATACATAGCAAATTTCCCAAAAAATGTATGTGTTCCAAAAAAAAATTACCTTTTGGATTGTCCATAACATGATTATTAAAAAAATACTGTTCAAAAATTTTGTTTCTTTTAAAATTTAAAAAATGAGCAAGAGTATTCTAAATATTAGCAAGGGAAGAATATAGAAATTTTTTATAAAAAAATCCAAAGGGTAACCTATTTGGAACACATAAATTTTTTGTGTTTTTAATATTTTGCTCCCACAATAAAAATTTTCTATTTACACCTTACATCAAAGATACTGTAAACAATTTTCTATTATGTATTTCAGTTGCTTAAAAAAGTGTTATAAAAGTAAAAACAATGCAAAAATATTTGTTTCCCCTAAATATTTGAAAATAAGCAAGGCAATTCTAATAAAAATGAGCAAGAGAAGTACATATATATAGTTTCATAATTGACAGAAAATGAGTTTTGTGAATACAGATCCACATGATATGAAAATAAATTTTTAGTAATATCTGATTGGAAACAAATATTGGGTTTTTTTAAATAAAATGTTTTTTAAGCTAGACTATTTAAAAAAAAAAATATAAAAGGACCATTTTTTAAATAAATGAATTTCATCAAAAAAATCAAAGGGGGTACCCTTGTTTTTTAATGACAGAAACAGCTAATTAATTTTTGTGTAAAACTTAAAAAATTTTTTCTAATGAATGTTATGCAACGTAGAAGGGAAAATATAATGTAATTTTTATTTTAAATTTCTTTTACAACAAAAACAACTTTTATGTAACTTTTTGAGAAACATTCATTATTTTGGATAATTTTTGAAAAAAAGATTATAAATATAAATGCACAGCAAACGGTATTCTTGTAATAGTTTTTATAAAGTTATTTTATTGAACTTTGTGACAAAAAGGAGTTGAGTGAAATATATATAAAAACCAGCGGAGATATTTGTATCGAAAATCGTATCTTTAAATTTCGGATGATTTTTTCTCATTATTCGGGCAAACAAGTAAGAAGCACACAGTTTGTATGGAAGCACTGTAAAATATCAACATTTCGAATCAAATATCTACACATACGGAAAGTTCAAGGAAAACCAAAATATTTGATACCCATAATGTGGTCGTTCTATATAACAAAACATTTAAAAAAAAATAAAAAAATATGTTAAATGAACCTTTTTTGTTGGTAAGGAATTATTTGAATTAATTTCTTTATTAGTTTAGATGTTTAGTTGGGAAGCATTTTTGGCCCAATTGAAAGTTAGTTTTTAAGGATTTTGTATAGTTAAGATATTCCGATGTTTGTTTGCCATATATTGAATATTTATTAATTCATAGTAGAAATAGGCGCGTGAGTGGTTTTGACTCACGATAACGCACGCTCACGATGTGTTTTTCTCTAATCACGCGCGCTGACGATTAAAATTATTTTTTTGACTCACTGTCACGCACGCTCACGACGGGTTTTGTTCTAATCACGCACGCTCACAATTAAAATTAATTTTTTGACTCACGATCACTCATGATCACGATGGAGTTTTTTGACTCAGTAGTGCTCACGAATAAAAGTGCTTTCCATTGGAGAGGCTTAATCACTAAAATTCGTAAAGTGGTAAAGTGGTCAGTGTTTTTTTGTATGCAATTGGTAGAAAAAACGTAAAAAATCATTACTAAATCTTACACAGATTTAAAAAATAAAGATAAGCATGTCGTGACACAAAGAAATTTACGTCACGCACGTTCACGCACGAGGAAAATTTAATTACGCACGCTCACGAATATTTCGTGATTTTTTTTTATGGGTTCACTCACGATACCGACGTTATTTGTCGTGACACGTCGTGCTACGACTAAATTCGTGACACGCGCCCATCTCTAATTAATAGCATGTGGATTGGAAAGAATAGAATTTAGAATTTTATTGGAGTGAGATCTTGTCTATCGATTTTTAACCATTTCTTATCTGCCACCCTTATGGGCGTTCCCCTTCGCGATTCGTATAAGAAATATTGAAAAAATATCATTTGTCAAAGTGCTCCGATTTTGCGGAACATGGATTTTAATTAAGAGGCATCTTTAACTGAATACTTTACTTATACTTTATATCGTTTCATTATTTTTATCTTATTAAATGTTCTTATTTGGACACCGTGAAATGTTATGAGACCAAAAATGGAATAAATTTTTATTTTTAAACTATATTTTAGAACACTGAGTAAAGTAGATTACTTCTGTACTATGCTTCAAAGTTATTTTTATACATTTTATTTTTTGAGTTATGTACTGATAAGAATAGTTTTTCTTGCTCAATATCATAGATGTATATAGAACGGATCTAAGTAGTCGAAAAGTAGTTTTGTAAAAAAAAAAGTAAAAGATGAATATAGCAAGACTAAAGTTATGAAAAAAGTTCTTAAGAAGTTTTACGTACCCTCTCTTAGTTTCGTAGAAGAAATGCCTACAAAGTCTCCTTAAGGGGGTCTTCTCATTGAGCAACTTTTTTTTTTCAACTTTTTTTTTTGCATTTATTTATAGCTTGGGTAGTTGTGAATATGCCCCTAAAAGGATTTTTAGAAATTCGAAATACTTTAGAAGATACAGCGTTTTATGTGAAGCAAGGTCTGATGGACAAGAAGGTGATGGAGGTAATAAAACCAGCTTACGAAGCTCTGTCGGCAGATAATTTGCTTGAAAGATGCCTTGGATCTGAAACTCAGAATTCCAATGAGTCCTACAATTCTGTTCTTTGGTCACTTTCGCCCAAACACATCAACTCAGGCGCACGCACCATCGAAGTGGCCAATTTCATTGCAACGTGCCTCTTCAACGACGGTTTTATACCCATACTTAAAATTATGGGTTTGATGGGTATTGCGATTGGCAAAAACGCATACGAATACGCACTATCTCGCAATGAAGACAGATTGAACCGATCAGAGACTCGAGCTGCGGCATCATCAAAAGCTGGCAGAACGGCTCGCAGAGCAGAGAGGGCAGCAGAAAGCAGTTTCTACGAAAAAGAGGAAGGTGGCCTGTATGGAGCTGGCATCGCCGACTAATATTTGTAAGTAAAAATTGTCAGCTTTTTAAAACTGCATTTAAACATTTTTGATTTTTTTTTTTTTTCCCAAAAAAATTACTTCAAACTTTAAACGCGTTTATCTCGAACCCACGTTTTTCGAACTGGCGGCCATGATATCTCCAGTTCAACTGAAGCGATTTTCATGAAACAAAATGGAATCGACGCAGAATTGTCACCATTCTCGGGTGAATCTCGACCATAATTTTAAAAAATTTTTTACTATTTTTTTTTTACACTAAACTACAAAAAAAAATCCGAAATTGAAATTTTTTTTTTGAATGGCCGCCATTTTGTCAAAAAAAATCACAAAATTAAGCTTGAGATTCACCCGAGAATTACATCTATACTGATTATAACCCCGTTTTTTTTTTCATTTCAGACTCTCCGGAGACCCGGAATCGTGGCCGCCGTGACGACACCTTTTTTTTTCAAAACCAATTTTGAAGTCTCATTACTTTTTGAACAGCCCACGTATCGAGGCAAAAAAAATTTTTTTATTTACTTTGAACCTTTTGTAATACAATAAATAAAAAAAGTTTTCAATTATTCTTTGCGTTTTCAAATAAGAATTTTTTTAAAAAGGGTCCAAAAAACGGGTTTTGAATGAGAAGACCGCCTTAATAGGATTGTTAGATGATCTTAATAAAGAGCTGCACAACCACTGTACAAATGACTTGCAAGCCATCATTTCTGCTTTCAACTACTTCCGCTCACCTACTCTCTCATATCTCTCTCAAAACAAGCACTTCAGTGAATAAAAGTTTTGATATATAAACAAATACTGCACGAAGAGACCATAGAACATTCAAGCAACAGAACAGTAGAAAAAAAACTGAAGTAGAACCTACTGCACTGTCACTGAAGTATTTACAGGTAAAACGAATGGTTTGGTTATATTTTTTTTTTTTTTTCATGTTATAATTTGTTTAGCACGATTTGAGTACATTAATGCGTTCCTTCGTCAGGTAAAGTTTTGTTTTTATTACGTTTCATTCATAGATTCCTACCAAAAAAGTCTTAAAATATTTTAACACAAACAAAATTATTACAAATAGACAAAGTTTACAAAGATCGACACTGAAGCAAGCACTCGCTATGTTTGCTATGATTTACTGTTACTTCACTGTTTTGTCGCTTTATGTTTTAATATTCTGCTCTGCATCATAACATAAACACTGTCTTTTACTGTAGCGAAAAGCATTTTAACTGATGAAGTGCTTGTTTCGTTGCTGAGCTATGTATGCGATGTCAACGCTACAGTGAAATGTAGTGCAGTGAAGCACTGTACAGTAGTGATGTGTCGCAAATAGAATATTTTGTGCAGCTCTTTAGTTCTTATGTTAGGAAAATTTCTGTAATTTACTGAACCCTATAATATGCAATTATAAAATTCGGTATTTAAAAATTAAAAAAACTTTTATGTGAAAATCGTGCTGATATTTTTTTTAAGTATTCTCTTAAAAGCAATATTTTTTTTTAAATTTGTTTTCAAAATTTTCGAAATTTTACAAAAGTTTTAAAATTCAATTAGTGTAACAAAGGTTAATTCTTTTGAAAAAATACAATAAGTTGCAAAAATTTAGTCGGTACTAAAGAAAGGGGATTGAAAAACTTGAGAGTATCTAGCAAATTTAAAAGTTCTAGAGTTTTATAAGAAATCACTTAAGCGGCTTTTCCAGCTACGTTTAGATTAGTATACATAAAATATACGCTCCTTTGGCTGTTGCATTACATTGAAAAATGTACGTATTTAATTATTATAAAATCTAAAACATTAGCTAGAATTCGTTTGCAATTTCTAGAAACTACTTAAACTAACAATAAAACTGCTACGTCCTGGGGTGTTTTTTGTTTTCTTTACCTAATTCGTTACATATGCTATTAACTAACATTTAAATCAACATCATAAGAACTGCTTAGAGCTAGAGGCATGCGCAGAGTTTTAAGCTTTTAATTAGAATTCGTTTGAATTTCGAAAACAACGCATTTTTTCTAATGAGTTTTGTTTGAAAAATTTTAACTAAGTTATATTTTTTCTTAGCTATAAACTAACATATGAGTAAATTTACATTATTATGTAAACAGTTAGGCTTAGTTCTGTTTGCATAAGTGTGTGTGTGTATATAAACTACTTAAACTATATATATTAGGCCGGGTCAATTTGTTTAGCAGAAAAAAAGAATCTACTGGCAATTCTAAGAAACTTTGTTGAAGGAACCAGGGTTCTAAAACAAATATCGAGTTGTCAGAAATTTGTTTTAAGCTTGGCAGTTGGAAAAACGCTTTTAAATTGTAGATTCATATTCAAGTGTGATTAAAATAATATTAGTTTTTTATAAAAACTTGCCATGGGCGTTTGTTTTTTTGTTTCTGTTTTTTTTTTTAAAGTTATCATTTTTTTTTTTTTTTGATACTGTTCTGACAGATTTCTTTGTCGGAATTCTTCTAAAAAAGAAACCACCTTTACTTACATGGAAAGTCTTATCAAATTCATTTTGATCTTATCATATTTTATTTTAAATTACTCAATAGAATCTTTTAAGAAATAATAATAACAAAAATTTTGATAGGCTAAGTTTATGATAAACACATTCTAAAAAAAGTAAAAAAAAAAAAAAAAAAAAAAAATATTAACATGGTTTTTGATCATTATAATCGACATTACTCTTTACTCATTTTTTTTTCTAAATAAATCAAAAAAAATTTGTTTTTTTATCACATTCACTACTATTTTGCATTTATTTTTTATAACAGCAAACCAGGCCCGTAGACAAGGTGTTTTGGGTGTTCAAACCCCCCTTAGGGTCCAGAAAGTATAAAAAAATAATATATAATTATTAATATGACATTTTTTTATGTGCGCATACTTAATGCGCCTACGTTTCTCTTCAGTAACAGTATAATACAGCAACAGCAACACGCTTAAGATATCGAATTAAGTTCGATACATTCAATTGAGTCTTGTCCATCACCTGCGATTTAAGAATCTATTGCGTCGGAAAGTATGAAATGAAAGTGAGGGAAAAATTTACCTTTTACAATTGTTTTAATTGTGGTTTTTTAAAATTTAATCCATTTGTCTTAGTAATCTTCTATTGATTATTTTATTGCGCCAAAATACTAAAACGATTCCACTTAATTAGCTGCAGAAACCGCTATTAAAAAAGGCCAGAAAGGAGGAAAGTAAATCTTTGTTTTTAAGAATTTTTTTTCTTTTAACAATTTCCGTCCTTATTATGGCGACATCTTGATATTCTTTAATACTTTGATTCAATGTTACAAAATCAAATACGAGTAAGAAGATGACACCGCCGAAGTCGAAGCGACATTAGAACTACTTTGCTGATGTACCAACCGAGTGCAGCGCTGCCAGAATGGTGTAGTGGTCAATGTGTGCGTTGTCCATTCTTTATTATAATTATTTAATGGTTACGATTTTAGCTAAATTATAATAATGTAATATTGTATTTTGTTTGCATTGTAGAAAACGTTCAAGAATCTTTAGAACCTGAAAAGTGTCCAGAACTGCTTTTGGAACCGGCAGTTGCAGGAGGTGGTAGTATTGACAGTAATGTTAAAAGCGGTCGTATATGTAGTGTTATTAAGAATATTTCACTTTCTATGTTAATAATTCTAAGTTTATGCGTTTCGTGTGTATAATTTCAGAAGTTGTTTCAGAAACAGAAATTTCGATTGATACATCGGAACTGCCTTCGACTTCGGCAGTACATAAAGGTGCAAACAACGATATTTCTAATTTTATTTAATTTTAAGTTTTCGAAACATTTAAAATTGCCCTTCCCCTCCCTCCGCCCCCCCCCCAACTTTTAATTTTCCTGTCAGTGGTTCGCGTAATCTACGATTTAAGCTATCTTGGTTGAATCGTTGGAATTAGTTAGCTTACTCCAAATTGGAAAACGGAGCATATTATAAGTTTTTTTTTGGCACTGACGCGGGATCTCAAACTCTTGGGACAACAAAAATTTTTAAAAATAAAATTTTCAAACCTTTTGAGTGTTGTCGAAAAAGTCAAATAAATTTAAGAATTTTGATCTGTTAAAGTTTAGAAGTTGGTTATGGATTTACTTATAAGAAAATGTTAGTCTTCTTATCGTGGTAGTTTTTCTAGTAGTTCACAAGTGACTTATAGTTAAAAATTGCTTTATACAGAATTTTAACCCGATAGCAGCATGTACAATAGGTAAATTGTTAGAATACTATAATAAGATGCTTACGAAATATAGTTTCAAAGGAATTCACATTGTAGGTCACATTTCTAATGGTGTGGGAAATTTTTAAAAAATTACTGTTTATATACCTTTCCTTGGTGCAACAATTAACAACATGGAAATACTATTGCATTTACAGAACGCAACTGGCTTTTGCCATCGTTCAAATTGATTTTGATTACATCCGAAAACGAGGAACGATCAAAATTTTTAATTAAACAATATGCCAGAATTTTACCTTGCTCTGGTAACACTACCATAGGAATAGATTAAATCAGAATTCAGCAGCGGATGCTGGCGCAAATATTAGGAAAGTGTGGTGATAAGCGAAGGAGTGCAATTTATATATGAAATGTATTTCTAGAAGTTCTATGGGCGAGTACCGCTTAAATGGTTGTGCATCCTTAAGTATACATAGGGATAGCAATGTCACAGAGGATGATGTATTGCCAGAACTGGCAAATAAAAGAGAAGACTTAATACAACATATAAAAATAGGTGCTATACTAAATTCCTTTGATTCATCGATATCAAAAAATATCGATATATTTTTTTATGAAACCCTCCCCCTTCCCCCCCTTGGATAAATGCTGGCTACGGGCCTGCATCAAACAATAAAATAAGCAAATAAGTTTATTTATAAATATAATAAGAAAAAAAAAACTTTCACTAACTTCGTTTGTTTTCTTTTCGGCTCAACATGCTCTCATAGAATCAGCACGTGCTATTGTTAAAATGAAAGGCAAACATTGAAGAAAGAATAGATCAATGCACAGTTTACAATGCATTCTTTATCAAAAATAACGGTTTGATTTGCGTTGCACTCATTTGAAATGCATGTCTATTACAATGGACAAGGCTAACGAAGGGTTAAGAAGCGACTGGACAGAATCCAACGACTGGCGTGTGTTGGAATACAGGTGCACCACTCCAACAAGCGCAATGAAGGTTCTGTTAGGTATGCTGCCTTTGGATTTAGAAATAAAGAAAACGGCGGCACTAACAGCCCTCAGGATGTTGCGAAATACTACGTGGCATGGATCAACGGTCCTACATGTATACAGAAAAATACCTACGGCGTATTGCCTAAAATGACTTGGGTAACTATTTTTGTGTGAAGGCTAAGAAATTTGTGCAGATTTCATAAGTATTTTGTCAACTTAGGCATGCCAAAATTATATAATATTCCAAAGATACTTGGGCAAAAGCAAATTGGGGGTTGTACAATCTTTTCTCTCATTGCTACTCTTTCTGTCATACGCGGTCATTATTTGCTTTCCTTTTCTTATCAATTATACCAACGTGCATGTATTTCGAAGTAATTTATTCGTGACATTGACGAAACAAATAGAACATAAAACAGCAAAGTGGATCACAGCGAGAATCACACACGACTACTGATGAGTTGACATTATTAACTAAAAATTGAGTTAATTAAAAACAGAAAAACAAAACAAGTGAAAAAATTGTCAAACATAACTGAAAAGATGAGAAAAAATAAACCAATTATGCGAGAACAACGCCAGCGCTTGTTGCAAAGGCCTTAGATAATTTTCACTAGTAAAAGTATAACTGACCTAAGAAGGATATGATAGCCAAGTTTCTTTTTTAATATTGCCTAAAATCTACGGCAACCCAATTTAGCAGAAGGTTGCCTAAAAATCTATTGTTGGATCATACAAATACTTAGATAACCCATTCTGGCCGAAGGTCTTAGAAAAATTATACCCGAACATTTTATATTTTTACACTTTTTTTCCTCCATGTGTGGTCATATGCGAGTCCCTCATATTGTACAGAGAGATGTCAGTGAGACGTATATGCCTATGGACATAGAATAACAGAAAAATGTTATAAAACTCTTATAACAGATGGAGCCGTTTGTGAAGAAATCGCTGATAACTATATCAGTATATTCACAGACGGCTCTCTGATGAATAGAAGAGCCGGGGCAGGCGTTTACTTAGAAGAGTTGAGCCTATCCTGTGTACTGAGGTTAGGGAGTTTTATGTCTGTATACCAGGTGGAAATGCTTGGTGTAGTGCATGCGCTGGACCACCTGATAGATGGCCGGGTCAATGGAAAGAAAATTGTTATTGAAATGTGGCACACATTCTGTGCCAGTGTTTGGCGGTGGCAAGCATAAGATTGACCATTCTGGGAGGTCCATTTTTAAGCCGAGATTGGTGAACTGACATACAAGGATATGCTTGAGGTGACAAAGGACGCTTACGTAAGGAGCATGCTCACATATGAGCGCTCCGCGCAGTAGCATCCTTGTCCTATGGGGACGAAAAAACCACGTGGTTTTTACTGGTATGAAATAACTTTCGATTTTTTATCGCCAATTAGGGGAAAAATACGAAATTTTTCTTCGATAAAAGCTCGTTGCAAACAAACTTTCGCTGTAAACAAGATATGTGCCGGGTGGGTATATATCGGGTGGTTAAATTTTAAGGGCCAATGTTGATTTTGAATAAAACACAAATTGTTTAAGAAATTATTGTCATTTCTTTTTATTATGATAATATTGGTATGGTTCAATTATGTATGGAAGAAAATATCGGCCAAATGGCCGCCGCGACCTCGGCGGTACAACTCCATCCGATGGTCCAAATTTTCGATGACGCTGAGGCATAAGTGAGGTTCTATGCCGTTCATGTGCCGAATTATCTCATCCTTGAGCTCTTGAATTGTTGCTGGCTTATCGACGTACACCTTTTCTTTCAAATAACCCTTAAGAAGAAGTCCAACGGTGTCAAATCACATGATCTTGGCGGACAATTGACATCGCCACCACGTGAGATAACACGGCCATTGAATTTGTCGCGCAAAAGAGCCATTGTCTCGTTAGTTGTGTGGCAAGTGGCACCGTCTTGTTGAAACCACATATCGTCCACATTCATATCTTCTAATTCGGCCATAAAAAGTTCGTTATCATCTCACAATAGCGAACACCATACACAGTAACCTCATTTTGGAAAAAATACGGCCCGATGATGCCACCAGCCCATAAACCGCACCAAACAGTCACTCTTTATGGGTGCATTGGTTTTTCGACAATCACTCTTGGATTATCATTCGCGACAATTCAATTCTTAATGACGAATCCTCTGAGGTGAAAATGTGCCTCATCACTGAAGATGATTTTCTTCGAAAATTGATCATCCACTGTTGCCATTTCTTGCCACCATTCTGACCATTGACGACGCTTGAAATGGTCAAAAGGCTTTAGTTCTTGAGTCTATTGCACCTTGTAAACGTGTAAATGCAAGTCTTTATGCATAATGACGATCGTGAGAGGTGCAATTGTTGGACATTATGACGAGTTGAGGTGGACGTCTCTTCAGCTATACTATCGCGAACAGCAGCAATATTTTCTGCAGTACGAGCTGTACGAGCATGCACTGGTGTTTTCACATCTCCTACAGACCCGGTTGGCTCAAATTTTTGCACGATTTTTCCGATTGTACGCACATTTGGACGATTAAATTGACCGAAAATATCACGAAGTCCACGATATGCACGATATGCATTTTGATTTGAACGCCCATTTTCATAATAAGCCTGAATAACTTTAACGCTTTGCTCAATTGTGTATCCTTCCATGGTTCAAATTGAGTTAGTCTGAAATTGAGAAATGTCAAATGAAATGCTGAAAAAAACTTGGCGTTTAGGTGTGGTTCACATTTAACATCGGCCGTTAAAATTTAACCACCCTTTATAAGCACATTTACACACATATACATAAACTTGAACAATAAAGCAAAGAAAAACAAAAATGACAAAAAGACATGTTTCGAAAAATTGATATCAAAAAAATTTTGTGTTGAGTACAAAAGTGATGTAACTTTCTAAACATTATTTATGATGTCTTTATTTGTAGACTACCAAAGAGAAAATAGTTATTTTAAAAAGTAGGGTCTGGATGTGGAAATTTTTGAGTTTATTATGCGGCCAAACTTGCTTAGAATTGGCCACAGAAAGCTTATAAAAACCTCCAGCCCTTGAAAGGACTTTAACCGAGCTTCTTATGATCAATTATGTTGTGCGTGTTTTGAAATGTTTGAACACAAATGATCGAGAACTGGACCTACTTGTTTTATGCTTGAGGCTTATCGTCTCAAGAAGCTTTTCATGGCAGTTTTTACTCTCTGAGGTTTGCCATTGTCTGCAGTGAGGTGACGGCCGAACAGAAAAATTATTTCAATTGAAAAAAACTTTCCTTGTCAGGTGAGACTCGAACCAGGGCTCTCTGGCGTATGGACCACACACTCTACCTACGACGCCACGGCCGCGGTTAAGACAACCAAGTTTTATTTGTTGATCTATCGAATTCTATTTGAATGACAAATTGTCGATATTTAGCACAATTTTAGATATATCCGTTCTATCCAAGTCTTTTTATATAATTTTACATAAGTTTAAGTGATGATGAAATCAAATTTTGTGCATTCTATTTTGTACTTTAACAAGAACTTTCTCAATTTTACAAAGTTCAACTTCATTTTCAAGCAATGCAAGCAATTAATTTTTCTAGAAATGATCGTAGTTTTCATTTTTAAGCCATTTTTAACTTGCACAAGAACTTTTGTCATTACACATTAGTTTTGCAGTGGCAAGTACATTTTTCTTTTACAAAAGCCAACTTGTGTGTTCTTTTTCTATGGTTTTTTCTCTGAGTGAAGCACAAATTTTTATATCTGTTTGATTATCATATATTAATGACTGAACAAATATTTTTGTATTCATTTGACACTCTTTTTTTTTCATTAAGAACATGTCATTCATTAAGAATGTGTCATTCACATTTATCCTTTTTCTGTCAATCTCCATAGAGAGTCCAAAGAGTTTGGAGACTGCTTGTTTGTCTCTAAGTCTTTGTTAAATATGAAATTATAGAAAAATTAAAATTTATCGTTATTCTTTTGTATTTGTATCGCATAAAAGTTATTAAAAAATAAGAATAATAAGAACTATTAAAACTTGAGGAAAAAAAAAAATTAATCATAGTTCATATGGTGGAGGATGCCTTAAAAGAAATTAAATATCAGAAACAGATTCTACGTACCAAAAAGCGTCTCATGGCAAGTTATTAAAAAAAAATAAATTGTGTTTTAAGCCCATTTGTAAGTAGAACTTTTAGTTTTTAGCTTTTTTCGAACTTCTAAACTTAAGCGAAATTTTCGGCAGCTCGACATTTATTTTAGACCCATTGTACCTTCGAAAAAGTATCTTAGAATTCCCAGTCGATTTTTTTGCCAAAAAAATTTTACCCACCCTAATACATATATATACATATTTCATAAACATGCTATATAAAGTGGAGTTGTGTCTGTGTTTTTAGCAAAGCCATGAAGTTCTGTTATAATAAAACTTAATTTCAGTTTCTTCTAATGTTACACATTTTTGTTTTATAAGTATCTTAAATAAGTAAACTCGTGTTTAATTTGTAAGTTTGTATGTTTGCTTATACTTTGTTGTTGTTTTCAATTCATTGTCTAAAATCGCTTAGAATTTAAGTTAAATATGAAAAGTATAAAATTAAATGTATTTAGATTTAGAACACACTGTTTTGTTGTTGTTTTTGCTTTTTTTTTTTATCTATAGTAAAATTTCACACAATTCAACATATTAAATAATTCGTTTTGCTGATTAACACTTTAAATCATTTCAGTTACATCAATTATTTGCCTAAATTTACTCATAACTTTAATATAATGCTTTGTTTTTATTTATCCTAAGAATTGCATTCAAATAAAAGAGAATTTATAAATTACACAACAAAAAATTAAAGAATATATTTAGTATATAATTTTCAACATATACAATAAATTATCTAGCATTGTACATTTAGTTTAAATTTGCCTTTGTTTTTTTTTTTTTTTTTTTTTTTTTTGTAGAATTAACTAATTTTAAAGAATTATTTATAAATAGTTTACTTATCACGTAAAGGAAATTGACGCTTTTTTTCATGTATGATGATCGTGCGTATCTGTTGGAAAGAAACGTTGAAGCAATAAAAGAGAGAGAGAAAAATTAAATAAAATATATTAGTTTATTTATTATTATTTAAAAAGATTTCTTTGAACTAAGTATGATAGATACGAGCAACATATAAATGACATTTTTAAGCGTTATTGAGCACAGTGGGCAACATTTATTTTGTCTTATTGTGCTCTGGATTTTGAGATTAATATATGTGTAAGGATATTTAACAAATTTATACAATTTTTTTTGCCATAATTCCCGTAATAATTGCTTAGCTTATAATAAAAACTAATTGACTTTTCAGTCCTTGAAAGTAATTTGACTGAGCTCATAGAGCTAGAGCTAGGTTGAACTTATAAGATTTAGCATTTGGTTTTGGCCCGAGTATATCTTTTGAAAATACGAACTAACCCAATAATATTTTAAATAAGCCTATTGATTTGAAAATATTATTGAACCACCACCAAAATTTTTATAGTGAGAGTAAAATTTTAAGATTATTTGAAATATGGGACCTCAAAAATCACGTGAAGACGAAATCAATATAAGATTTCATGATTGGATTTTGCTTTAAAGAGGCACTTCATGGGCGTAGCCATTATATGAGGCAGGACGGAGGGGGTAGGTAGATTTTTATTTTATTTTGGAGCTATTTAAATATACATTTTTCTACATCAATATTTGCTCTTCCCATTAAAAACTTTATCTTACCCATCCATTTTTGCACGCTGGTCGATTTTTCGACCACTAACTTTCAAATTAGTTTCCGGAAAAATGTCAAAGATTTTTATAAGCTCTGTACACTTTTTGATTAAAGGGAAATTCAGGAAAAAAATAAGTTTTTAAAATTTCCTGTTTTTACCTCTTCAGGAAAGCGCTAAGAAATACCTTTTTTGGACAATTTTTAAAAAAATTTAAAAAATATATAAATGCAATGTACAACAAAACTATTTACGTAAGCAGGCAGCAAAAAGACTAAAATATGAGAATCAGCCGGTTTTGGACAACACAGGTAAATTTGGCTTTGTGTTACCTGTGTGATAAGACACAGGTGGTCGATATTGCGACCAACGACCCTATATGTACATATTTATTATAATATTTTCACATGTCAAGTTTACATATATTTTATTTAAGGGAGTATTCCTGGTTGGCAAATTTTTCGTAAGGATTTTTTTTGCATATTTTTACAGCTTAGATATTTGAGAATATCGTCTTAAAGGGGTTTTTTGAAATTCGAAATACTTTAGGAGATATACGTTAGCTTTTTTTGTCCAGCAATGTTTTCGCCAAAATGCGATTTGCTTAATTTGGCTAATTTTTGAAGGCAACGGATTGAAGCAACCACCGAATTTCGTTCCACACGTTCTTTAGTAGGTAATAACTTGTTTGTATACGCATTTTAAAAATAAATGAATACACATTTTAGAGCTTAGGTATTCGAATGTTGGCAGCGTTTAGTTCACTTTGAATTGAGTTATAAACCGGACGCGAGCGCGCATACAGTTTTGAAAAGTACAATTTTAGTAAAAATTTTTGTTTGTGCTAAAGACAATGGTTAGAAAAAGTAATAGAAATAAAGGAAGCACTGGTAGCAATCGAAAAACTTGTCCTTTGAAACGCCAGTAACCCAGTGGTAACCAACACGAAGGAGATAAGGACACCGAATTCACAAGTACATCGGCAAAAAAATTTAAAAATAATGAAAACGAAGACATAAGCATTGACTACAAAACAGAGAATTGCATTTTGGAGATTTATACAGTTTTCTCGGCGATTGCTAATATGGTGATATGTGCCAAATGTGAAGGAAAAATCGAGTTTAAAAAAGCATCGCCGTATGGAATTGGCTTCAAAATTGGTGTTCACTGCGCTGGCCCTTTGGTTGGCAAATCATATTTGATAAACCGGCGCTTGATTTTTGCCATGAGGCTTTTAGGCATTGGGCCAAAAGGCATTAACACGTTTTGTGGCCTCATAGATATCGGCAGAGGTGTGGGTAACTTGTTATACTACAGTGTCCTGGAGAACTTTCATACAGCTGCAAGCGCGATCTATGAAAACACTCTTTCAAAAGCCACTTCGCCATTTCGCCATGACTCGGAACGAAGAACGTTTGAAAAGGTAGAAAAGGTACCATCAAAATAAGGTAGAATTGCCCGAAGTGCACAAGGAGCCGCTGAGTCCTCATTTTTCGAAGAAGAGGAAGAAGTTCTTTAGGTGGCTAGCATTGCTGGTATTTTACAAAAAAAAAAAATGTTTTATTGCTTAAAATTTTCTGAGTTTTTACAAAATCACGTTTTTGAAATTCGAAGTCACTTTTCTCCGGTTCTACTGAACCGATTTTGATGAAACCAAGTTCAATCGACACAGAATTGTCGAATTTCAAAAACTCCATGCTCAAATTTTTCATTTCAATTTTTTTTTTTTTAACAAAAAAATAACTTCAAACTTAAACGCGTTTCTCTCGAAACCACGTTTAGTTCTCAACCGATTTTGATGAAACAAGGTGCAATTGACGCAAAATTACCATTCTAGTCCGTACCTCAATCACAATTTTAAACAATATTTTACTATTTTTTTTTATACTAAGCTACAAAAAAAAAAGGAGCCAAAATTTGTTTTTAATTTTTCAATGACCGCCGTTTTGTAAAAATAATCGCAAAATTATGATTAAAGTAGGGATCAGAATTACATCTGTAATGAATCTAACGCCGTGTGCTTTTTCCATTTCAGATGATCCAAAGTCGATTTATCCGGGCCGCAAGCAGCATACCTTTTTTTCGACGCCCAACTTTGTAGGCCGACAACTTTTTGAGCAGCCCTCGTACAAAGGAAAGAAAATTTTTATTAAATTTAATATGTTCTCAATACAATAAAAAAAAAAACAGAATTTAAATAACTCTGTGCATTTTCAAATGAGAAGTTTTTCAAAAATGGTCAAACAACATATATCCAACCAGGAATACTCCCTTAATAAAAATAACAATATATTATTTAAAATTTTTTAATTTTTGTACACGTAAGCTTCGTAAAAAAATGGTAAATCGAAAAAATCTTTAACTTTGGTATTATCTTAATTTGATCACTAAAAACAAAGTTTGAAAATTTTATTACGAAATTCCAACGCGTTCTGGTAACGGACCAAAATGGGTAACGGACCAAATGCGTTAAGTATCGACATGCAAAATGCCAACATTGTAGGTCTTTAATAAGCAAAGTTATTGCAATGTTTAAATTGCATTGTATGTATTGCAATTTAAACTCTTACAAACAAAAGATTTACATTTGACATTTACATTTACATTTACATTTACATTTGAAAAGAAATAACAGGCAATTGGTTACAGTATCTGGTCTAGTACAGGACTGGTTCTAGTAGCAGTCCTTCAGTATTCCTTCCTTCTTGATGGCCTATCCTCAACTAGGCCTGCTATTTGCTAGACTTCAATGGACAAAGACATACTAAAGGAAAAAAAAAACAAAAATATCTGACAAACCAGAAAATAAAAAACTAACTATAAAATTTTTAAAATTCAAATTCAAGAATTTTGTTAAAATTTTTATTTCATTAAATTAAATTTAAAATATTTTTTTATTATTCTAGACAAAACGCTTGTAGGTCTCTGCTCACTAACGGCACGTAACGAAACGAAACGATAAGCAGGTCAGAACTCGTTTGTTTTATTTCAACTGGTTTTTTCGTCGGCGTAAACAGTTCAATATTCTGAATTCTTTCTTTAGGAATTTTTTAAAAAATTTTTTTTTATATAAACATGCACAGATAGAGCAAAACTGATGGCAAAAATGAAATCCTCGTACCCGATTCAACTCAAAACTGGTCTCACATTTATACGTTTTTATACAAAAATTGATCGTAAAAAATTCGTAAGGAAAAAATTCAACCCATTCAAGGTATAATATTTTTTAGAATTTGTGATATTAATTAATATTTTTGATATTGATAATCAGAACTTAATGTTATTTTTTTTTTGTTCAAATTTTATATTCTTTGAATTTGGTATTCTTTTTATTCAATTATTATACAGTGAGAATTTGGACCAAATCGGTTTACAGATATATTTTTTTTTTTTAAAAATTGACCACAGTGCCACCTAGGGGTATCCAAAAAGACAAACAAATTTTGCAGGACCGCACGAACACATGTTGTGAATATAATGTGGATAGCTTCAGTGGTTCAGCCGTGATGGTCAAAAATACATACGCACCAACGTTAAGATTTTACCTTGAATTTTGTGAATTTTTTTCTTTATGAATTTTTTACGATAAATTTTTGCATAAAAACGTATAAATTAGACATGGATAACGCAGCAAAAATCGCTGTGTTTATATACCAACTCAAACGCAGTTTGCTGTATCAGCGGAATGCGTTAACGCAATTGCGCCATAGTGTAGTTTGAAATGCTATGATTTCTGTATCAACAAGAATTTAATCCACATCTCAAATGTGGTGACTTTTGTGGTGGGATGCTAAGCGCAAATTGGTTTCACTTAGAAAAAATAAATGAAATCAAATTAAAATCTTTAACCAATATATCTGATCTAAGGAAATCTTACTAGATTCATTAAAGATTATTTAATCCATAAGTAATAAATATGAAATATAAATAAAGGAAGAGCAGATCAAAGCATTCATCAAAACTGAAGATATATTAAATTTCAAGCATGCAGCCAAACTGTATTTCGTTTAAAATTTGATGCGAGCCATCAAACAGATACATTCGCGTACCTGGTATGCAAAACATGTTCAAAGTTTGATCCAAATTTACTTCTGATTCGAACACGAACACATCCAACAGTTTATTAAATTGAAAAAACAATTCTGTGAACGGCAAAACATTAATAACATTCAAACGCTCTCCAAGCATATTCCCTGCAACCCCTTGTCATTATTTATATAGAGTAATAAAGTTCGCTTTCAGCTTTCTGTTCTATCCTTGATGCGCCGTACAACATGTGCAATTTTTGCCTTGAGCGCGTCATTTGCATTGTTGCGCTATTGCGTTAGTTTTATTAAAACAAGTGTATCAACGCAGTAACGCATTGAAGTGCTTCAACTCATTAACGCAACACAGCGCTGTGTTACCCATGTCTAGTATAAATCTGAGACTGGTTTTTGGTTGAATTAAGTTCGAGAATTCCATTTCTGGCATCAGTTTTGTTTTAGCTGTACGCCTTTATAAACAAAAAATGTTTAAAAAAAAAATTCTAAGGGAAAAATTCACAAAATTGAAGATTTGATATGGTATAGTGCACCCTTATTGTCCCCTTTTTTTTTGTTTTTTTTAATAACTTTTCATGCCCAATTCGAAAATGGCCCAAGCAACATAATTTTTTTTACCTCCATACAAATCGACCCAGCCTAATATATAAGAACACAGGATAGTTATATTTTGTAGTTTCGTTTCTTTTCATTACGTGCCGTAAGTGGACAGAAGCCTAGATTCGTATAAATTTTAAATGTTTGTATTATATTTAAATGTATGCAACTCAAAATAGAATTTGAAGCAAACCAATTTTACCGTGCTCTCTTTTATTGTAAACACAAATTTATGCTTTCAGAACTTAAAGCGGTGCAAAATTTTGCTGCGTGTGACTGTGATATAAACACAAGTGTCAGATGTAAAACAACAAACACATTTTTTAGTAATAGCAATTTAACTTCATACCAATTCCAACGAAAATTGTAAGAATTTCTGTGTTTCCATGTTTGAAATTAAAAGAAATATGTATTACTAAAGAAACGAAATAAATTTTTACACTATTTACAGCTTATTAATGAAGGACATTCTTAACGTAGTGTCGTTTTAGTATTGGTTAAGTATTATTTCAACGAAAAAAACAACACCGAAATTCTTAGAATTATTATATGTATGTTAAGCACTTTGTTTTTTGTTGTTACTAACATTTTTCGCTGGGACTTGTTGGGCGCATTTCACAGATAATTATCGGAAAATTCAAAAGCTGACGATTGACTGGCGCGCGATGAACGCGTCAGCGGTGAATGTGAATAGCAGCCACCCATACCGATGGCACTATCATAATCGGATGAGGTCGTTGCCTCAGGCTGAATGAATTTCACCGACTCGCGGCCCAGCAGTTGATAGTGATTCGGATTCGCGATGGTGATGTTTGTGGTGGAGGGTATGGAGTTGGTGATGGTGGTGTTGAAGGTGCTTGAAGGTGATGATGAATTACCTTGTGTAATTGCTAGGGTTGCCGGCGTTAGATGTGTGGACGCCGCTGTGGTTGCGGTGAGTGTTGCTGTTACCGTGGCACCGGCACTGCCACTGGCTCCATTCAGTTCGGCCGATTTGACATTGGTCGCATCACGTTCGACCAGACGCTGTCGTAGAAGGCGGATTTTTTCCTCTTTCTGGAAGTAGGCAGAAAAATATACTAGATATACAAGAAATACTTTTTATTTGTAAAGATTTTATCGAAAGTCATAAGTAATTTAAAAAATTTCAACATATTTATATTTATTTCACAGTGCAGCAAAGCTTAAACTTTTGGTTAAGCATTTAGAATATTCAAAGATTAAAAGATAATTTGGAGACGCTGATCTAAAATCTGAATTCCATTTTCCCTATCACATCCATTAGTACAGGAGGTAGGAGTTTTATGCCGAATAAATTCGATTGCATGCAGTTGATTTAAGTTTAATAATCATCAAATTGGGCGTCAATTGCCACACCAGCGGCGTAGCTAAAGCTGACAGTCTATACGACGTTGTAAAAAAATTATACCACGATTAACTTTATTCTGCACCAAACTTCGTGGGATCGATTTTGAGATCATTTTGAACCAAAAAACTAATAAGGATAAAATACCCCCCGGCTACCATATTGGAGTATATTCGAAGCCTTTAGCCACAACATATATGATGACATTCAGTTTTATATATTAACGAAAGTTTTCCTATTTTGATGACGTCACTTTGTATGGTATCATAGAGATGGTTCATATTATATATCAAAGCTTATATGCTAAATTTCAAGACATTGCTTTAATATTTGTGTATTTTTAAGAGATTTTACGTTTAAAATAAAGCCACTTTGTATGGGAAGTGGGCGTGGTTTTGATCCGATTTTGCCATATATCATACAGATGGTTTATATTAAATATCAAAGCTTATGTGCAAAATTTTAAAAGATTTCTTTAATTTTTGCAGATTTTTAAGAGATTTTACGTTAAAAATAAAGCCACTTTGTATGGGAGGTAGGCGTGGTTTTCATTCGATTTTTCCAAATTTCATAGCCCGGATTAAGATTGAAGAGCAAAGCATACGTGCCAAATTTCAAAGCATTTTTTTAATTTTTGTGGATTTTAAAGACATTTTACGGTTAATATAAAGTCATTTTGTATGGGAAGTAGGCGTGGTTTTCATCCGATTTGGCCCATTTTCTAATTTGATCTTCCTTTTTTAAAAATAAGCTTATATTTTAAATTAAAGCGCTATAGCTTTAAATTGCGGCTGTAATCGTGTCGACAGACGGACAGACAGACGGACACACGGAAATTGACTCAGGAGGTGATGCTAATCAAAAATATATATATTTTTCAATACCTGCCACGCCTCCTTCTTGGCTTTACAAAGCGAATGACAAAGTTAATATACCCCTTACGCAGTACGCGTTGGGGTATAATAATAGTTAGATGTTTTGCAGAGGGTGGATTAAATGTCAGTCAGGAGCATGCACTTGTTAAAAATATTCAAGCATAAAGTGATTTCATACCCTATACATTTAATATTGTAGGTCTTTTAATTGGATAATAGTCCAAATGGACTATTATATGATATATGGACTAGTTTAGACGGCGGTAAGACCGTCAGTCAGAGTGTTGAAGATGTTATTCTGTTTACCAATTACATTTTTCTATACCTATTGCAATTTCAATAGGTATAATATCAATTGAAAATAAGTTATGCAACTTTCTGGTATGTATGTCAAGTTGTCAATAAATTTTTCATAAAAAGTTTGTTCGTACCGCGTTTTTAGTTATATTATTGAAGTGGAATGGGCAATAAGGTGCTAACTCACACTTAGATCAAAATTGAGTTTTGTATACTAAAAATTTCTCAGCAACGTCTTTTATATGTGTATCAGAGAACTGCAATGAGTATCCGACCGAAATCGGATACTCAAATCATATCTGAGTTTCTTGTTCTCCTCAACTCTATCCAGACTCAATGAAATATGTAAAATACTTATACGCATTCGGCTCATTAGCATATTTTCGGTTATAAGTACATTCTTATATCCGAGAGCGGCGTGACCCGAACCACTTCGAGACGTTTACAATGAGTGCGTTGAGTGAGTTTATTACAAAGGCGCTCGATCCGAATGTATTTTGAGTGTACTCTGAGCACTGTTCTTTCTCTGCCAACGTCTCTGAGCGTTAATTAGTGAAAGCTAAGGATTTTATTGAAATAAAATGATACTAAAAATGCAAACTAATTTTTTGATTGACTTTTTCAATTTTTTTTTGGAATTTAAAAATTTTAATGTTTTGTAATTTTTTTTCAACGCACAATAGATCGCAACTGCTGGTTATTTCTTTGAATGTTTTTTTTTGCGTATGCACTTTTCTTACAGTCAAACCTAAATCAGCGCGGAAGCGTTTTTTATCTGTCAAAAATTTCTCATGTCCATACGATTTATATGCAGCAAGCCATAATAACGCGGCGGCAACGCTGAGCGTTTGGAAAATCCAATTTTGACAGAGCAGAAGTCAAAAAATTTTGATGTGCCTTTTTTAATATTATTATCTTTAACACGCTCTTGAATTAACAATATGGAGGTAAGAATTTTGTTGATATTATAGCTTAAGAATAATTTTAACTGCGGTGGTCACTTGAAATTAGATTTAAAAATAAAATATTCTCTAGTACATCTAATTCGTTAATGTTTTATTTTTGACATGTGCTTGCCGCTAACCGCTTTCATTTAGGGATTGTACTTCGGCATTAAAGATCAGTGTACAAATGATACGCTCAATACGCGCTGATTTAGGTTTGACTGTTAAGCACTTGTCTGCAGGCAATATCAGCTCTCATTTTTTGGTTGTTTTTTCTCGAAAACTCTTTGTTTGTATTTTATTGTTGCACTCTAGGGAAAAGAAAACAACAACAATCAACCCTTGTGATTTTTTTTTTTTTTGTTACGCATAAACAAAACGAAAACAAAGGCCGTCGCTAGTGACCGTTTGCTACTTGTGTGTAAATGAACAAGTAAAATATAAGTTAAATTTTAATTATGTGCATGTGATTTGGCAACTAAAGGTGACAGAAAAATAAAAAAATATATAAAAAAATAAAATATATAATCTATAATATATAATATATAATATAAAAATATATAATATATAAAATATATAATAAAATATATAATAATCAAGAAATAAATAAAAAAATTGCTTATCAAAGCTCAAACTAACGCAAAAAAGGAAAAAGGTAAAAAAGAAAAGGTAACATTGTGCTCGTTGTGCTATAGAAACTCCTTTTATTTCTTAGCATAGCACAATAAATTTGAAATATTAATTTCATTCTGAAAATATATATTTTCTCTGCTAAATTTAAATTTTCTATTAAATTAAAACTACATATTCTTTACTGCAGGGCAAATAATCAATTAATATGTAATTTCAAAAATATTTATTTCCTATAATTAAAAATGACATTGCATTACATTTATTTTTAATCAACATTAATATTAGCAAGAACAACAAATTTATCACCAAATATATCAAAGAAAAAAATCTACGTCTACACTTACGATACTATCGAAACTTTGTATTTTTTTTAAGCCTCAACAACAACAAAAAAAAAGCACAAAATAACTACAAGCACTCGCTCACTTTTCACTGCTGCGTTCTACTGCGCTCTGCTTCATATCTGTGGCAGATGAGCCGAGTGATTTGGCTGCTTTTGCCGATTATGAGTATTTCGGTAAGTAGGATAAGTATCAGCAAGACGACAACAGCCATAAGTATTTATGAACCGAAAAAAACCGATCTCTCCCGATCTGACTCATGATTTAGGTACTCAAATTTATTTCAGCCGCCGCATTGCAGCTTCGTAGAAGAGAGTATGAGCCGAGTTGTGTGCGCTAAGGGTTGAGTCGGTTTTTGTACTTATTTTTTTCGAATATACTCAGAGTCGTAAAAAAGCTATCCGTTGCAGATCACTGATGTGTACCAAACATGAAATTGTTATCTCTATTCGTTAGCGAGCTCTTTTTACTGCTCATAATTGAGTCTTAAGTTTTGAGCAATAACAGCGAGAAAATTCATCGCAAAACTGTAACCAAAATATTTTTACCACAATGGAAAGATCGTTGCAATAATGATTTATCCTTTAACTATGCAAGTGCTGCATCATCGAAACAAAAGACTGAAGTTCTTTGAAGCTAAATCAATGAAACAATCTTTGCTATGAAGATAAAATATTTACTTTAACAATTTAGTTCTTTGTTGATAAGGAATTGAAAAAAGTATGTAAAATCAACAACTTTTCTTTGTTTTTTTGAGAATAAGCTTCATTGTTTCAAAGACAAAGTCTGTTACTTTAAAGAATGTTTTCTTCAAAATCATATTTGTATACGAAGAATAAGGAAATTGTGTACGAGTGCCAACATTTAATAGTCCGCAGCGCTTTATTTTTGCCAACGTATACGTTTTTCTTTTTAGTTGTGAAAAAGTGAATTAATGTGTGAATTAAGTGAAAAAGAAAGTGAATTGAGTGGAAATGTTATATATTAAATGCAATCATGTGTCAGTTGTATCAAGTGCAGTGTTTCTTTTTGTTGTACTACTATAGGGTATGCAGTGATCTTTGAAAAATTCTAGCAAACATAACTTCGAATGAAAAAGAATGTAAGAAAAAACGAAAATAAAGAAAGTTTGCTCAAATTTGTTTAGGTTTCATTTGAAATTTGCAGCGTAGTTTTTTTCAGTAAGCAATTTAAATAGCCATTTGAATGTTACAATTCAAAAGATATGTACTTAAAATAATGGACCTAAGTCTTTGGTAACTGCGTCTTTGCCGTAACAAATGAAATTATTTGTGCCAAAGTATAGTTTCCTTACTTTTATGACTTTTCCATGTTTTTTTAAAGACGTTTTTAAGACAAGAATATAAGAATATTAGTTTTTGATTTAAAGTATATTGTTCTTGGAAATCTAACAATCTTTGTTATTTGCCGTAACAATATTTTGTCTTTGGGCACAATCTAACCAAGAAAAGCCTTTGTGGCAAAGTGCAATTTCTTTGGTTTTACGATTTTTTTTCCCCTGGGCGAAGAGCTAACCCACATAAAAACGTTTTAAGACGTTTCTGTAGACCACAGCTTTTACACTCAAAAAAAAAAAATTGGGTTAAAAATACGAATAAAGTCTTTGTAGAAATACGAACGTAGACTATTTGTAGAATGTAAAAATGCTTCGTACATAGTAAAAACATTTATAGTGTTTTCAAAAAAACAAACATTTTTAATTTGTACACTTTGCACAATCTAAGAATGCACATTTTTAAAATCTATAATATATAAATATATGAAATACACGACATGTTGTTTGAAAATTTTTTAAGTTTTGGTAAAAGTATTGTATATTCGTACAATATACAAACGTTATTCGTATATTTAAAAAAATCTATCGCGTACGTTATACGTAGGGTGCCTTTTATATTTCGGGATTTGGAAACCCTGGTGTTGCAATCTGTTAACTGAAAGCTCTACCGCAAAGTTTGACATTTGTTGGCTTATACGTACTCAGAACGTTTTGACATACGAGCGCTATTTGTGTTGTTTATAATAACTTAAAAGATTCATCTCGGTCTAAAAATGGAATTAAATCGTGAACATTTTCGTGCGATAATTTTTTACAACTTTCGACGTGAATTAACACAGCAACAGTGCATGGATGAACTTAATTCAATTTTTGGCGATGAAGCTCCATCAAGGACCAGTGTTTATCGATGGTATGGTGAATTCAATCGTGTTCGTAGTTCACTCCAAGACGAATTTCGTGAAGGTCGTCCGAAATCAGCTGTTGTTCCGAAAACCATTGATGCTGTGCGCGAACTGATATTGCAAGATCGTCATGTTACCTATCGTGAGATTGAGGCAACCTTAGGCATAAGTGGAACCAGCATACATTCAATATTGCATAAACATTTGACTGTCAAAAAAATTTGTTCGCGTTGGATCCCACACAATTTGTCAATCGCTCAAAAAAAGGCTCGTGTCGATTGGTCGAAGGAAATGCTCAAAAAATACGATCGCGGTGCTTCGAAACACGTCTATGACATCGTGACAGGTGATGAATCGTGGATTTACGCGTATGAGCCCGAAAGTAAACAGCAGTCGACTGTATGGGTGTTTCAAGATGAGCCAAATCCAAATGCACGAAGCACTTCCAAGCAAATGGTCGCCTGTTTTTTCGGAAAATATGGACATGTCGCAACCGTACCACTAGAACAACGCAGAACAGTCAACTCTGAGTGGTACACAACCATTTGTTTGCCAGTTGTCTTCCAAGAAATCAGGAAAATCAACCGCCGAAGACGGATCACTCTTCACCACGACAATGCGAGCTCTCACACATCGGCTCAAACAACTGCATTTTTGAGCACCCAAAACATCGATTTGATGGGTCATCCGCCGTATAGTCCTGACTTGGCACCGAATGACTTCTTTTTATTCCCAACCGTGAAGAATAAACTGCGTGGACAACGATTTTCGACGCCCGAAGAAGCGGTTGCGGCATTCAGAATGCATGTTTTGGAGATACCTCAATCAGAGTGGCAAAAGTGCTTCGACAATTGGTTCAAACGCATGCAAAAGTGTATAGATCTTTGAGAATATTTTGAAGAACAATAAAGTGATTTTCGATGATTAATATTTGTTTTTGTTCTCTAATCCCGAAATATAAAAGGCACCCCTCTAGCACTTTATTTAAATTAAAAAAAAAAAGTCAAGAAATTATAATTTAAAGTCATTGCAACATAAAAAACCATTGTTTTAATGAATTTTTAAAATTTTTTAAAAAAAATAATTTTCTTACATATTATGCAGAGTTTTAAATGTTTTCACATGCGCTTCAAAATCAATTACATTTTTTGTCGCGTACGAATTATAAAGGCAGATATCATGAAACTCAACTATATGAATTACATCCTTTGAATTCACGAACGTCGCGTACGTAAGCAAAGAAATGCTCCTATGCAATAATAGTCTTATTTATCTGATGCAAAAACAAGCATGCTTTGAGCTTCACTATTTGTATACTTCCGGTTTGCATTTAAATAGTTTGTAGTACAAACTAACAATCAATCTTTACGCACAAAATTCAATTCAATTCAATTCAAGTAAACTTCAGCATTTCCTAGCTAGCTATTACAAAGCATTACAACAAATCAAGTAGTGACATAGAAGGCAAAACGTATTTGTAAGGAAAACTCAGGAATAAACAAAAATAATCAGCTGTTTTATACAAACATCTATCAAATGAGCTGCATAAAATTTAAAGCTGCAAAAAAGAAAAAAAAAACATTTTATCAATATGCAATTGAATTCATTAGATGTTTTTGTTGTTGTTGGTTGTAGTACGAAACCAATCAATAACCACATGGTATGAAAGCCACAAATCAGTGATTGCATTCGTACCCAAAGTGCACAGGGGATGAACTCTGAGGGTATCGTGTGGTTTAGCTCAGTTGCTCCACCGAGAGTCAATCAATATTTTTACTGCTCATCAATACGAATTGACACCATGTAAATTACACGATACTCTGTTGGTTGCTCTGATGTTGCTGCTACGGCTTTCATTGACAGAATAGCGCCATTAAGCTTGCACTCAAGCTATCCAGGGAATACACAGACACAGACACATCCCACTCCTACAAATTTATAGAAATTCCAATCCGTACGGTTTTAAATGGCGCTGCTTCGGTATAGAAACTTTGACAGCCAGCCATCGACAATTGCTGCGCTTTTCCCTGTTCTTCTCACATTCCTTGGATTACGTTGTCCTCGTTCAATGCAATTTATAGAATTTCCTAACCAGCCCTTGTGCCAGGGACGTTTGCTTACTCAGGTTACAAAGTCAATAGCAAAACAGAAAAAAAAAAAAAAATAAAATATCTTTAAAAACTTTTTATTTTACTTTTTTCTTGTGCTATTTTTTTCTTTTTTTGTTTGTATAACTGTATAAGCATACGATGTCATCAAGTTACTCGCAGCCTCACACAAACGAACTCAAACGCATACAAACAAGCATGACGAGCTAGGCACGTAAAGTAGCAAGCAGCACATATTGGGAAAATCATAGGCAAATTGCTATTGCACAGTGCAATTTTTTCAATATTATAAGGACAAAAGTCTTGAAAATTTATTGTTAAATGTGAACTAAAAAAAGTTAGCTTTTCGAAAGTAATAAACTTATCAAATCAAAAAAGAAGTCAAACTAATATTTTTGAAGTTTCGTCAAAGTTAGAACTTTAGGTTTGTTCACTAACAGAAAATTGTTACAAATTTTTACAAGTTTTTATTAGTAAAGCGTTCTCGTACTCGAAAAACTTGTAACGAGAGAAGACAAAGAGAGCGTAAAAAAGTGAGAGAGAGAAAAAAGTAGCCACAAGTTTCTGCTAGCAAAATTTCTACTTGCAAGAACTTGCAGTTACCCAAAAAATTTTTTGTCAAAAAAACACAAGCTGTAAAAAATTATTTCTTGTGGATTTCCTATTAAAATGGATGGAAAAAAAAACATTTGTGCTTACAAAATTTGGCTAACAATTAAAATTTATTTTACATGGCTCCATTTTATTTATTTTCATAGTTTCAAATATGTTAAAACAACTCGAATGAGCACAATTTTTTTGGGTTTCAAAAAGTTCGATCAGCTGTTAGTTTGCAAGTTTCTACCGGTGTGAAGTTAGCCCAAAATCTTCATCCCAAATTTTTAACTCAGCCCAACTTTTGAATTCGCCGTAAAATGCAATCCAAAAAGCTTCAATTCGCCGCAAATGTTAAAAATGGAAAAAAACAACAAAATAATGTTCTTTTAATAGATATTTACAATAATCCTTAAAATATATGAATGAATTTATATAAATATGTACGTTCCATGATAAAAAACTTAACACGCAGCATAATATAAGAAAATATAAAACTGCTGTGCTTTGAAAGTGCATATATAGTTGTTATGAGGATATTTCCAAAAATAAACAATTAAAATTATCATTCTTCGCCAAATTCTTCAATCAAATATCTTTCATACCGTAAAATGGCCAAAAGTTATAACACTTTCCAAATTTTTACAATAAAGTCGACTAAGAGGATAGAAGATGATAATTTTTCATCCTGAATTTTTGCCAAAAATCAACAATTATGCAGAAAATCGACTGAAGGTATTCAAAAGCTCCGGTCTATCGTCCTTGATACCGAAATCTTAGCCGAATTGCGAAAAAATGTGATTTTTATATGAAAATCAGATTTCCACACCCCAAAACTTACCCCAAAACAAAAGTTCTCATCCTGAATTTCAAAAAACCAGTTCATTTTCCATATAAAGATTGATTTTTAAACAAAAATCCAGGATGAGAACTTTTGTTTTGGGGTATGATTTTTGGTGTTGATTTCTGATTTTCATACGAAAATCCCTTTTTTTCGCAGTTTGGCCCAAAATACGGTACCAAGGACGATAGACCCGGGCTTGAGCACACCACCAGTCGATTTTCCAAATAAAGATTGATTTTTGAGCAACAATCACAACAAAAAAATTTTGTGTGTTTGAATATGTGCGCATTCGCATCGTTTCTGTTGCTCATATGAGTAGCTTGTATTAAAGTGCGCTTTTATTATAATTGATATTAATATAAAAGCTTGGTTAACTATAAATCCAACAAGTTTTATTTCATTGAAATTAGTTAAAAATTCGTCTAGTTATTCAATTTTTAATTTTATGCATTAATACTTCGGTTAAAAACTGCACAAAATCGTTCTTTTTTATGCTGTTTTGACTTCGGCAGGGTACCGAAGCTAATATACTATAAAATGCTATATTTATGAAAGTTTTCCTATTTTGATGACGTCACTTTGCAGGCATGGTTTTCATCCTATTTTGCCGAATATCATAGATATGGTTGACATTATATACCAAAGCTCATGTGCAAAATTTCGAGATATTTCTTTAACTGTTGTAGATTTCTGAGATTCTTATTTAAAATAAAGCCACTTTTTATAAGAAGAAGGCGTGGTTTTTATCAGATTTTGGCAAATATTATAGAGATGGTTTATATTAATTATCAAAGCTCATGTGCAAAATTTCAAGACATTTCCTTAATTTTTGTGGATTTTTCAGAGATTTTACGTTAACAAAAAGGCCATTTTGTATGGGAGGTAGGCGCGATTTTCATCCGATTTTTACAAATTTCATAGTCAGGATTGATATTGAAGATCAAAGCTTACGTGCAAAATAATTGAAGGCATTTGCTTAATTTTTGTGGATTTTTAAGAGATTTTACTGTATAAATAAAGTCACTCTGTATGGGAGGTAGGCGTGGTTTCCATCCGTTTCGGCCCATTTTCGAACTTGATCTTCCTTTTTTAAAAATAAACTTATATTTTGTAATATAAGTATATTGTATTATAATTTATAATTATAATTTCATCGCGATAGCTTCAAAATTTCGAATGTAATCGTGTCGACAGACATACAGACAGACGAAAACACGGAAATCGAATCAGGAGGTGGTGAATTTTCTATACCTGCTACTCCTCCTTATTGGCGTTACAAACGGAGTGACAAAGTTAATATACGCCTTACTCAGTACGCGTTGGGGTATAACAAGCAAAACGGTTATTTTGTTGACTTTATTGTGAAGTAAAAATACTTCAAATTGAATAACTCGACGAATTTTTAACTAATTTCAATTAAATAAAACTGGCTGGATTAAGAATAAGATAGTTTTTTTAAAGGAACATTTTGTACAAAATATGCCCACAAATTGATTTCCAAAAAGAAAATACATGAAAAATTTGATTAAATTTCTAGTTTTCATCATACAGATAAAGGATTGCGCTTAATACAATTTTCGAAAGAATAGGTTAATTTAGATTAAGTTTCTGGTAGAACTCAGGGAACGCCCAGAAATGGTACTAACATTGATGCGATGTTTTCACGATTCGTAATTCATGTAATTTTCGACGTTCACGTATCACGGTGCCGACCGTGGCGCAGTGGGTACTGAACAGAACGCAGAACCCTGGTTCAATTCTCACCTGACACAGAAAGTTTTTTCAATTGAATTAATTTTTCTGTTCGGCCGTCACCTCTCTGCAGGCAATGGCAAACCTCAGAGAGTAAAAAAACTGCCATGAAAAGCTTCGTGAGAACATAAGCCGTTCGGAGTTGGCATAATACTGGTAGGCCCAGTTCTCGATCATTTGTGTTCAAACATTTCACAAACACACACAACACAACTGAACATAAGAAGCTCTGTCGAAGTCCTTTCAAGGGCTGAAATGGCCATTTTGTGTTTTTTTTTTACGTATCATACTTTTGTTATCATTAACCTATTTCTATAGTATTTAATAATGATGTTCCTAATAATGAAATTCATCAATTAACCTCATAATAAATTTATGTAATATATGTAAGAAATATATTTTTTAAATTTTTAAAAAGTATACAATCCTTTCAATAATATAAGATATATAATATATATATCTCAAATTCCAGGGTAATCGATCTAGAGGAGTAAACTCCGGTCGCGCGTCGGAGTTGACACGCACACTTTTTTAACACCGAACGGTGAAATTTTGAACTATTCGAAAAGATGTTTTTTCAACTTTTATTTATTGAAGTGTTCGATTAAGTTCTTTTTTTTTATTTTATTTTATTTTAATTGTGAAAATTTTTTTAATTTTTTGTTACTAACTTTTAATAAAAGAATATATACAAAACTACGATACAATTCAATAAGTAGAATCGTCTTTTCAACTACTTTTCCAGTGGCTCATAATTGAGCGACTTCTCGATTAGAACGACGTGTCCGAACAGCATGTGGCGGCAACAGCACCCAGCAGGCTCCGTCATCATTAATAACATGCAATAACAATAGAGTTCAGCTACTACAGCTATATCGCACTTCCTCAGCATTAACCCATCTAAAGCCACTACCCAGTAATCAATGAAAAATATCAATGTTATGGATACCCGTGACCACAAACAAGTTAATATGGGAAAAATTTATCCACCAATAAATGGGTTGGGCTCAGGGACAATACAAGACGTAACAACTAACCATGCGTATACATAGATCTATTTACACAACTAATTTTAATTTACTTTTGAGTTGACCTTTTGACAAATTAACATCAAAAACGCTACAATTGTTAACAAAGGAACTCATGCGACTTAAAGGAGCATCATGGATGAAATGCTTTTTGCTGATTTATTAAAGAAACTTGCTACATAAGCCGGACTTGCAGAATATTTCTTAACACGTCTGCATTGTGTTCGTCAACAATAAAAAACCAAAAAGAATAAAGTCATAACGAAAACAGTAGAACACGCGTTAATTCTTCTCTTTTCTATTTCTTGCCTAACATTCTTTAACGCGCCTGTCTTGTGTTTGTTCATTAAAAAATATGTCGAAAATTCTTAAACGTTTCTGTCTTATGTTCGTTCATGCGTTCTCTATAAAGCTTAATTTTGCTTATATTTACGATTCGGCGTTGTACTCGAGCACAAAAAATCTCAATGTTTCTATATTGTGTTCTTGCACGAACTTGGAACATTTACATGAGATTTTCGTCAATAAAATGTATGGCCGAATCAGCATGTTTCGGAAAAATCACGCATGATTCTCTTACGATTTCTTTAAGAACGGAACTACTGGGTAGCGCTTGAAGCCCTCGGCGTCCATTATACCGCTTTCTGTGTATTCAGATGGCAGCAGACCAAGATGAGATTTTTATTTGTTGCTAATTATTTTATGCAACGTAACGGAATAGTTTTTTTTTTAAACCCTAAACCGTTTTCCTGAACATAAATGCTATTTCTAAATCTCTTTTTAGAATAATTTTCTTTTTTAATCTCTAATTTTTTTTCGGTGATAATGTGATTTCAGTGTTGCTCTTCAGTTTTGCCTTTCAGCATTTATTTCAGCATTTTTTATTTCCGGATAAGTTCAGCTTTTCACACTGAGTTAGCGATGTTAATTAAGGCCATTCGGTGTATAAAATGTAAATATATTCTTACCGTTGTGAAAGTATTTTGGAAATTTTCTAGTGTGGATTGGAAAATTAATGAAAATTTATTCAGCATTTTTTTATTACGTCGAATATGAATCATATAAATAAAAACAAAGTTAAAGAACAATTGCAAATATCAATTTAACTCATTTTAATATTTAAAATTCTTTTCAAAGAGAACAGTTGCAACTTTCCCAAAGAAATGGTAAAAGAACCTCTTTAAAGAGTGCATAAAGGGTTAAGAAAGATACAAGAAATATTTCTCATACAGTTTACTTATAAGAAAATAAAAAAAAAAAAATAACAAAAAATAAATATTTGGATACAGTCGATTTTTATCATGATTTTATAAAATATTTTTCCAAAAAACATCCAATTTAAGTTCATCAAAAACAGTTGTTCGTCTCAATTTTTAAAATTCCAGACATACGAGTATTTTAACTTTTGAATCCTTCACGAGTCCATTAACCAAACATAAATATATTTATTTGAATTTACATATCACCATGTTTTAAAAGTCTTAACTTCCGGCTGTAGGGTTTAAGCCTAAGGTAAGAGCAAGTAACATAGGACCATGATTGCCAGTTATATGGAAAAAATCCCATTCGTGGTAGTTTTTAATTGCCCTTGGAAATTTTTTTTGGGCATTCCCATGGTATTTTTTAATTCAGCGTGGTAGTTTAGAATTAGCGTGGAAATTCAGTGTGGTAGTTTTTAATTGCCGTGAGAATTTGGGATTTTTTTTTTCGAATGATTTTTTTCACATTTATTAAGCAAAAACTTCATATGAAATCATTGCCATTATACGCGGTGTTGATGGAATAACAAGTGCTTGGGTGCATAGCGTGCTGAAAGTCAGGAATATAAAATCAACTTTGGGCACGGCAGAACTAAGAGTACTAGCCGCAAAAGGTTGTCCACAATTAGGAGTTCTCTCTCCAATACTGTGATCCATTGTGGTTGATGAACTCTTAGAGCTTCTTAGCTCAAATGGCTTCGGTGTGCAGGGTTACGCTGATGACATCGTGATCCTAATCAGAAGAAAATACGAGAATACCTTATCGTATCTCCTCCAGAGAGCACTCAACATAGTAGCTAAGTGGTGCAGACAAACAGGGCACAACGTCAACCTTAAGAAAACCAACATCATCGTCTTCACCAAGAAAGAGTCAGGGAAAATCTAACTGAACCTACTCTTCTCGGTGAAACTATAAACTTCTCAAAAGATAACAAATACTAAGGTGTGACGCTTGATGATAAACTCACATAGAAACCACACCTAAGCAACACCGTAAACAAAGCAAAGGCCTCATTATGGGTCAGCAGAAGCTTTGTAGGTAAAAACTGGGGCCTAAGCCGCAAACTAGCCATGTGGATGTATACTTCCATCACGAGACCTATCGTCTTATATGCCGCACCAGTATGGTGGAGTAAAACGATCCAAAAAACAGCTCAAGCCAAGCTCAGCAAATTGCAACGACTAGCTTGTGTATGTATCACACGAGCGATGTGTTCTGCTCCAACTGCTGCTTTGGAGATTTTGCTTGGTATACCACCATTACATCTTCATGTTAAGAAAGAAGCTGTGCTCTTCACAGTCAGGCTCATCATTAACAACAATTTGATTATACCAAGTAATACTCACTCAGCGCTGTTAGACGAAATAACCAAGGACAAGATTCTAAGTTTATTACCCTGCGATCTCTGCCTTCCAAAATTCAACTTCTACAAAAACTTCCAAGTCTCCTTCCCAAACAGAACCACGTGGGGAAAAGAGAGGCCACGGTTCACAGGTGACTTTCAAGCCTGGTATACTGATGGCTCAAAGACAGTTGAAGGGGTGGGAGCTGGAGTTTTTGGCTTAAGGCAGGCAAAATCTATATATGCCAGCATGGGCACAGGTAATTCAGTCTTCCAAGCTGAAGTCCACGCCATTGAGATCTGCCTAAGAGAGTATGTAAACAGTCCCACTAGGAACAAAAACATTTACATTCAGTCTGATATTAAAGCAGCTCTACTTGCACTTAGCGCATATAAAATCACGTCCAAGTTCGTATGGGATTGCCTACAGCTACTTATCAAGGTATCTACCTATAACAGAGTCCATCTCATTTGGGTACCAGGTCATAGCGGCTATTTAGGTAACGACATCGTGGACTAACTAGCCAAGAAAGGCGCTGCAAGGTCATTCATAGGCCCAGAACCATTCTGCGGGATACCATGGGGCACTACGCGCCATAACATTAAAATGTGGCTAAACAGAGAGGCACTTCATTACTGGAGGGAAACTGAAGGTAACAGATTGGCTAAAACTTTCATGCCAACCACTTCGCTCCAAAGAACGAAACAATTCCTGACTCTAAGTGGAAGATCTATCAGACTTGTCACAGGTTTCCTAGCTGGACATTGTAACACAGTAACTAGGTGGCTGGCTCCCTCCTCACTTAACTAACTAACTAACTAACTATACGCATTAAAAGCTCTGTTTACACCACGATTTCTTTAAATTTTTGTTGTTGCAAAATACGCTTCTGTAAATATATCGCTCTTATGCTATGAACATCAAAAATACAGCGTTCGTTGAATTCCACTATTATATCTTTGGTTTTTTAGTTGTAAAGGATTAAAGTAAACGAGGTGTTACGACCTTGTTCGTACGTTTTCTATTTCTGATTACAAAATGCTTTCTGAACATCTCCAGATTTTCCGAAAATTTTGATTTATTGTGGTATTTTTTAATGCGTCTTTGATTTTTTTTGGGATTTCAAAATTTTTAAAAAGAGCTGTAATTTTGTGGTATTTTTTAATTGGGGTGGAAATTGTTTTGTTTATTTTGACCATGGTAATTTTTGGTGATATTTAATTTATGGTACTGTGGGAAAAAGTTAATTTCCGTGGGAATTGTTCCGAATTTTTAACTGGCAACCTTGCATAGGGCCCATATGAACACATTTTATACATGTATTCAAAATTCAAGTATCTAGCATAAACAATGTTGATGCTAGCGCTAAAAACAGGCAATGGTGGTATTTTAACTATATTTTTCCCAATGTGCAGCGTCACTTTTGCCTGCCAGGAATTACATGGCATAGCTTGATCTAAAATTCTGTTGATGTGTGTTTGTGGTATGTCTTTGTGTGCCTGTGTCTGCTTCTGTAAGTATACAAGTGTTTTTCAACCTTAAGCAAGATTTGCTATTGGCACCCTCAACAACCACAAGTATGCACTTTACCACACACTCACACACATACACACACATACATACTTTTTCACTCTCACCAATACACACACACACATGCAATGTTGAAGCCAATTTAGTTACGTTTGCTTGCAGTTAAAAATGAACGCTTGAGATAATCGTGCTGAGTTCTGATAAGAAGAAAATCTAATAAAGCTTTCTCCTAACCAAGCATATCCTAAATTGCAATTTCCAGTTTAGTGGATGTGCGTCAGTTTTTATGTACCAATGTGTGTGTGTGTATGTGAGTAGTTTTTAATGGTCCCACGTATGCACGCAAAAGTTATGGTAATGATTTTACGGCAATGATTGTTAGCTTCAGATTGTCATGAAATAAATATAATAGGAATGTAAAAATAATTTGAAGAACTCAACAAAATTTAAAGTGCTGATGATTGCACAAAAAAGACACTTTCACAAATAGTGTCAGTAAGCTGAAAATCCTCAAAATAGTTTAAAATTTACTTTTGTTATTAATCAATTTCTGTATAAATCACCACATTAGAGCACGACGTCAGAAAAAAAAGTTATGGCGAAGTTAATTTCACATTAAAAAAGTACCACCTCGTTACAAACATATCATTACAAGAAATTTTTTTTCAAATGGGGCACATGATCATTGGGTAAATCACAGCACATATTTTTTTAATAACTAGTCGAGCCCCCACCTGCTTCGCCAGGCGCTTTTTTAACAGGCCTACATTTATGTAGCTTCAGAAAAGCTGGTTTGAGTCTGTCTTATGTACTGTAGAGTTTTTTTTCAAAAATTGTAGAGAATTTTGGTTTTTATTCTTTCACCAGCGAATTCATAAAAATAAAAACAAAAAATCAAAATGAAAAAAAAGCAATTACAGACCCATTTTTACCTAGTGTCCCAGCATAGAATTCATAGGAGTAAAAAAATTTAGCTGGCAGCCCTATTGTAAGAGAACTACAATGTTTTTAAGCCAAATAACGGGGTCGATTTCAGCGATTAATTTTTACCTACTGTTCGCTAGCACCAAGTTAGTAAAAATTAAAAAAAAAAGAAAATTGCATAATTTTGAAATTCTTATAACGGATTCAGCATCAGTGGCCCATTTTCACCTATAGTACACCTAGCACCGAATTTGTAAATAGGAAACAGCTTTAGATGGCAACTCTATGGAAAAAATTACGTTTCTATTAAATTCTTCGGATTTGAATTTAGCGATCCATTTTTAGCTTGTGTTCGCCCAGCACTGAATTCGTAAAAATTGAAAAATTTAGGTGGCAGTCCTATGGTAAAAAATTACATAATTTTTGAAATTATGACAACGCATTCAGATGCAGTGACCCATTTTTAGCACTACGGAAAAAATACATAATTTTGAATTTGTTAAAATATACAAATTTAGGTGGCAATCCTATGGTAAAAATTACACAATTTTTGAAATTATGACAATGCATTCAGATGCAGCGACTCAATTGTATCTAGTGTTCGCCCAGCACCAAATTCGTAAAAATTAAAAACAAAAATCAAGTGGCAGCACCATGGAAAAATACGTAATTTTGAATTCGTTATAATTTAAAATTTTACGTGGCAACTTATGGTAAAATAATTATATAATTTTTTAAATTTGGACAACGGATTCAATGACCGACTTTTACCTAGTGTTTGCGCACCGAATTCGTAAAAACAAAAAAAAAAAAAAATCTACGTGGCAACTCTAATTTTTTTTTAGCCTATAAGCTTCGCATCATAATTATCTACATTAAAAAAAAATCAACTAAATTGGTTGAAAATTACGGTCCGCAGAGGGAAACAAACGCTTTTTTCCCACTTTGCTTTACCTCGTGGCCGTTTTATAATTCAGTAAAAAATGAAACAAGGAATGATTTTTAAGGCAAAAAAGTTTTATTTCCCAATATAGTACCTTTTAGTTCGATTAGTCTTTCCCCACAGTAATGCTAGGCCTTATACGAGTTAAGTGACTTGACACAAAATGCTCGAGTTCGGATGGAATTTTTTTTCCTATCCTCCCTATATTCCAGACCTTGTGCCATGGTATCTCGCATGGTATTTTTCTACAAACTCTACCCCAGTTCCACTGTAAACCTAATTTTTATTCGAACAGAGCAGATTATAAATTAATTTAAAAATTGTTTTGATATTTCCGAGATTTGTCTTATCAGAGAATTATACCTATAATGTGCTTAACTTATTCAAATCTGTTTGAATTTAAAAAAATCTCACACCCACTTATAAAAATTTTTTATTTGTGCTTTGTCAATTTATTTATCAATCATTATTATAAATAAGTTTTTAATACGGAGTGTTTTCTTTTGTAGTGTTTTCCTCCGAAAATAATATAAACTAAACACAAAATATTTGTTATATTAAATGTGATACATTAAATGCAAGATAATGCTTTAGAATTAAGGTTCAATAATCATATTCCGTATGTTCAACAAGACCGTACCCGACATATTGTATCGAAATGTTGGAGGTATCGAGGAAATTCGATACATGCTTTTTTGTTATTAATTGCACACAGCTAAATTCTTTTGTGAATCGCAAGCACATTCAATAAAAAAATCTAGTTTAACCTGATGAGCTTTGCGTTCGCAAATCGTTTTAAGCGGTGTTTCTGTGTAGCCAACCAAAAGCAACCAAAATTTTAAGAAATGGAATCAGCATTATGTAGAGCATAATAATGTGAATGATCTACCAAATAGTAGTGTTTCGAGAAAGTGTTTTTTCGAAGCTAAACCGACCAATCGTTTCGGAAAGTTCCAGAAAAGTCAAGCAGAAAAATAATCAATAAGCCCATAAATATAATAAAAAACCGTTTGCAGAACCGTTGCAAGAAGACAAATGTTTTTCAAAACTACTTTTCAAGCACTGTTATATTACGTTCACACCCAAAGCTAAATGCTCACATAATGAAATGCACATTTGTTATTTTAGAATCAGCATTGCCACTTTGCTGGAATTCTACCCAATGTGGTAAATATTTTTCTCCAAATCGGCTTTTGGTAGTTTGGTATTTTTGTTTTTTTAATTTGGTTGATTTTGGAAGATTTATTTTTATTTTTGAACACATTCAAAATTGTTTGCATATAAAACTCAAAGATCTATATATATATAAAATTGTAAAAAAAAAAAATCTTTACATGAAATATTTTTTTGAAATTCCTTTTGCGATGGATGTTTTGAATGACGCTGAGCCCGAAAATTGCATTTTTAAAATTTTTGTCTGTCTGTCTGTCTGTCTGTCTGTCTGTCTGTCTGTCTGTCTGTCTGTCTGTCTGTTAAAGCATCACGCGAAAATCACTGGATGAATTTTAATGAAATTTGATATCTAGGTTCCTTATATACCCCGTCATAACATAGGGTACTTTTTATCCAGTAAAAAAGGTTGGACCCGGTAGGGGGCGCTGCGATCGAAATCCAGGCATTCGTTTTTTCAGCTTATCTCCGAAACCGTTCATCCGATTTGCATGAAAATTTGTATGTAGAGGTTCTCGGATACGCTGAGTTTTTTTGACTTATCTACTCTCTTCCATCTGGAACACCAGAGGGCGCTGTAGTACAAATATTTTGAAAAACCTCGATAAACTTCTAAGCCGTGCATTCGATTTACATAAAAATTGGTATATAGAGGTTATCGGATACAGTAATTTTCGTGACTTATCTACTCTGTTCTATCTTGAACACCAGAGGGCGCTGCAGTACAAATATTTTGAAAAACGTCAAAAAACTCCTAAGTCGCTTATACGATTTGCATGAAAGTTGGTATATAGAGGTTTTCGGATATGGTGAGTTTTATGACTTATAAACTAGGTTCTATGTTGAACAACAGAGGGCGCTGTAGTACACATTTTTTAAAAACCGTAAAAAAAGTCCAAAACCGTTTATTCGATTTGCATGAAATTTTATATGTAGAGGTACTCGGACACGCTGAGTTTTTTTGACTTATCTACTCTTTTCTCTCTCGAACACCAGGGGGCGCTGTAGTACAAATATTTTGAAAAACCTCGAAAAACTTCTAAGCCGTGCATCCAAATTGCATGAAAATTAGAAAATAGGGGGTTTCTGATACGGTGAGTGTTTTGGACTTATCTTTTTTGTGCTATCTTGAAAACCAGAGGGTGCTTTAGCACAAATATTAGGAAATCGTAAAAAACTCCAAAACTGCTCATCCAATTTGGATGAAAATTTGTAAATAGCGATTTTCGAGAACGGCAAGGGGTTTGGTGCTATCTTTTTTGCTCTTTCTCGAAACTAGAGGGTGGTGTTGTTCAATTTGTACGTGTGTTATGTTATTAAACTGTCCCTTAACGGCTGCACTGATTTTGATGAAATTTTTGTGTGTGTGTTTGAGTGGATCCCTGAATGGTTCAGATTGGACTTGGTAGGTGGCGCTGCGATTTGCATGAACATTTGTATATATAGGTTTTCTGATATGGTGAGATTTTATGACTTATCTTCTCTGTTATATCTTGAACAGCAGAGAGTGCTGTGTACCAATATTTTAAAAAACTTCTAAACTGTTTATCCGATTTTCATGAAAATTGGTTTATAGGGGTTTTCTAATATGGGGACTGTTTTGAACGTATCTTTTTTGTACTATATCGAGCACCAGAGGGCGCTGTAGTACAAATCTCTTAAGAAATAGTGAAAAAGTAGAAAGCCGCTCAGCCGATTTGGATGAAAAATTTTATTAAAGGATTTTCGTGTACGGCAACTGTTTTGTCGTTATCTCTTTTGCTCTGTCTCGAAAAGTAGTGGGCGCTATTGTATAATTTGTACGTGTGTGTGTGTTATTAAACTGTTCCCAAACGACTGCACCGATTTTGATGAAATTTTTTGTGTGTGTTTTAATGGATCCCTGGATGGTTCAGATTTGCAATTGGACCCGGTAGGTGGCGCTGCGATCAGGTTACAAGAAGTTTGTTATTATAGTTTGTCTCCGAAACCATTCTTCCGATTTACATGAAAATTTGTATTTTGGGGGTTTTTGGGTACGGTAGTTTTTATTGCTTATGTATTTTGTTCTATATTGATCACCAGAGGGCACTGCAATACATATGTTTTACAAATCTCGAAAATCTCCTAGCTGTACATCCGATTTGCGGGAAAATTTTTACATGGGAGTTTTCGGATACGGTGGGTATCTTGGAATTTTTTTTCTGCGCTATCTTAAACACCAGATGGTGCTGTAGTACAAATCACTTAAGAAATCGTGAAACACTCAAAAACCGCTAATCCGGTTTAGATAAAAGTTTGTGTATCGGATATATAGGATTTGATTATCGAGTATGGAAAGGGCTTTGGCGTTATTTTTTATTCTATCTCGAAAACCAGAGAACGCTGTTGTGCAAATACCGCAAAAAACTTTAAACAAATCATCCGATAAGTACGATTATTATAAGAGGTTTTGGGGTGCGGTGAGTCTTTTGGCCTTTGTATTTTGTTATATCTTGAACACCAGAGGGCGCTGTACTACAAAGGACGGTAAGACGCAGCAACGCGCAATGGGTGATAAATATCTTCTTTTTGCTTTATGTGTGTTTATATCCAAACTTCTTTTTTCGCATATCAGGAGAGCTGATGCCGAATTCTGTGGTATTTTAGTACGCATTAAAATATGCGCAAGTCACTTGCGTCATAAGTTGGAGTTGTTTTGACATTGCAATTTCTATTTTCAATGCTTATTTAATTTTTGATCAGTTTTCTCGCGAATTGGCAAAAATTCGTTTTGGCTCTGATTTTTTTTTTTAAATGTGCAAGCGATAAATATATTTTTGCAAGCGATTGGCGGCAAGCACACACAAATCACGATTTCCCTAAGTTTTTCTCATAATTTTCAGATGTTGAAGCTACATTTTGCTCATTTCGCCAAAGTTACCGCTTTGTGAAAAGTTTTTTCAAATCGACGAATGAAATCGAAAATTATTTATATCAACTCCCGAGTAAAGCCGGGTATTCAGCTAGTATGAAATAAAAATTTAAATCATAACCTTTGGTTCACAATTTTTCACATGGATTCAATTTTGTTTGGCAAGTTCTTTAGTCAAGATGAAATCTGTATTCAAGAAGAAGTCTGCTAGCAGTTTTGAATATTTTTGTCAAAAATCATCCGTTTTTGCCGCAACTTTTTATCAAGATGAAATATCTACCTAAAACTAGGGTGAAAACTAAAGGCCTCCGAAGTTGTGTATTGGAAGACTGGCCGTGTTTTTTTCGTTCAATTTCAAGCCTTACACGCAAAACAAAAATAACAAATGAACCTGCACTTGTCAAGTTCAAACAAATTGTACTGTGTGGGGTTCGTTCATCCAGAATTCTGAGTTGAATCAGAACGAAAAACACAGCTATTAGAATCGCTATAAATCCACTATACTTAATCGATTTCTGAAATGTTAGTACTTTTAGAGGATACTTGATGTAAAAAATTTTAAAAAAAGCTGATTCATTGAAGAACTAATCTTTATGCCTACAAGATGACCGCTATCTAATGTGCTAAAAAAAAAAAATAAAAATGTGCTAAAATTTGCTTTTTTTATTAATCGATGGGGTACATAGACTTCTTTAAAACTACAAGAATTTTTAGTAATCTACTAAGAAATAGCGCATTTATACCGATTGCTTTGAAACATACAGCAAAATTTTGTTCGAAGTATGAACACTGTTGCACCAAAATATTCCCGATTCTAATAATTTTTCTATCCATAACTTTAGGGTCAGAAGTCTTTAATTTGCACAATATTTTTGGGTCAGAGTTTTGCTTTTATAAAAAAATTGTGAATAGAGCTTTCTCAAATTGTATTTGGAAATATGAGTTCGAGCCACCTTATAATTCTGTGATATACTCTCAGAGTAAATGTAATATTATCGATCTTGGCATATTTTAGTTATGCTCACCTGTGAAATCAGTCGTTGCAGTTCCTCATTTTCTGTCACCAGCTTTTGATACCGTTCCTCGTCCTCTTTCGATATGCCCGAGTCAGGATTGTACTTCGACTCGGCTTTATCCTTCGGATGACGTATCACTTCGATAACCTGTTAAAAGAACACGAGAAAAAAATTAAAACTATCATGTGACTGAGGTGAATACTAATTCATACAAAAACACTTTGGCAATAACAAGAAATAGTATAAGAAAAACTAACATCAAGAAAATAAAACAAAACCAACCACAATTACAGTGGCAGTTAAAAAAATAACACCCACCTTTGGCACAAATATGAGCAGCATACTTAGGAAACAACAAAATATCACAGCCAGCGCAACAAATGCAAATGATGCATCCTGTTGCGATGCAATGACCATGCCCACTGGTGCCGTTATCAGACAGAGCACGACCACATTGTAGATGCTCATGCCCACATAACGGGAATCGTTGATTTGCTTCACCTTTATGGAGCGCGTTTCGTATGCAAGAAACAGACCAAAAACAAGTATCAAACCTTTGAAGCCATAAACGAGACCTAAGCAAAAGAAAAAGAAAAAAAAAAATGAATAAAAATTCAAGGTGCATAGCTCTGACAAATGCACTTACCTAGCCACATAGAGTTGCGCTCGCTTTCGCAATGCTCCAATTCAGGACGTATTTTGATGTCGTCAGTCGTTGAGACAGGATCTTCGAGTGGGAAAGTTTCGAGTATTCGTTGCAGTGGATCGAAGATTTGCCATGCAATCAGAATAACTAAGTCTACGGATAGCAGACCGGATACCATGGTGTAGAGTTTCCAAGGTTCGACCTTTTTCTGTGAAAAACAGACAGAGAGTGAGTTAAAGAGAGAAATACAATTTAATTAAATTTTCAAAAAAGAAGAGTAGCTCAAAGCAAAAGTTTAAAAAACAAATTTTATTAGATCAAAACTCTTTTATGTTAATTAATATAATAAAATCATGGTGTATTCCAATAAGGAACGAAATTAGCATTTAAATGGGGAAATCCTCAAGCAACACAAAGGCATTCATTGAAATAATAAAAAATACGCGATAATAAAAATCATAAAAATCAACTAAGTCTTCAAGCAATCCGTGCACTTTAATGCAAGCTTATAAATTTAATCAAAGTTTTGAAATGAAGCAAAAGTTAATGTTGCATTTGTTGCTTCTTTTTTATGTTTATTCAGAACATATATTAAACGGTAGATAGCAAATTTTACGCATTTTAATATGCGCTGTGTTAAAAGAAAGCCATTATTTCGTATTATTTTTATGGTCTTTTTTATAGGTCAGGTAGTTGGAATTACCATTCCATTTACCAGAGGTAAGTATAGAGCACCTCATGGGCGTAGCAAGGGTAGGACAGTAAGGGGCAGTTGCGCCCATTAATATTAGAAAAATAAAAAGTTTACTATTACATTAAGAAATTCAAAACAATTTTCTTTATAATTAAAAAAACTCATAAAGTTTATTAATATTTATTAAAGATTACGTATATTTGATTTTTTATTGCAAACTTACAGTTGACACAGTTTTTATTTATTTATCAGTCCCATGAAAAAAAAAAAATTTTGGCCTCCTCTGCACACAATCCTGGCTACACCCATGGACCACCTGGTTTTCTGTTCTAAAGATTTACTTTAATAAAACAAAATAAAAAAAAAACCGCTCTTTCTGCTGCATTTTTAATCGTGTTTTCCTTCCCTCAGATACATTATTTGTGGTTGTCCATTACTTTACGTATTTGTATGTTTTTAAAATTTTATTTATTGCTGTAGGTTCTGTGGTTGTTTTGTTGCAGCAGCAACTATGTAAAGTGCAGCTTTTACTATTTTATGAAGAGATTTTTTTTAAATGCACAAATTATGCAACAGTTTGGTTATTTTCATGGTTCTGTAATCACAAAAGTAGGCTTGTATGTAGGTTGGTATAAAATGTATCATTTTGTATTGTGTTGTGGGTATGTACATATAAAACTCACACAAGATTCTAAGTGTGCATGCGGGTAAAAATTTTCAACTGTCGTTCCACGATTTTAAAGGTGTTAATTAGAGCTGTGCTAAAGGTTCCTCAAAATAACAGCCCAGAATTAATATCCTCAATAAAACTTACACAGTTTTGCAATTAATTTCTTTCTTATAATAAGAACAAAATAAATTTATAAGAAATATATATAATAAGTCGGGGATTGACTGAAGCGGACCACAGTGGTACCCTTTCCGTGCACATTGGACAAAGGATGCTAGCACTCGGAGCCCGAATACGTGAGCATGCTCCTTATATAAGCATTTTTTGTCAGCTCAAGCATATTCTTGTAGGTCAGTTGACCAATCTCGGCTTCGCTAATAAATGGACGTCCCAGAATGGTCAAACTTATGCTTGCCAACGCCGAACACTGACACAGAATGTGTGCTGCTGTTTCCGGCTCCTTTAGGTATAACCTGCACTCATCGTTCTCGGTCAGAGTCATCTTCCTGGGAGGGTGTATGTAGGGACCGTGCCCTGTGATCAGTGTAGTAAGCCAGCTTAAAGTCCTTTAACTGTAACGGACAACTTTTGCTGCCTCAATACGAGACGACTTCACGGCCGGCTTTGCTTGCCTGCAATTAACAGCTTCTTCCCACCTTGTACGGTGTGCGGAGTCCGTCCATTGCTTAATAAGGCCTGCCACCATGTTGTCGCCTATGGCGATAAGTGGTTCTGTTCCACAGAATTCTTCTGCTGATCCTTCTCTCGCTAAATAATCACCCACATAAGGGAGAGCTCATTTGTCTGAGCGCACCTATTGAGTTTGGTGCAAACATTCTATGGCCAACCTGAAAGCGATATCTGTATGCTGCATGCACCTTATCACCGACTGATTGTCAAGGGCAATGACAATTTTCTTGCCATTGACCCGGTCATCTATCAGGTGGTGCAGTGCATGCACCACACCAAGCATTTCCGCCTGGTATACAGACACAAACCTCCCTAATCTCAGTACACAGAATAGGCTCAACTATTCCGAGTAAACGCCTGCCCTGGCTCTGCCATTCATCAGAGATCCATCTGTGAATATACTGATTTCGCTACCAGCGATTTCTTCACATACGCCTCCATCTGTTATAAGAGTTGTATAACATTTTCCTGTTATCTTTACTCTCTGCCTTCCGTCCGTAGGCATACCCGTCTCTCTGACATCTCTATGTACAATATCAAGTATGCGCATATGACCATGTAGGGCCATTGATCCATGCCACGTAGTATTTTGCAACATTCTGAGGGCTGTTAGCGCTGCCGTTTTCTTTATTTCTAAATCCAACGGCAGCATACCTAACAGAACCTCCACTGCGCTGGTTGGAGTGGTGCGTATCACACCTGTTATTCCAATACACGCCAGCCGTTGGACTTTGTCCAGTCTCTTCTTAATAGTGTTCTGGCTGACTTTTGTCCACAAGATCACCGAAGCATATGTGATGAGGTCTAACCATCATAGTGTAGACCCATTTCATAGACTCTGGGCTTAGCCTCCATTTGAGACCACAAACGCATCTACACTGAAACAGAACCCTCTCGGCTCTTTGAATTCTATTTTCTACATGACTTAACTTTCGTGGACATGTTGATTTTAGCTTCAAAAAGTCTGAGTGGTTCTCTCCTCAGACCTGACCTCTTTCTAGTAAAAACAATATTGTCTAATTTCCCTGTGTTTAAGGCAAGGCCTTGTTTTTGACACCACTCCTCCACCATTTAGAGTGCTCCCTTCATGATGTCAGAAATGGTGTCAATGAACTTACCACAGACCAACAACGCAATGTCATCTTCATACCCTATCGTGTGTATGCCCGATTCATCCACTCTAACCAGTAGTGAGTCCACAGTTATGTTTCACAGGGTTGGCTATAACACCCCGCCCTGGGGACATCCGCTACCTATTGTACCTCTAGTCTTGCCTCTACCATTCTGTATCTACCTAATTTACTATCATTGGGCTTACATTGCGCTCTGTCAGGGCTTGCCGCAGCCTTCCAAAGTATATTTTGTCAAAAGTACTCTCGATGTTCATAAATGTGGCCATCGTAATGCCTCATGAAAACAGCTCCTTTTCAGCAACTCTTATCAGCTCATTCGTGAAGAGTACTCTCTGTAGACCTACCTGCTCTATACGCATGTTGGCATCTACTCACAGGATAATGCATCAGAAAAGTGCTCTCAAGACAGTCAACCATCACTCTTTCCATCGTTTTCAAGAGAAAGACAACTTTCGCCTCTCTCCAGACTCTCGGAACGTACCCAGTCACTAAGCAAGTAACGAATATACCCCACAGCCTAGGTGCAATGAGATCTTCCCCCCCACTGCAACATTGGCGGAAATATAACGTCCATCCCTGATGTTTTGTACGGAGCAAATTAGCGTATAGCACTCCACACCCCGTCCATAGCGATAATTCTTTCGGCTTCCAGTCTGTCAACCCTGTAAAACTAAAACTTCCAGGAATCCTTCATGCTTCCGAAATAGTTTCCATCCTAGAACGAAAGTCTCTCCACGACTGCCTTTTACGGTGTCGTATGAGGTTTTTCAGTTCCTTTTTCCGTGCCTTGTAGTCTGCCCATGTTCCTGGAGTACCCCCTCTCATGCGCAGATTGAAGGCCTTCCTAACCTTCTTCTGCAGGAATTCGAGTTCCGTGCACCACCATGACGTTGGATCACCCTCGTCACTGAAGCCACCTCGTAAACTTCGACCATGGCTGAACTAAGATGTTTGTCATGACTTTCCGCTTCCGCTGTATTCCCTGCTACTTTTATAGCTTTTTGGGTCAGTGTTTCCCTCAACGTCGCCTTACATTTCACAGGATCTGTATTCTTGGGAGTTCTGACCTTCTTGCTATTCCGTTGGCGTCGGATTCCGTTCTTGAATTCAAACTGAATGGATCTGTGGTCAGACATAGTTCGCCTATCCACGACCCTCCAGTATTCTATTCTATTCAGAATCCTTCTGCAAATGAGGGTTACATCAATGACTTCCACTCGCCTTGCGGATTTATAAGAGATGCAAGCACCTTAATACAACAACTTTTAAAAAACTCAAAAGAAAAAGATTTAATGAAAACATTTGCAAATAATAAAATCGTATGATCAGCCTAAAATATATGGTATGCTTTTGTTTGTGGTGAGATTAAAACTTCAAACTTAATCTTTTACTGCCAAAACTTTCACGCCAGCTATTCTATTGCCTTTAATTTAAAAACTCAAACCAACTTTAACTTGGCTAACTTTAAAAATATAATAACTATGAAAATTATCACTTCACCCAGCATGTGCCCCACGGCGTATGATGAACATGCAATTAATTAATATCGCACATATTACAGCTGAAACGAGCTGAAAACAGCCGTAAGCAAGCAAAAAATGATTAAACCTTTTCATGATTGTGTCTGTTGTTATTAAAATTATTATATTTCACTTCAATAATTATATTGTTTTTTTTGTTCATATCATTCAACCCGCATTTGTACTTTTGACATTCCACATTATTATATTATGTCTTCTTTTCGTGTGATATAAAATTTTCATTATTTGTATGTTAATTCATTTAACTTGTTTCAGTTGTTGTTGTTGCGCCAAATGTTGCCGGGCCTGACATTGATGGAAAACATAATTTTTTTTTTTATATGATTCATGAGATAAATAAAATTGTTGCAAAATAAATTTATTATTTTTGTTTGTCATTTTATCATTAAACAACTTATATAGCTTTGTGGCTACAGTTGCATGCTTAAAAGGTTTTTTTATGAAATTTTATATCAAATAAAGCTATTAAAATTATATCAGTAAACTGTCCATTTTCTCTTTTTTTTTTGTATATTTTGTTATAATTTTCAGTATTTTATAAATGCTTACCTTGGGATCTGTTTTTGCTTTTGTTGTAAAACGATGTACTCGCCAAACTTTACTAAACATAGCACCGTAGGCGAGAGTAAAACCGGTGGAAAGCAACCAAGCTCGCGCCTGACAAACCTGTAAAATTTTCATAAGTATAAAATGTTAATTTTGTTATATTTTATGCATAATTAATATTTACCTTTGGATATTCATCTGGGCTCACAAAACGTCCATCAATGCCCAGCAATATGACTGAGGTGAGACAGATGATAACACCAAATAGCATGATTGTATTGCATACTGGATGTGATGATTGTATAACCCTGTAAAATAAAAAGGATATATATTTTAAGATCAATCTTTATAAAACTAAATATAAGAAATAGAATTAATTGAAGACATCAGTATTCCATAAATCATAAAAGTAGTCTAATGACATAGTTTAATTGTTGCATACTTTTTGATTTTACAGAGTAACCATGTTAATGTCCGAAAGCGTTGATTTCAAAGTGGAATTACATAATTTGTTTTTCATGTTGTAATTTTCGTTCGTATTTGTAAATTAAAGTAAGGAAATGTTTTGATACCATATTTCAAAAAAATTTCTTAAATAAGTCTTTTCAATTTTCGTGTACGAGCAGCTATATTTTCCTCTCAAAAAAACAATACTTTTTAGCCGTTATCTGGTTGATTTTGATTTGATTTGGTTTGAGTGGTGATACTGCTACAGACAGTATCCAATTAGCACCATTGAGCCGTTTTAGTTCAAAACGCAACCTCTTATCCGTTATAACCACCCAGTTCTGTATAGGAATACAAGGACGTCAGGATGGCGAAGAAGGGTTTCCCCAGTGTGCTAAATCTACATCTTGCCAATGCTGGGCAAGCACTGTAACGATCAGATCGTTACAAACACCTTAAATATAAAAGATATAAATAAGGTTTTTTTTTTTTTGGTTTAAACATAAAGAATTTAAACCTAAGAAAACTGCACTCACATGATCAAATAAAAAAACCAATACGTCCGTCAGCTACAGTAATTTGCGTTTTCTTCAAAATTGAAAATGAAATAAAACCTTAATAAATGATTTAAATATATATAAACAATATATCAAAATACTTGAAATATTGAAAAATAATGGAAAAAACAGAAAAAAAATTATTTTATATTTTTGCCCCGGCTGGGATTCGATGCCGTCCCCGTCTGGGCACTAGGCCTGTTGCACGGCGCTTAATGCGAATAATTGCAAGAGGCGGCGTTAGCGATCACAGCCAGCAATGACAGCAAAGAGTGCGATTACGCGTTGCAAGGCGCCACCAGCGAATGCGTGTAATTCACATGTTGTTCATATGATAAAATGAACAAATAGAAAGCTAAATGGCATCATAAGTCAGTCAAGTGGTTTGACCAAACTCAGTCGTTTAGTAGGTAAGCGACTTTCTGGTGATTCTAAAAATTTAAACAATTTAAGTGGGCAGTCTTGGTGGCAAGATCTAGCCACTTAATCACCAACAATAAAACCCAAGCTCCGTCTTTTTGTCTTTGGCCAAACTCAAGCGTAAGCTTTTCGGCTTCGGCCAAACCGTATCTTAAGTATCATATTGAAAGGCCTTCTGCCATCGGCACTTTGCCGCCTGATCCGCCTGTAAAATTAGATAGTTTATCGTAGGAAGTATTGTTAAGCTAATATTTGTAGCAATTAATAAAAAACTAGTAAGGGTGGAACTTCGGCAGGGTACCGAAGCTAAAAAAAACCCCCGCGGCCATATTGAAGTATATTCGAAGTCTTTAGCCACGACATATTCGATGACATTCAGTTTTATATATTAACGAAAGTTTTCCTATTTTGATGACGTCACTTTGTACGGGAAGTAGGCGTGGTTTTGATCCGATTTTGGTGATTTATCAAAGCCTGTATGCACAATTTCAAGACATTTCTTTAATTTGAGCAGATTTCGAAGAGATTTTACTTTTAAAATTAAGCCACTTTGTATGGGAGGTAGGCGTGGTTTTCATCCGATTTTTCCAGATTTCATAGCGAGGATTAAGACTGAAAAGCAAAGCTCACTTGTCGAAAATCAAGGCATTTCTTTAATTTTTGTAGATTTTAAAGACATTTTACGGGTAATATAAAGTCACTTTGTATTGGAGGTAGGCGTGGTTTTCATCCGATTTGGCCCATTTTCGATAGCCTTGATCATTCTTTTTTAAAAATAAACTTATGTTTTGAATTTCATCGCGATAGCTTAAAAATTGTGGCTGTAATCGTGTCGACAGACGGACAGACAGACAGACATTTGGACACACGGAAATCGACTCAGGAGATGATGCTGATCAAAAATATATATATTTTTCTATACCTGCCACGCCTCCTTATTGGCGTTACAAACGGAATGACAAAGTTAATATACCCCTTACGCAGTACGCGTTGGGGTATAAAAATAATATAGAAAAAAATATATATTAAAAATAAAAAATAAATAGATTTTGCGATCGCTTCGAGCTAAAACCATCGGGTTTAGTGATAGAGTTGGGACCTGAGTTCAACCGTGACAAATTCTGCGATTCACAAAACTATTTATTGTTTTTGTTCTTGAGACTGATTCTGCCCAGGGGTTGCGAGATCCCTTGAACCCCCGCCTAAGAAATAAAACTCGTTACAGCACATAGAAAATGGGGTAATGTTTCCATTACGTTAGGGTCTTTGCTTTGAAATAGCTTTGAAATTACGGCTGTAATCGTGTCCACAGACGGACAGACGGAAATCGACTCAGGAGGTGATGCTGATCAAAAATATATATATTATTCTATACCTGCAACGCCTCCTTCTTGCAGTTACAAACGGACAAAGTTAATATACCCCTAACGCAGTACGCGTTGGGTATAGAAATGGAAAAATTAATAAAAAATTTTGATATATATATATAGCATGAAATTTGAAATAAGAAATTATATTTAAAAACTTAGTCTAATTTTGTAAAAATATTCATCGATATTTATATAGTTATCTAATAACTGAAGCATTTCCTTGGAATATTTTTTTAACTCTTTTTGAGTTCTGAACTGCCTTAATAATGGAAGTATGATGATGCAGCCAATATATTGAAAAGTTCCTTCTTTTGTCGTTTTTGAGAAATTTTGTAGATATTTAAGTATCTGTATCTTGTAATTGTCCTTATTTTTGGATTACTGTGCTTCATCGGACAAATCTCCTATCGGTAGCAGTTGATATTCTATCATTACTTTACCATGCGCTAGAGCTTTATGAATTGTAGGGTTTCAGTTTTTTCAGGACTTTTTTTTTCTGAATCAAATCAGCTGTTTCTGTTGCATATGGCCTGTACTTTTTGCGGTAGCTTTTTCCCTGCAGTTAAAGACATTGAGGATGGCTTTCAACCTTCAGTTATCTTGCAATTTTTGCTACAGTTGCTTTCTTCACTGCTGTGATATAACTATATATTCAAAGTATATTCCCGTTGTGTCGCTACAAAAGAAAGACATGAAAAAATCATATATTTCCTAATATAAATCCTTATAGGAGTCAAGTGTGCATTCTATATGAAGCCAATTCTTTTTGCATTGTGCTCAGAAGTGTTCAGCCTATCTTTTTTTTTTATAAGTATCAATCGGAAGGCCCCGGAACTTATTTTGAAAGTCGACCTAAAATTAAAAAAAAAGGCATAAAATAGTGTTTTAGAAAAAAACACAGCCATATAAAAAGAAACGAATTTTAACTCCTTTTTTATCACTTTTGATAGCATACAGGGAAAAAATTACTAATTTGTTGATACGTTGCACAAATATTTTAACTTAAACTAGATTTTTTTAGAGCTCTACCAGCTCTAAAAAGCCAACTATTTGTTCAATTGAGTTAAATAAAACTTTTTGTGAACCTTGAACAATTGTTTAACAAATCTCACTCAGCTTTAGAATTCCTAATTTCAACCACACCAAAATTGATTTTCGCACCATCTTTTGAAAAATTGAGGAACTGTGCGACGACTTCTTCTTAACGTTTATAATCACAAATTAGAAAGATTTTTCTTAATATATTTATCAAAAAAGATATGAGAGTTTTTTAGACTTTATGCATTCAATTGAAGAAAATTTAGCATTTTCACATTTAGAAAGAAATTAAAAACAGTTTGAAAATTTGGTAGGGCTTAAAAAAAAATAAATATAAAATTATTTTTAATTACATAGTTTAAAATACAGAAAGTCATTTGTTTTGTTAAAATATAATTTTTTTAAGGAAATTTGCTTTATCTCGTAAAGAAACCTTACAATTCAAAAATAAATAAAGCTTAAGAAAAACAGCCGGTTACTTCGATTTTCTTAAATTTTTTACATTTTTTTGGCAAAGTTTGTTCGTTCAGTTTCCTGAATATTATATGACTTTTTTTATAAACACGAAAATTACGGCACCATTCATATGGTTGGATTTTGAGAATATTGTATAAAGATATTATCAAGCAATCAAAAAAAGTTTGAAAGAAAATTTAGAAAATAGCGAATCGATTCTTATTACTTTTTTTTTTTTTTATTTACTATTTATAAGTTTCATTTCTCCGTTCTACAAATTTTATCTGCGCATTTCAAGTGCGAATATATTTTACAAGGTGATGTTGAGCATATAATAAAAATCAACTTCTTTTTCGTCACTACCATATAAAAAGAATACATCACCCCGGGGTACTATCCACACATCAAGATATAGAGAAGGAAAATTTAAATATTTAAAGTCAGGTTATTATAATATTGTCGCATACGTATATTGCTTACTCGTGATACCCAAGCGCAAAATCCATTTTGTGGTATTTATTTTAATATTAATATAAATTTTGTACGTAATTTATCTAAATATATCAATATTTAAATATTAAATAAGCTAAAGTATACAGCTTGAGAAGAGAAAAGAATAGACTGAGATTGTAATTAAAAGTTTTTACATTTTTTTGTCGTATGAAGCTGAAGGCAGCATACACAAAATAATATTAAACATTAGCATAAGCAAAAAAATATGCACAAAAAAAAAAAAAAATAATGCCAGCTTTGAGCAACTAATTAACAAGTGGCATGTAAAGAAAAGTTTATTAATTGCAGATTTCCTTTGAAACAATTAACAATAGTTAAATAATTAAAAATCGCTCATACGTCATGATGTACAACAGAGAGCAAAAGTGAGGAGGAGAAGAATAAACTCAAAAAGTCAAAACTTAATGTGAGAAGCAAGAAAAGTTAGCAAGAAACGTTAGCATAAAGCAATAAAACTCATAAAGTAGGATAAAAATTTTCGTTACGTTATACAAATGTTAGCGAAGCGCATAGCTTGAACTGCTTGCATGTTAAATGTTGGAATCATTTTAGCAAAATGCTCGTAAAGCATAATCAACATACTCGAGCACAAATACACTGTATTAAAGAACTTCATAGCAGTGCGAGTGTGTATGTGTGAGTTTGTGACATTTCGAACATTGCGTGATGCAAAAAAAAAAAAAAAGAATACAACAACCTATTGCTACCTAGCGGGCGCTTTATAAACATTAACTAGTTTAAGTTGCTATTTTTATAGCATGCAGCAGATGCAGCAGCAGTTTATTGCAACCAGCTGCTGGTGCTGCAATATGCCGCATTTTCTCGTTGTTGCGCACACAGTAGAAAAACGAGGAGGCGCCAACATTATCCTTGAATAGTTGCGTACTTTTGCAAAAAGCGGCTCTAAGCATTAAGAGTGTGTGTCGCAGGTATGCTATTAGGTGCAGAAAATTACTGCAAATGCTATGTTTGTAACGCAAAATCTACAGGATGTTAAGATCAGCACATTTATTATGATATTTTATCTACTAAATGCGCTACGCAGTTTATTTTTAAAAGCAATTTTGTCATGATATTATGAGCTTAAAATATCATAAACAAAATTTTTATATGTGTGTCTGTGGAATACACTAAGTATAACTAGAATGCACAAGGCACACAATAGCAGAAAATTCTTAAAAATTCCCACATAGCAATGAATGGATTTTATAAGTGTTGCCTGCAGCGAATGCACTTTGCTGCCTGAATTTATGATAGTGTATGTAGGTGTATTCATGCATGGGCATGTGTCATAAATTGTATTGCTCATAACCAAACACACACACACACACACAAACATACTCAACCACTTGCTGCGTTATTTTTTACGCCTAGCTATATACATTGATTTGCCACAGGCAACAGTTTTTGCATGCATACTATTTCTATCTGCACACAGTTTGTAAGCTGTTTGTTTGTGTGCATGTAAGTGTGTGTATGTAATTTTTTGTGCCATATGTATTAGTTTTGCATGTCAAAGAGTTGTATGTATGTATGACAAGCCCAGCTCAAGGCAGAAGTATTCTATAGTTTGAAATGATATCAATATTTTTTTTTTCATGGCGCTTTCGCTGTGTCCGAGTGACAAATGAAATGTTCCTGTTGCTTTGCTTTTATATTTTGATATACATATTTCTATTTTGTCAAATAAATTAGGCTTTTTGAAAAAAATTGTTTATAATTCTTGTTCAGTGTTCCTAGTTTTATAGTTTGTTCCACGCATTTGCATTTCTACTCATTTGCATTTCAACTACTCACAATATATCGCAAAATTATGCAAAATTTGTTTAAAAATTTTGCTTTTTTAAAAATATTTTCAAATCATTACTGTGTAACTTAGGCGAAGAACTTTGTTGGTTCAATTGCATAAATCCGCTCCTGACTTATCTTTGTGGCTTGAATAAAAATTGGTAATTTCATCAAAATAATTAAAAAAAAAATTGGTTTCTTTTTTGATCATTTAAAATGTGTGACAACTATATGTGACATTACCACTACGAAGAAAAAAAAAAAAACCAAATGGCCATTTCAGCCCTCGAAAGAACTTTGACCGAGGTTCTTATGATCAATTTTGTTGTGCGTGTTGTGAAATGTTTGAACACAAATGATCGAGAACTGGACCTACAAGCTTTATGCCGACTCCGAATGGCTCGTGTTCTCAAGAAGCTTTGCATGGCAGTTTCTAATCTCTGAGGCTTACCCTTATGCAGAGAAGTGACGGCCGAACAGAAAAATTAAGTTAATTGAAAAAAAAAATTCTGCGTCAGATGGCATCTGAACCTGAGTTCTATCGCATACAAGCCAAGCACCTCAACCAGTATGCCATGGCCGGCACAAGTAATTTAAAATAATAATAGAGGTAATAGAGTAATGTGCCATGGTTTTTCTCGAAGGCTGAGGTAAAACTCAGCTGCCCCAGAATCTTATGAAAGATCCACTAGTTTTCACAAATTATTTTAAAATAAAAAACGCGCAGGTTTTTCAATAATTCAAGTACTCCTTTTATTAAGCAGTTTACTAACTTCGTATCTTAAATAAGCAGCGTCAGGTAGGAGTTGGCGTGGGTATTGGTGCGTGTCCGTCTCATTCTTTGGTATTCGGTTGGTAATCGCTTCAGAAGCCAGTAAGTGCCTTGGTAATCAGTTGGTAAGCACTTGGGTAATCAGTAACTACCTCGGTAATCGGTTGGTCAGCTCTCTGGCGATGGTTAGTGCCTCAGTAAGTATTTGAACACTCGGTAACAGCTTGGTAATCGCTTCAGTAGCCATTGAGTGCCTCGGTAATCAGTTGGTAAGCACTTGGGTAATCAGTGATTACTTCGGTAATAGGTTGGTCAGCTCTCTGGCGCTGGTTAGTGCCTCAGTAAGTATTTGAACACTCGGTAACATATTGGTAGTCGCTTCAGTAGCCAGTGAGGGCCTCGGTAATCGGTTTGTAATTAAATCGGTCTTGTAATTAAAATAAACTCGCCTCAGCAAAACGCGTTGCAGTCGGTATGCCGTGGCAGAACAAATGGATTAGGTGAAGGCTTGCGTTGCAGCGTTTGCCGCCGTCGCAGCCCAGAAGAAGACCTTATGGTCAGCAAGGCAGTGATGCAGTCAGAAAATACAAACAAAAGGAGAAGAGAATACGTGACGCGATAGCGAGTGCCTGCGTCGTTGCCCCGAAGAAGACCTAGGTCGGTCGAAGCAGTGACGTGGCAAATAGGTACAAGAACTACTATTATATACTACTAAATATGGATAAACCAAAAACCGTTTAGCACTGCCCTGAGGAAGACCTCGCGGTCGATCAGGACAGCGGCGCGGTGAACAGTTCACCGTTGCCTCGAAGAAGACTTTGCGGTTAGTCGAGGCAACAGCTACTACAGAGATCGTGAGCTTACCTAAAGAAAGGAACGCTGCCTTCACCGATTTTGTGGTCTCTATTTACGTGATTCGCATAGAAAACCTTTTGGGAACTACATTATATTTACCTATGCGTATGCAAATAGTGCTTGCTGGCTATGGGCACATTGATTTTGTTGTTGCCCTTATGCAGATTCTGTTTTGGTACTGTTGTTGGTAGCCTACTCGTTTGGCTAGTTGCTATGGTTGTTGTTATTTTGTGTATGTTATGTTGTTTGTAGCCTATCTGTGGCTGATTGTATAACTTAAATGATAAGTATATTATTATCAATATTTTTAATTATTAATATAATTCTATGATATGATTTATTCTATTAATAATCCACAAAATATTACATTATTAATAATAATATTATTTTATCAAAGAGAAATAATATAATTGTAATATAATTAACATAATTCTATTATATAATTAATATAATTCTACGATATGATTTATTATAGTGATTCATACAGTAATATTAAATTATTAATAATAATATTATTTTATCAAGTAGATAGAATGTGTGTAATTGGTATGAAATATAAATATTGTTAAATATTTATGTTAAATGTTAACAGGATATATATAATGTGTGTAATTGGTATGAAATATAAATATTGGTAAATGTTAGTTTGTAACGTCATGTTACAGTAATTTAAAATAATGACCAATTTGATTTGTTGTTATCGAATAGTTTTCGATGTTCAAATTTAAAAAAAATTCATAGTTCTCAGAATTTTGGCTTCAGTTTCCTGGCAAATGTGATAAATTGGGAATTTGCATTTAAATTTATTTGAAAGGCAAAGAGTTGAAAAATAAAAAAAAATGGACACATAAGACTTATTAACAGATTGCTGACAACTTCCAAGGCGACCCTGTCTTAATGCCCTAAGCTGGATGCTGCCAAAGTTTAACTTCTCGGGGCGCTAAAAGGTATTTATACATAATTGACAAAAGTGGAGGCATGATAGGATCTTAGTTGACCCTGTATAATGGTTATGGAAGAAAGAAGTGGAGGTTTTCGGTCCCAAGTTCCAAAAAGTTCTTCTAGATTTCGGTTTCACCTTGAATTCGAAACGAATTCGTTTGGTTTATTGGGATATGTTTTTTTATTGCGTTAAAGTATTTAAATATTTATTTTTATTTATTTATAAATAAATTTCGTTTTCTATTTTTAATTAGTTTTGTTTTAACCCAATAACCAAACGAATTCGTTTTGAATTCGATGTGAAACCGATATTTTGGATTTTCATTCTCGAAACGAGATTTTCAATATAATCGAATCATTTACAAAACGAAAATTTAAAAACTAGCAAATCGTTTTCTAATAATTTTAGCAATTCATTTTCGAAACGAAATATTTTAAGTTTTCATTACTTACCCTAAATCGATTATTATGAAGGTTTTTGACTTACAATATGCGTTGCTTGCAACATTTGGCAGACAATGCTCGAAACATTGGATCATTAAATAAATCCAGTGCATTTATATATGAAAATTTCTTACATGAAATTAAGCGTAAGTCAATGAAAAAAAAATACAATTTTGTACTCAAATTTATAATAGGCAAGTAGAGCAAAGCATATGTGGAACACTAAAAAAAAAAAATGATGACTAAATTAATATTGCAGACCCTAAGGAAGGGTAATTTTCTTTTCAAGCATCCATATTAGAAAGTGGTTTTCATTTTTACTCTTCTAAGAAATGTGGACTTTTATATTAATATGTATTTGCTATTTTAAAAATTCTCGGATTCATCTTGAATTCAAATCGAATAAGAGATATTTAACCCGAGTTCTCGGTTTCGTTACAAATTCGAAACTAACCCGAGCTCGTTTTGTGGTTTATTGGGAAGCTTCAGTTTTTGTATTAGTGAATTTTTTATTTTTGTGCTAATTTGGCAAATTTTTGGTTTTAAGGACAATTAGAATTTCTTAATTTGAACAGTTACTCAAAAATTATAGGCAAAACTAAAAAACTTAGCTCTTAAGATTAGCTCGATAGGAAATTCAATAAACCCTGGCTATCTCTACATTCGTTATTTGAAAAAAATTTAAATTCAAGAATTATGAAATGTTAACGATTTTGTTTGGAAAACTGCCCCTATCCCATTATTTGGGAAAATATCCATTTATTTCCTAATGGTTCTTCTACATATTTTTATCAGAATTTTAATTAGGAGAGTCCCGACCTCTTATTGGACTTGAACCATTCTGTAGTACGGCTAAAGTTGATTGCAGAAAAGGACAGCATCGTCGTAGTCAGGATATAATTCAGGGAAGGGCTGGATTTTTTTTTTTTTTATAAGTTTGAACTTATAGAACTAGAGTTATATATATATAGAACTAAGATAAACGTTTTTTTTAACTGGAAAAGTTCAATTTTAAGTTAAAAACCTATTCAGTATGCCATACCAGAAAAAAGTCCGACGCAGACCATCAATACCGAAGTATTTTGAATCGAAGAAAATATATAACATATATAACATAAAAGAAGTTTGTAAACTAGTTCTACTTAAATACAAGTTATATTTAACACCAAAATTCTTTCCTTGAACTTTAAAGCTAAAAGATTTTTTGCGAGTATTCATTTTCAGACATGTGAGTGGCACATTAGGATGGTAAAATCTTAGATTTGGGGTATAAGTGCTAGAACGTGATACTTGAGGTCAATGACCTTTGGAGCTCTTTGAGAGAAAAACATTGAAATATCATACATGAAGATTAAAGAGTAAATGCAGACGATATGATGAAAAATTTTAAAGGGCAACACCTACGTTCGGCAAACATTTTTTTTTTCTAAATTGACATCCAAAAATGATTTGGATTGAATGATGCGTGGTGCACTGTTTTGTTTTGCCTGTAAGACGGTACATTATACTGTATAGTTATAGTTTTCAATGTTGACCGCTACACCAACTCATCAGTAGCCTTGTATGAGCGCAGTGATCCACTAAGCTGTTTATATTTATTTGTTACGTCAATGTTACGAGTAAGTTATTTGGAACTATATGAACCTGGTACTGTTCCGGGTTGAGGCGTGTTTTTAAAGGCTACTTTTAAAGGCTAATTAAAAAAAAACTACGGTAAATATTTATAAAAGCCTTTTTATTATTTTAATAAAGTATTCAAGAATACAAACCAAAATTATTTTCTTCAAAATGCATGTACATGTAAGCCCACAGGTGGCGTTGCTAATTATCGTAAGAAAAATTACCTCTTCGGTGGAAAAAATAAATCCATACTGGGTCATCTAAACAAAAACTAAAGGTTTGTGGTTAATTTAAAGGCTTAACTCTTGGGTTCGCCATGGCCCGATTTTAAAATTTTTGATTTAAAAAAAATTTTTTTGAGCGCACACATCTTTTTCGAAGATAGACTAAAGCATTTTACCTTACTTAAGGGCATGTTGAGGTTAGTTGTTGTTTATTTACAAAAATAAATTAGTACCTAATAATAATATTTTATTGTTTTTAAATTTTCTGTTGTCTGGGGTGTCTGCAGTCCTCCCTACCCCTCTCAAGTACCAGATGTCAAGTTGCCAGTCTTTGATAGATTTCTCAATGTTTGTTGAAAATTCATCAATCTAGAACTAATTTTAATAGTAGCTTCATATAGTATTCAACCAGTTCGTATTTTCATAGATGTTCTGTTTTTTCATAGATGAATTGAAATCGTGTGAAACCTCGTTTTATTCTAGTAATAGTTTATTTAAGTAAATTTTCAGCTGTTTTTCTTCGCCTTTTAGCAATGTGTAATTATTTGAAAACTGAATTGAACAGAACAAAACTTTTTTTTTTTTAAACAAATAAATCAAAGTTAACTAGTACACCTTAAAGAATTGAACTGTATTAAAAAATTAATTAAATTCTAACATCAATTAGTCTGCGCCACCTCAGATATTTAACTTTAATTAATAGCTCATTCAATGCAACAAAGAAAAAGTTTTTATCTCAGATCTCATTAACACCTGCTGCCATTTCTGGCGGCTAGTGGATCCACTCAAACAGACCGAAAACATAAAAGTTTCTATTTCCATAGAAGCTTGCATTCATAGCAAAGAGCTAAAACAATAGTACAAGTTCAAAGTTTTTCTTTTAGCTTGGAAATTTCAAACAATTGAAATTCACTGCTGCTTAAACAGTGAACATTGTTTGCATATTTTTGACCCACAGAAATTACTTACATTTTCTTTAATAATGTTATCGCAATCTCGTAACTGATTATATTAAAGCAACCAAAAAAAACTTAAAAATACTTCTAAGGGCGCGCTTTTAAGTGAGCAAAGCTCACGCAATGCTTTTAAAAGTTAGCACTTTAGCAAAAGATAATATACAAAGAATGGCTTGCATTTCCGTTTCCGCCAAATGCAGAGTCTTCTGCGCCAGCATTAATCTTAAGCATAATATACAAAAGTTTTTAAGCGCAGCACTTGTTTGTGTTTTTGTGGTTTGTGTTTTTGTTGTTGTGATCTATTTCGACAATAAAACTGCTAACATAACAACAACAACACCAACAACAATATATTTTAATGAACACACACAAAGCAGTAGGAGCGAAAGTTTCAAGAAAAAAAAAAAAAAAGAAGAAGGTACGAGGTAACAATGAAGGTCACAAGTAAGTCAGAGAAGCAGCCTCTTAGCTGGGATTCTCTGACTTGAGGGGACATGAGTCGATTGTTAGTTTAGCTGTGCATGTTTTTGTTGTACGCCTTTGACTTTAAATTATTGTTGTGCGCCCATTTAAGCCCGCTGTATGAATTTTTCTACACAAAAGCTTTCAGTTTCTTTGTGCTTTTGTTATATGTAGAGCGTTATGTTTTTTCTTCTTTTCACTTCGTTTTTCGAATGAAGAATTTTCGTCATTGTGTTTAAGAAAATTGCTTATCATGCGGCAACAATCAATTGATTAACAAGAATTGAGATAGCTTTGAGGACAAATTACCAGCCATTTACTAAAGCTGTAAAAGGTTATTTAACAAAAATTCATAAAATTAAATGCAGCTCAACAAAACATATGAGTGATTTTCCTATTCATATTTGAAAGATAAGAAAAAAAAAGCCTTGAACTCTTGATAACAGAGCCAAATATGTTTTGAATATATTAGAAAAAATCATAAAATAGAAAAGATTGTCATTTCTTTGTTGAAATTTGTTCGTAGATAAGGGTGGTTTTAGCTTCTTAACATTAGAAAGACAAGAAATTTTACACGTGTACCTTAAAAAATGAATACGGGTTGTTTTTAATTTCTTTTAGTAACAAAAAAATGTATACATACTTTGAAAGAAAAATAAAATTTTTTTGATTTGTAGAGTAACACAAAACTCAAATTATCATTTTTATTTTCTTCAAAAATATTTTTTCCCCACTCAGGCAACAAAAAGAAAACTTAATTTGTTGTAGCTTTCACATAGAGGTTATTTGCAGGTTCCACATGTTTTAATATCGTATTTTTGTAGGTTGAATATGTGAGACTTGTGGTTGGATATTAACGGCTTGTGCATATTCTTCTTCATTCTGACTGAGCTTAGATGCCATCTGTATAAACTTCTAAATATAATATAACAAAAAAGCTCGAAAAAAGCCAAAGAAAATTTTGGTAAAATGTCCCAAACACATAAGCCGAGAGCTAAAAATAAAAAAAAAAAATTGTAAAATCGCCCTTGTACGAAATGATCAGAAATTTCAAGGTCCATTTTTTAGGGCGATTTTAATTCAGTGAATTGTGCTTAAAAATCTATAAACACATTACGTACAAGGAACGAAAAATCACAAAAAAGAAAGAATTTGTCTTTTGTATTTTGTATTTTGTATTTTGTATTTTGTATTTTGTATTTTGTATTTTGTATTTTGTATTTTGTATTTTGTATTTTGTATTTTGTATTTTGTATTTTGTATTTTGTATTTTGTATTTTGTATTTTGTATTTTGTATTTTGTATTTTGTATTTTGTATTTTGTATTTTGTATTTTGTATTTTGTATTTTGTATTTTGTATTTTGTATTTTGTATTTTGTATTTTGTATTTTGTATTTTGTATTTTGTATTTTGTATTTTGTATTTTGTATTTTGTATTTTGTATTTTGTATTTTGTATTTTGTATTTTGTATTTTGTATTTTGTATTTTGTATTTTGTATTTTGTATTTTGTATTTTGTATTTTGTATTTTGTATTTTGTATTTTGTATTTTGTATTTTGTATTTTGTATTTTGTATTTTGTATTTTGTATTTTGTATTTTGTATTTTGTATTTTGTATTTTGTATTTTGTATTTTGTATTTTGTATTTTGTATTTTGTATTTTGTATTTTGTATTTTGTATTTTGTATTTTGTATTTTGTATTTTGTATTTTGTATTTTGTATTTTGTATTTTGTATTTTGTATTTTGTATTTTGTATTTTGTATTTTGTATTTTGTATTTTGTATTTTGTATTTTGTATTTTGTATTTTGTATTTTGTATTTTGTATTTTGTATTTTGTATTTTGTATTTTGTATTTTGTATTTTGTATTTTGTATTTTGTATTTTGTATTTTGTATTTTGTATTTTGTATTTTGTATTTTGTATTTTGTATTTTGTATTTTGTATTTTGTATTTTGTATTTTGTATTTTGTATTTTGTATTTTGTATTTTGTATTTTGTATTTTGTATTTTGTATTTTGTATTTTGTATTTTGTATTTTGTATTTTGTATTTTGTATTTTGTATTTTGTATTTTGTATTTTGTATTTTGTATTTTGTATTTTGTATTTTGTATTTTGTATTTTGTATTTTGTATTTTGTATTTTGTATTTTGTATTTTGTATTTTGTATTTTGTATTTTGTATTTTGTATTTTGTATTTTGTATTTTGTATTTTGTATTTTGTATTTTGTATTTTGTATTTTGTATTTTGTATTTTGTATTTTGTATTTTGTATTTTGTATTTTGTATTTTGTATTTTGTATTTTGTATTTTGTATTTTGTATTTTGTATTTTGTATTTTGTATTTTGTATTTTGTATTTTGTATTTTGTATTTTGTATTTTGTATTTTGTATTTTGTATTTTGTATTTTGTATTTTGTATTTTGTATTTTGTATTTTGTATTTTGTATTTTGTATTTTGTATTTTGTATTTTGTATTTTGTATTTTGTATTTTGTATTTTGTATTTTGTATTTTGTATTTTGTATTTTGTATTTTGTATTTTGTATTTTGTATTTTGTATTTTGTATTTTGTATTTTGTATTTTGTATTTTGTATTTTGTATTTTGTATTTTGTATTTTGTATTTTGTATTTTGTATTTTGTATTTTGTATTTTGTATTTTGTATTTTGTATTTTGTATTTTGTATTTTGTATTTTGTATTTTGTATTTTGTATTTTGTATTTTGTATTTTGTATTTTGTATTTTGTATTTTGTATTTTGTATTTTGTATTTTGTATTTTGTATTTTGTATTTTGTATTTTGTATTTTGTATTTTGTATTTTGTATTTTGTATTTTGTATTTTGTATTTTGTATTTTGTATTTTGTATTTTGTATTTTGTATTTTGTATTTTGTATTTTGTATTTTGTATTTTGTATTTTGTATTTTGTATTTTGTATTTTGTATTTTGTATTTTGTATTTTGTATTTTGTATTTTGTATTTTGTATTTTGTATTTTGTATTTTGTATTTTGTATTTTGTATTTTGTATTTTGTATTTTGTATTTTGTATTTTGTATTTTGTATTTTGTATTTTGTATTTTGTATTTTGTATTTTGTATTTTGTATTTTGTATTTTGTATTTTGTATTTTGTATTTTGTATTTTGTATTTTGTATTTTGTATTTTGTATTTTGTATTTTGTATTTTGTATTTTGAATTTTGTATTTTGTATTTTGTATTTTGTATTTTGTATTTTGTATTTTGTATTTTGTATTTTGTATTTTGTATTTTGTATTTTGTATTTTGTATTTTGTATTTTTTATTTTGTATTTAGTATTTTGTATTTCGTTTTTTGTATTTTTTTGTATTTTGCAGTTTTTATTTTTTTTTTTTAAATTTGAACTAATATGATTTAATAATTTTTAATATTTTGTTTTTTTAAATACATCTTTTTGATATAATTATTCTTATTCAAAGTATTATTTTAGAACTTAAATCATTTTTTTAACTCTAAAAAATTAGTGCATCTTGAACCTGTTTGACTTTATATGTAACAAGACATCCTTTTTTGATTTTACTAAGTTACGTTTACCATTCTCTTATATCTCATAGAGCAGCTTTGGCTTCCTTTCAAATTTGCTTCAATTTGAATTCAAAGTTAGCGTTTATTACAGTATCTGTCGGTTTTATTTATCTGATAAAAATATAGATCTAAGATGTACCTACCATAATTTTTAGCTTCTGATAGCTCTTCAGAAACCTGCATATAAATTTGTTATATATTTCTACTATACTTTTATTTCAATAACTAAAACTTGCCTTAAGTTAATTAGGCACTTTCAGGTACTATCTTCTACTCCTTCATTGCCAGCCGTAATGAACTCTTAACCTCTAACCAGGGCAAGCACCTTCAATGCCACCCTTTTCTATCACTTAAAAAGTGACACTAAATGTCAGCTCATCAAACATTAACATTAACATTATGTAAAGTGCAAACGACCGAAAATAGAAACACTGTTAATAACTTGGTCTACACACACGCACAAGCAATAGAAACCATGAGTTAAACAGTAACTAATAAACACACCTTTTAGCATATAAAGCGCCGCATGAATGAAATAGTGATATCATATAATGAATGATATATAACTGCGTAAAGATATTTAAAAGGAAAATTTTTGCAATGCGTAACGCTGAAATTCTAATAAAGCACTATCATGAGCTGCTTGTTTTTGTGAATTATTAACTGAAGCTTCACGTAGAGTAGATTTAGTGGGTGGTTCTCTTGCTCTTGGTTGCTGCTGATGAAGTGTTCGGCGTGGTTAAAAGGCTTTGACTTAATGTGTTGTGAAAATAAGGTGAATGGAAAGTGCTAAAAAGTCAAGGCATAACACGTCGAGGTTGAGAAAAATATTAAATAGTAAAAGAAAGACACAAAATACTAAATTTAAAAAGAAAAAAAAAATCTGTAACAAAAAGATTATGTTTAATTGCGTGTGCGTGTTGATGGCATTTTGTGTGGGTATTTTGTGTGGGTACTTATTTTGTTTCTTAATATACTTTAATTGCTTCTCAAAATTTAATTTTTATACAGTTCTCAAAGTTTCGTGAACCAGAAATATGTAATGTACAGCTGTGAGTGATGGTATATAGAGCAGCATGGTGTCATGATTTTTCCCGTTTATTGGGACTTTTTAATTTAGATGGGATGGAATACAAGTAATCAGCAATTTGAAATTTTTTTAATAACCTTGCCAAACTAAAATGAGTTCATCTTCCAGACGATAGGGCAGATGGTCTTTAAATTTTTTATATATATGGAACTATTATAAACTATTATAAATAAAATTATTATTGTTTCCGTTGGGCATATTTTTTTAAAATAATTGGGTCTATAACTTAATTCGTGCGGTTTGCTAAGAGATGGCGTAACTTGATTATTATTCCATTGTTCCAATATTCCAAACATGCGTTGGAAAGCTACTGTCATTGTGCGTCTTTTTCAGTATATGTCATTCATTTGAAGCATAAACAACAATAATTTTTTACTCAAATATGTCGAACTTTGTGCCTGAAAAAGTGTTTTTTCGGGGAGTTCTTCTTCGTTACTTTAATACGAAGAAAGCTGCTGCCGAAAAGTATCGTATTTTGGTGGAAGTTTATGGTGAACAGCTCTGGCTGAGCGAACGTGCCAAAAAAGTGGTGATTATGGCTTAGAAGACGAAGAACGTCCTGGTCAGCCAAAAAGTTTGAAGGCGTTTGCAGATTGTTGCTAAACACAAGAAGAACTTGCAAAATTGCTGGGAGTCTCTCAAGCAGCCCTTTCAAAACGTTTAAAAGCAGCCGGATACATTCAAAAGCAAGGAAATTGGGTGCCATTTGATTTGAAGCCGAGATATGTGAAAAGACGATTTTGCATGTCCGAAATACTGCTTGAACGCTACAAAAAGAAGTCATTTTTGCATCGGATCGTGACTGGGGATAAAAAATAGATACATTAAAACAACCCGAAACGCAAAAATGCATATGTGAAGCCCAGACAACCAGGACCTTCCCAGCCAAAGGCAAATATCCATGGTGCCAAGGTAATGCTCTATATTTGGTGGAATCAGAAGGGTGTGCTCTGTTATGAGCTGTTAAAATCAAGCCAGACAATCACAGGTGACTTTTACCAAACACAATTGATCCATTTAAAGAGAGCCATAGACGAGAAACGACCGGAATATGCGACCAAACACTAAGCCATAATTTTTCAACATGACAACGCTCGGTCACATGTTGAAAGAGAGGTTAAGAACTATTTGGAAAATATTGGATGGGAAGTTTTCGCTCACCCGCCATATAGCTTGGATCTTGCCCCGTCTGACTATCATTTGCTTCGGTCTACAGGGTATCAGAAATTGACTTGATTCATTTTTGGCCTCAAAACCGGAACAGTTCTTTTGGCGCGTAATCCATATGTTACCAGAAAGATGGGAAAAAGTAGTGGCTGACGCTGGATAATACTTTTAATAATACTATTGTACATGGTTTTCTTAAATAAACGTTCAAATTTTGAAAAAAAACCGCACGAATAAAGTTATAGATCCAATATAAAAAACCATCAACTAATTTGGCTGAAGTTATTCAACATTGATTTTGACGTTTAGCTCTAAAAAAAAAGTTTTTCGAGTTTTTTTCTGCCTATTATTATATAGCAAAAATAGTCACCAAAGTAAAAAAAGTTTACGTTAAAGGTGAACAAAATAGTCATCTTTAAATGTGACAAAAAGTAAGAAATCTTTTGTTTTTATCTGAATTGAATAAAATTTTCATTGAAATTTACATAAAATTGTTATGGAAAATTTAATTCAAAAACAAATTCAACATGAAATTGCGATTAAAATGTAACCTCTGGCTGAATTTTTTTTCTCTATACTATGGGTAGTATTTCTTTGTAATCGGTGACAAATTTTTTGAATAAATTGATTATTACCGAATTGTCAGAAAATAGCAGTAAGTAGAAAAAAGAAATTTGTGAAGATTTATACAAATTGTTTTGAAATTGGTACGTATATAATTACGGAATGCGAAGATATTTATAGTAATAAAATGAATATATATCGCCCACTTCACATTAAAGTGTAATATCAGTTGCACTGACCATCTCTGAGATTTTAAGATTTTTTTTTTGAGGACCCACAATCATGCGAATTTCAAAATAGGATCTATTTTGAGACAATATAGCTCCGTCAATTTAAATTCGATTTGCGTAATTAGGGTATCATTGGAGAGATTATTTTGTGGTTTTTTTTTAGGGAAAAATATAAAATTTTTAAATAAAAAATTCCAGTAAGTTGACCCGTTCCCAATTTCAAAGTTTCATACTATACCAGCAACAGACGCTCAATTTTTTTTTTTTATTTAATTTTTTTTAATTTTGTTTACGTTTCATTACTTTTCCAATGATATAAAATAAAGGTGTGGCATAAAACATGTAGTAGTAATGCATTTACAATACAAATTCAACTAGCTATCGGCTTTCTTTATTTTTGTTTTGTTAAAAATAAAACAAAAATTGGATGAAAATTTTAAGCTAATTGAATTTGTACTGAAAATTCATTTATATTACATGTCTTACGCCGTAACATCTGAACCATTCAAGAGCACACCTTAATTTTGTATCGTTGGAAGGTAATGGAACGTAAAAAAAGAAAAATATTAAAATAAAAAAATTTAAGCGTCTGTTGTTGGCATGGTATTAAACTTTTAAATAAGGAATGGATTTCCGTTAAAATAGACAAAATAATCTCTGCCCAAGTTAAGATATTCGCATTTAAATTGATGGAGCTACGATGTCTCCAAATATACCTTATTTTGGCCGCAAAAAACGATTCTAAAAATTTATAACCTCGGATTTGGTTCTCTAATCAATAAATGTACCCCAAAAAAAAAAAAAAAGAATTTGAGCCAAATCGGAGATGGTTATTGCCAGTATTAAAGTGTAGGAACACTTTAATGTGAAATGGGCGATATAATATAATCTTTTATTTCTTTTCATCAAAAGCTACGATTGTTTTGATATTTATAGATATTTTAGTAGATATTTTGTCCAAATATATTGATATAATATCGTTTGAAATTTACTAATTGTTCTTTATGTATTGACAGTAATACAGTTAAATTAAGCCAAATTGTTTTTATTTCTAAAAGGTTTCATTTGTAATTTTAAAAACGTGTAAAATTTTAGGGAAACTAAGAATTAAAAATGGGAAACTACTATTTATAATGCAAAAATAGGGAATTTTTTTCATCGACTTGGAAGCACTAGTTTTAAGTTATGCAAATCTTTATATATAGTCCTGTATTTAAATTAAAAACGTAAAAATTGTTGAATATATTTTTGAAAATTTTTTTAATGTTTAAAATAATTGATATTAAAATACTAATACACATTGGCATAAGCTCAAAACTTTGATATTTTAGCAGCTATAACTGTGAAATTTCCACTAATGGCAAAAAATCAGCATCTCCACCAAATACTCCAACGGGTAGTATCGTACGTTTCATGATTTGTTGCGAGTGCACAAGCACCTTATGTACTCTAGCGGACATACGTTTCAAGGATACGTTTCCATATAATAATATTAATTTCTATATTATTTTTATAGTATTGATTATAATTCTTCCAGTTGTCCGACAAAATTCTTCGAACGGTTTTGTGTTGAATTTCGTGAGAGTTGGTTCATCAACTCATGCTATATTGGAAAATGAGACATCATTGCGAAACGCGCGCCGTACTGTATTCCCATCATTACTGCTACCAAATCCTCCAGTTTTGGGTATGTCTAATCGTAGACCTGTCTCCAAAATCTTTGCGCACCGTTTCTTTTCTTCTTGCTGCTACTTTCTATCTGTTGCATCTCTTATCAAGCATTTCTTCACCGGGCGCTTATATCCAATATGGACAACAAATTAAAAAAAATGTATCAAGCAATGCCATATTTCAGAGAGTTTTCCTTTGGCTGAAATTTCTTAGATGCAAAATTTTTTCTTTTCATGAAGTGCAATGGAGTTGCACCACAAATAGGGCAAGTTTGATTAGATTTAGTATCAGTTGGAACATTTAGCAATTTACCATCTTAGTACTTAAATTCAATTGAAACTCAATTTTCAAAATTTTTCCTGCATCTACCATAATTGTAAGACAAAAGGTTTAAATTCAAATATTTGAGTTCTCAAATCAGTTACTTCTTTTAAAATGACTTCTTTTGTCACTTTTATGTATTTTAATTTAAGTGGCCTGCAGAATCTGAATGATTGTTATGTTTGATTATTCCAAATAATAGCTTTAGTTTAATTGTTTTTAATTAGATTTTCTTTATTTAACCAATCTTTATACTTTCCGTTAATTCCCGTTTCATTTCATGATACTGTACTCCATCTTCGTGTCAAAGTAGTATTGACATTTTTTGCGATTTTAGAAATAATGTTTATTAAATTATCTGAAACGGGTATTTTTTGTTGCAGTAGACTTGAAAAAAAACTTTTTAATGCTTTTTCCTTTACCTTTACCTGCATTTTCAAAATGGTAGGTGCCGAGAATAAAACATAGCAAACATTACATTTGCGCAAAATTGTCCACCCTACATCACTGTGCCAACATATCTTTGTTCCTCGGTGCTTCAAAAAAGTTTTTTTTTTCATGCACTCATTTTAAGTTTGCTACAATTAACACAAACAATTTTTCGAATACATTTATATATGTTTAAAAAAAACATACTGCAAGCTTTAATCTTACTCAAATTTAAATAAAAAAAAAACGTGTTGCCAGGAAAATATTTTATTTATTCACGAAAATATTCAAATACAATTTTTGCACGGATGCGAATAATTTGAACATTCGTTATTTCTCGCAGTAACGATAGCAAAAATTCAATAATTTACACAGCCAAATTCTAAGCGCACACATACTTTCACTTCAACAGCTAACAAAGGTAATAGGAAATTGGGAAAGTAAAGTAAATATCAATATTTTGCTTTGGTTGGAGTTTCTACTTTGCAAAAAAAGTGTTTTTAATCTTTTTGTCGATACTTTAAAAATAAGGTTAATTCAGGAAAGTGCACTATTTTTATCATTGTACAATGTATCAAAAATTACAATCCTGCGACGACTGATTCTATTTAATCCAAATTATGTATGGCTAAAGCAGTGCCGAAGATTACGCAAACCTAATCAAAAAACCCTATCAGGATGCAAACTATGCCAAACAGCGAACTATTCTGCAAATGCTCGTTTTTCGGTCGACACAAAATGTTTGAAATTAATACTTGTTCTGCCGCTCTTAGGCCTCAGTCAAACATTTCTAATATGATTAAGTGTCGATATTTCTCTAAATTGCCCTCCGAATGTTTCAATTATGACTTTAATTTAAAAAATTTTTGTTTTTAATTGGGCGTCTATAAATTTGTCGCATGAATATCGTATTCATGTGGCAGGATATTCGAATACCAATAAATGGAAATATATTTATTAATGCTCCCAGATGACACAATTATTGTTTTTAAAAAGGTTTCTTATCAGATAATTGTATTGCTATAAAATCTCATCAATTGAAGAATTTTTTACAATAGTATTTTATTTCAATATCATTTCTTATGTTTTGATGGCAGCTGCTTATTTTCCCACTGTCACTGCGCCCATGATCTGACCTCCTTATTTCTACTACTTATGGTCAGCAAGTTTTTATATTTCATCGGACGATAGCATAATATCAATGACTGTCTTCTATCCACATAATAAAAGTAACAATAGTTTCAAGAGGCGTCAAGCAGTGCGTATGAGTGATATTAATTAATTCAGCTGCCACATCTCGATCCCTTTTCTGTAAGTGTTTGGCCTAATAAAGTCATTTCTATTTGTGTCCAAACAATAACAAAGTCGTATTTGCAATAAAAACAACTACATGTAGCACTTTTATGATTATTCTTCAACCAACTCACATTCTTAAACAGGAAAACTTGCTTATTATTAGCAAAATCAGTTCAATTCAGCGCTATAATCAAACCACACAACACACAAGTTTTGCTAATTCATCCAAAATAATAACCATATCTAACAACTTTATTTTACTCACAGTGGCACATCAATTTAAGCCACAGCCAGCTAACCAACCAATACAATAGCAAAACATTCCAGCTTATCAACTTTTGTATACTTAAAAAGACAGTTAATCAGCAGCAGCAAGCCTAGAATGGGACCAAGAAAAGTTCTTGTTATGTTGTTGTTAAAGCTCTTGATCGATTTTCTTTTCTTATTCATTCGATTATTCTTTCATTAACTTCTTGTGGCGCATACACAGCGCTTAATACTTAACTGATTTATCAGCATTAGGCTGCTATTTTGGTTGTTGGTTTTTGCTGGCAAACTGTTTCTTCAGTGTTCTGCTTATCATGCAGCTTGTTCTACTTATCAATTTAATTAGTAAGAAGCAAAAACATTGTACCAGAAATAGGCAAGAGAAAAAAGGATAAATATTGTTGTTTAGAAAGTAGCAGCTAAAGGAGAAGCTTCACATCAACAAGAAGAACAATGATACGAAAAACAACAACAACAATAAAGAAACAATTGAATGAAGTTGCTTTCAATGACTGCCATTCAAGCATGCAAATGAATGAGCTGCACAGATATGCAAACAACAGTTGCTGTTGTTTTTGCATCGTTGTTGTTGCTACTAGGATTCGTTGCATGTTGCATTTGTATAGGTGCCGCTATAAACGTGCTGCTATAATTCATGCCAGCCTGCTTGTGCTCTAGGGTAAGTGAATGTGTGTGTGTGCCTGTTTCGGTGTGGCTAGCTCAGTGCCTTGTGTTGCAGTAACGGAAATTAATTCCACTTAGCTGGACGCGCTAGAGCTCTATAGGTGGTTGTGTAATTTTGTAAATGTGTGAGTGAGTTTTGTTTTAATTAATGTGGCGTTGATCGGCATCGTCATTGTGCGTCGACATCGTTGTTGAGCGCTTAAGTGGCTGAAATTCTCTTGTTAGCACGAATCGTTAAAAATTCGAAGAATAATACGCTGAAAAAGTACGCTTGTAATTAATTATGATATATTTATGGATGTTTTCCTATGATAAAAGCTTTCTTTAAAGAGAATAGGTACTTCAGGATGAAAATTTTAAAAAGAGCGACTTAGTTTCAAAATTTAACACAGATAGTTCCTGAGTAACTCAGGTTAGTTTATTAAAGTACGCGTGCATGTTGTATGATAATTTATAAAATATGATATTACAGTCCATATTATAAGACAAATGACATGACATAGTATGACATAATATATGACATGACATAAAACATGACATATGACATGGTACATAACATATGTGTCATTACTCATAACATGATATTGTCATATATGACATCTTATGTTTTTAGCCATATTTTCTAGAGACTGTAAACAATAATTATTGTTTTATTAGATTTTTTAACCAGCATTGTAAAATTGTTGTACGTAGTACTTCATTGGTTAACCTATTTTTGTCCAGCGTAGCGTTAACGCAACGGTATGCTTTTTTTAAATTGGAGTGATAGATTTTCATGATATCCAAATTTAAAAATTTAAATAATTTATCTAATCGACCTGTTTTCGCTCAAAACTGAACAATTACGTTTACTTACATTTTCAAGTGAGGGGAATTTGGAAATTTTCCATTTTGTTTGCTCTTTAATTTTGAATACTTCTAAAAAATCTTAAAAAATGAAGTAAAATATAATTCTTATACAAGGCTCATTGTTGTTAGGCTTTATCTATATCTATAAAATCTGTACATGAAATATTTTTTTGAAATTCCTTTTGCAATGGACATTTTGAATGACGCTGAGTTCGAAAATTGCATTTTTAAAATTTTTGCCTGTCTGTCTGTGAAAGCATCACATGAAAACTACTGGATGGATTTATATGAAACTTGGCATCTAGGTTCCTTATATCCCCGGTCAACATATAGGCTACTTTTTATCCAGAAAAAAAGGTTGGACCCGGTAGGGGGTATTGCGATCGGGCTACAGGCATTATTTTTTTTTTAGCTTGTCTCCGAAACCGTTCATCCGATTTGCATGAAAATTTGTATGTAGAGGTTCTCTGACACGCTGAGTTTTTTTGACATATCTACATTGTTCTATCTTGAACGCCAGTACAAATATTTGAGCTGTAGTACATTATTTTAAAAAACCTCAAAAAACTCCTAAACCGTTTATCCGATTTGCATGAAAGTTGGTATATGGAAGTTTTCGGAAACGGAGAGTTTTTATGGCTTATATACCTTGTTCTATCTTGAACAGCAGAGGGCGCTGCAGTACAAATATTTTAAGAAACGTCAAAAAACTCCTAAGTCGCTTATCCGATTTGCTTGAAAGTTGGTATAAAGAGATTTTCAGAAACGGTGAGTTTTCATGAATTAGAAACTAGATTTTATCTTGAACACCAGAGGGTAATATTTTAAAATACGTCGAACAAGTCCAAAACTATTTATCTGGTTTGCATGAAAATTTGTATGTAGAGGTTCTCGAACATGCTGAGATTTTTTGGCTTATCTACTCTGTTCTATCTCGAACACCAAGGGTCGCTGTAGAACAAATATTTTGAAAAACCTCGATAAACTCCTATACCGTGCATCCGGTTTGTATGAAAATTGGAAAATAGTGGTTTTCTGATACGGTGAGTGTTTTGATGTTATCTTTTTTGTGCTTGACCACCAGAGGGCGCTTTAGTACAAATCTTAGGAAATCGTGAAAAACTCCAAAACTGCTCATCCGATTTGGATGAAAATTTGTAAATAGCGATTTTCGAGTACGGCATGGGTTTTGGTGCTATCTTTTTTGTTCTTTCTCGAAACTAGAGGGCGCTGTTATACAATTTGTACGTGTGTATGTTGTTAAAACGTTTTTTTTTTATTTTATCTCTAAGACCAGAGAGCGCTGGTGTACAAATACCGCAAAAAACTCAAAACAACTCATCCGATAAGTATGATTCTTATGAGTGGTTTCCGGGTGCAGTGAGTCTTTTGCTATGTATTTTGCTATATCTTGAACCCCAGAGGGCGCTGTACAACAAAATACAGTAAGGCGTAGCAAAGCGCGAAGAGTGATAAATATCTTCTTTTCTTCTTTATGTGTATTTATATACCACTTTCTTTTTTCGCAAATCAGGACAGCTGATGCCGAATTCTGTGTTATTTGAGTACGCATCAACATATGCGCAAGTCAATTGCGTCTTAAGTTGGCGTTGGTTTGACATTTCAATTTCTATTTTCAATGCTTATTTAATGTTCGTCCAGTGTCCTCGCAAATTGCTAAAAATTCGTTTTTGCTCTGATTTTTTTCAAAAATATATTTTTGCAAGCAATCGGCGGCTTGCACACACAAATCACGATTTCTCTAACTTTTTCTCATAATTTTCAGATGTTGAAGCTACATGTTGCTCATTACGCCGAAATTACCGGTTTGAAAGATGCACACAAAATTCCTTCTAAAGTTTGTGAAAACTTTTTTCAAATTGACGAATGATATCGAAAATTATTTATATCAACTCCCGAGTTAAGCCGGGTATTCAGCTAGTATATAATATTTGTGAATTTTTATGAAGTTTGACCGACATACGTGGCTCCCGCGGGTTGACACAACGGTGGCTTTAACGAAATACGCTTTTGTATATATTTTGTTGCACTGTGGAAATTCTTGCGATCAATATTGGCGCAAGACACTCGATTTTGCTTGTGGAATACCATTTAATATCGTTTCATGGGAAATTAAAATGCTCGAGGTTGCAACTCAATTTAAAATTTTTTTTTATGTTTTTTTTTTGTTTTTTTTTTTTAATTTTTGATTTTATTTTCTAACTTAGACCAAACTAAATATTTTTGGAAAATTTCATCATTCTAGCTCAACGGGAACATGAGTCAGTCTTTGATGGGTTAAAACAGCATTAAAATACTCTCAGTTTTTGGAACGTGATTTCTTATGAATTTTAGAAATTTTGCTTTCAAATTTTTGAGCAAAAATAAATACCAGAATCTTCCCAATATTTTTTTGAGCACAAAATAACCGGTAGTTTTTGATTTTAATTTGTTAAGGCAAAAATAAAAAGCAGAATCTTCCGGACATTTTTTGAGTACATAATAATCGGTAATTATCGATTTTTATTTGTTTTTTTTTTTGAGGCAAAAATAAAAAGCCGAATCTGTTCCATTTTTTTTTTGAGCTTAAAATAACCGGTTATTTCAGGTAATACTTTTCAAGTAATTTTTAATTTTTGGTTTTTTTTTAGGCAAAAATAAAAAGCAGAATTTGCCCGATATCTTTCGAGCACAAAATAACCTGTAATTTTTGATTTTTATGTAGTACCAGTAGGCCACAGAGGTTCGCGGATTTACCACGGACGTGTTTTTTTTTACTGCAACAAAAACATTTAAGCGCCGCTCGAACAATTAACGTGTGGAATCAGCCTTTAAAACAATATATGTCAAATGAAATAGAAACATTTGTTTTGTTTGTTTTGCATTTTAGCACTGCATTTACATGTATCTCTCTTTTCGCTTTGAGCGTGGCTCATCTGTTTTTTATTTTGTGCTGTGCTGGCTGAGCGGAAAAAAAGAAGAGAGAAGAACAACATGCAGTTTATTGAAAAACTCGCAACACAAGCACGTGGAAAGTAAACGATCAAGCAATTCGTGGCATCGGGGATGAATGCTTAAGAAACTAAACACTTAATTTAAACCAAACTTTATTGAAATTTCGAAATAAAAGTACCCAAATGCTGTGCTGTAGCACAAATATGACATTTTAAAACTTATTTCATAAAAATCGACCTAGTAGTTTTGGAGTTTACCTGGAAACAAAAGATTCCACTTCAATTTTAAATAGTATTATAGATATAGAAATAGATATAGTTTAGATATAAAGTCGTCAAATTGAGTTATTATTTCATTTAACCATACAAATAGAATATACATTTTTTCAGCCAATGAATATCTTTAAGGCAAAAACCGCACTCTCTACGCTTACTTGAGTGGCAGGAACAGCGTGCATAGTTAAAATTAGTCGTCTAAGTCAAACATTTTCATACTTTTTTCGGTTCCAGTACTTTATGTTAGCAAATCAGTTTCTACACCAACAAGAACTCTTTTGTGACTGTCGACTTTTTGTAGAGCTTGCTTCATCTGATAACGAACTTTTCACCACCATTTCTAAATATAAACTATATAAAAAATGCAAACTGAATAGACGTGTTTTATCTGGCGCCTGCAATTTTAACGTTATTGTTTGTAAATACGCTGTCAATCTCGCCTATGCTTTCAAAGTGTGTTAATTAACGTCGCTGCTTCCATCTGATGTATTATCTTTGATTTGCCATGTTTAGTTTTGCTACAAATTTATAAATTAAAAATTCAGTTTTGCCGAGCTAAATAAATTTTACTCGGTCGTCTTATTAACAATGTCGAGCCTGCAACAACAAAAAAATCTACGAAGCACATCAAACAAAACTGCAAGCAAACCAACTGGACCAGCAACTCCGCTCGGTATCTCTAAAGCGCATGCAAATGAGTCATCCCCGTCAACTGCAACATTTTCAGATGCAACACTAAACGTGAAGCTTGCATGTATTGAGACGAACATCGTAAAGAAACTAACTGAAGAGCTTCGAACAAGTGAGGGCAGAGTTATGGAAAGGTTTGGTGAACTATCAGCTGAGTTCTCGAACTTAAGAGAGACTTTGCGATCTGTTACTGAGCGGGTATCAGCTGTTGAAGCACTGTGTGGCGATATAAACCTAATGAAGAATGAGATAGAACTACTGAAGCAACAAAGTACATCTAACAACAACTACTATTCAGGGTCATCTCAAGTAAACAACGAAATTGATGCTCTAAAAAAACAAGTGGAAAGATATGAGAGCGATGCGGTTGCTGCTGACGTCATAATACATGGTATTCCTCTTGCAATAAGCGAAAATCTGGACAGTGTTTTTGCAAAAGTTTGCTCTGTTGTTAAGTTAAAAAGAGGCCGCTTATGCTTAGTGACATTGATTGTGGTCATGATGAACCTTTATTTAGGTTGCATCGAGGGTAGGATGCAACGGGTAAATGTTAGTAATAATTATTCATCACTAAAAGCAATTATAACTGGAGTTCCTCAAAGGATCTATCCTGGGTCCACTCCTATTCTCTGTGTTTATTAATGATGTATTTTCTGTTTGTAAATACGCTACTGTTCATGCCTATGCCGACGACATACAACTCTATCTCTCGCGACCTACTGGACTCTTAGAGGACTTGACTTATAGACTGACCTCTGACTTGACATCGTTAAATAATTGGGCTGCTGCAAACTCCCTCCTTATAAATCCTATAAAAACTAAAGTATTGCCTATAGCGAGATGTAACTCCTGCTTTATAGATATTCCACCTCTTTTCCTTATATTCCTATGATAAACTTGAAGTAGTATATAAAGCGAAAAATCTAGGATTTATAATGAACTCAAAACTGACTTGTACTGACCACATTAACAATACGATAGGAAAAATATACGGGACGTTACGATATCTACGTACTTCTTCGGATTTTTTGCCAACTGAAACTCGGCGCAGGCTTGTTATGCAATTAGTTATGCCACACATTACGTTCTCTGATGTTGTTTATAGTCAACTGGACTCCCAATCTCAGCATAAGCTTTTGGTAGCATTCAATAGCGCGGCTAGATATGTATACGGGAGCAGTCGCTATGATCATATTTCGTTAAGGAGTAAGGGTATTCTGGGCTGTGGCTTGTTTGAATATTTGAACATCCGCAACATTCTGTTTCTACACAAGATTATGCACACTCAAAGTCCTCATTATCTTTTTGTCAAACTACAATTTTTTCAGTCGCAAAGGTCAACTAACCTTGTTGTGCCTAGAATTAACTATCTAAACAGTGGAAGGTTCTTTTTTATCAGCACCATCAGACTTTCGAATGAATTACCTAATTTTATTAAACAAATAACTGCACGAACCAGCTTTAAAAATGTCATCTTTAAATATTTCAATTCTTTAAATCTATAAATATATTCTTCTTTTTCTTTTCACAACTGCTCTTATACCTTGGCTTACCAAATTTTTACTTCACCTTTCTTTACTTCATCTTTCTGTCGACTTTTTATTATATTAAAATTCAGCTATAAAAAAAAAACATAAAAAAAAAAAAAAAAATCTCAAGCAAATATTACCCTATAAGCGTATAATTTTAAACTTTTGCCATTTCTATTTTGCAGTTTAAGCTTACTTGTTGCTAAATTCAGTAGTTTTAAGTTAATGTAACCTTGCAGAATTAATTTTAAGTTTAATTGTTAAACCGATGTTATACCCATTGTGTACTATAAAAGACTAAGTCTTATTGTACCCCAAATCCAATAATAAATAATAAATAAATAATAATAAATAATAAAGTAATGAAGTGGTTTGCAATTTTTTGGGATTTAAGTATGACAAAATTGAGCACTTGAAAAAAAAAACAAATTTTTCCAAACCGCTTAGAAAATTTATAACTGATTTGAAAATAAATTATAAATAGTACTTTAATATTACTTTACGATACGTATAACTCTTACAGGCTTAGCTGTTTATCTATTAAATGATACTTAAAATTCAGTCGTAAAAATTAGACTGTTTCTGCTATCAATACATTTGAATACTCGAACACATTCTTTAAAGCAAACTAACAGACCTAAGCTGTTTATCAAAACGACACCAAAAAAATTGTTTTATACACGCTTGCCAAATCTATGTTGATTACAGTCAGAAGAAAGCTCAAACACAGAATGAGAGAACAAACTGTACTACTTTAAACAAAGTATCTTTATCAGCTCAAATCACTGATTTGAATTAGTACTGTTAGTAAGCGTTGAAAAGGACTTATTTCTGCTTAACTGCAATCGTATCAAAACTATACGATAGTCATTAAAAAGTTCATCAATAGAGAGGTCGTGTCATTGTCAGTCTGAATATAAACATTAATTGTGATTCCAAGGACATGTTGATTAAAATAATTCTCGGGCAAAATTTTAGCATATTATATCTAAAGGCTAAATTTTTCACATATATAAAAAAAATTGGTCGCACACGTTGTGTATTGCCTCCTTTTTAAAAAACTCTTTCGAGTTTACGTCATAAAATACAAAGTAGATCGTGAAACTAAGCTCTAGGAGCGTGATAAGCGAATAATTATTAAGAAAACCCGAAATTCAACCATATCTTGTGTTCAACTTGCAAGAAAATGCAGCCAATCAGTGGCTGTACCGCTATACCGAAAATGACGGTATAGCGAGTCTTATATAGTTTCGAAACAATTGTAAGATACATAATGAAGGAAGCTCCTACATTAATTGCCCACCATAAGATGGTATGGCATTAATTTGCATCGAATAATTTGGGTACCAACTCGGATTCGGTATAAAATAACAGTAATCCTGCTAACACGCACCATTCAAACATTTTTTTTCGCTAAAAGTAATCTTTTCAGGTGAAAAGAAGTCTAACTTGGATGGCCCAGATAAATGCCGATACTGGAGGGTGTTAAGAAAGGATCCGATTAAATTTTCAAAAAGGAATTTTGGTGGTTGTTCCGTCATGGTGTGGAGAGCCATTCACAAGACGTCCAAGGAGGATAACTATTATATACCAAGTCCTAGCTGGATGGTGGGCAAGTAAAGTAGGAGCTTTCTTCATTATGGATCTAAAAATTGCTTAGGAACAGTTTAAGACCAGCCAAACCGTCATTTTTGAAACTGATTGCTTGCAAGTTGGGCACAAGATATGGTTCAAGTACTGGCTTTCTTAATAATTCGCTTATCTCTTAGCTTTACGACCTATTTTGCATTTTTTGACGTAAATTTTCGGGTTTTTAAAAAGGATTCAATACACAACGTGCACGATCAATTGTTTTTTAAATTTGTGACAAATTTAGCCTTTGGTCATTGATATTTTTATCAACAAGTTCTTGGAATCACAGTTGATTTTTTATTTGTATTCAGACCAGAGAACTGCAAAACTCACTTTTTGCTTGATTACACCATTCACTGCCAACCATTCTTACTCAACTCAACTCATTCATCAAAGTTCAGCGTTGAATAAAATCAGCACACTACTGGCTCAGTTTGAGTTTGAGTTCGTCTGATCGAACTTACATGTTTGAGTGAACGAGTGTTGGCATTGAATAAAATAAAATGATGCTGCTGAAGACATCGTTTGTGTGCGCTGATTGACGGATTGAATTCACATGTTTGAGTATTGGCGTTGAAGTGCATACGGATATGTGTTTCCAAAATGAGAACTCAAATAAATAGTTAAATTTAGTTGTTTGCAGTCAATTGTTATAAAAACTTCACCCTTCTTCTTCTTGTTCTCTTTTTCTCTCTATCTCTGTTTGCACACGAACAAACTCATACGAGTTGATTTTTGCTTTTTGCTTTTTGCGTTTCATTCTTGATGAAAATAGTCGTTTTTGAGCTCAACGAACAAGCATGAAATATGTAACCGAAGACGTCCGTTGATTAAAATCACTGAGCCAACACGAAGCACATGGTTTGATTGAATTTAACTCAACAGCGAGTGTGTGCATTCGAGCAAGTCTGATCGATTGAACACAGAGGCATGATTTGTACAGTGTTGATTACGTATGAATATTTTTATGTGAGTTTTGCAGTTCTCTTATTCAGACTGACCATGACACGACTCTCTATTGATGAACTTTTAAATGACTGTCGTATAGTTTTGATACGATTGCAGTTAAGCAGAAATGAGTCCCTTTCAACTCTTACTAACGGTACTCCTTCAAATCAGTGGTTAGAGATGATAAAGATACTTTGTTTAAAGTAGCACAGTTTGTTTTTTCATTCTGTGTTTCAGCTTTCTTCTGACTGTAATCAATAAAAATTTGGTAAGGGTGCATAATACATTGTGTTTGGTGTCGTATAGTTTTAACAGGTCATTCAATAAGTACGTAGTAAAGAGCTGCACGAATACATTCCATTTGGAATCCATTCTACGCATTCCATGCGAGTATTCCATATTTGCAAATCATTTGCAAAGCGAAACGAATGAATGAGAGACATAAATTTTTCGAATGGAATGAACATTCCATTCCATTTGAGAGAGTTCTAACGAATATGGAAATTTCTAGAATGTATTCGTTGCGTTGAGAGTACTCTCAAATGGTTACCATGAATTTTGACTTTTGCTCCAGTCATGTTTCTTAGAGTTTTATGGTAGTTGCAAAGGGGGGTCGCTGATTTCAAATCTGATGTCAGATTTTGAATTTTCAAAATGGCGGATAGGGTTGCCACCTTAAAATATCTTAATTTCGCGAATTCGAGGCTGGGGCAAACACTAGGTAAAAATGGGTCGCTGATTCCGAATCCGTTGTCAGAATTTTAAAATTCCAAAATTTTTTTGAAAATAGGGTTGCCACCTAAAAATGTGTTATTTTGCAATTTTTTTAAATGAGCATTTAGTAAAAGGGAGTCGCTGATTTCAAATCTGATTTCAGATTTTCAATTTTCAAAATATTTTAAGGTGGCAACCCTTTCCGCCATTTTGAAAATTCAAAATCTGACATCAGATTTGAAATCAGCGACTCCCTTTTACTAAATGCTTATATAAAAAAGTTGCAAAATAACACATTTTTAGGTGGCTTCCCTATTTTCAAAAAAATTTTGGAATTTTAAAATTCTGACAACGGATTCGGAATCAGCGACCCATTTTTACCTAGTGTTTGCCCCAGCCTCGAATTCGCGAAAATAAGATATTTTAAGGTGGCAACCCTATCCGCCATTTTGAAAATTCAAAATCTGACATCAGATTTGAAATCAGCGACTCCCTTTTACTAAATGCTCATTTAATAAAATTGCAAAATAACACATTTTTAGGTGGCAAACCTATTTTCAAAAAAATTTTGGAATTTTAAAATTCTGACAACGGATTCGGAATCAGCGACCCATTTTTACCTAGTGTTTGCCCCAGCCTCGAATTCGCGAAATTAAGATATTTTAAGGTGGCAACCCTATCCGCCATTTTGAAAATTCAAAATCTGACAATCAGATTTGAAATCAGCGACTCCCTTTTACTAAATGCTCATTTAAAAAAATTGCAAAATAACAACTTTTTAGGTGGCAACCCTATTTTCAAAAAAATTTTGGAATTTTAAAATTCTAATCTAAAATAAGATATTTTAAGGTGGCAACCCTATCCGCCATCTTGAAAATTGAAAATCTGACATCAGATTCGACATCAGCAACCCCCCTTTGAAATCCCTTTACGTAAAACCTTTTTTCATCAACCATTTGGTAGTACTCTCAAATCAACACTTGAGAATGTTGAGTATTCTATTCTAAACATTCTCAACGCACAAGCGCACATTCCATTCCATTCTAAGCGCTTCGAATGCATATTCCATTCCATTCTCAGCGCTGAGAATGATCATTCCATTCCATTCTATTTTTTTGAGAATGTGTTGAAACGGCTTTTGAATGCATTCGTGCAGCCCTTTAGTACGTAGGTAAGAAAAAAACAAAATTTTGACAAAACTCGATTATATTATTCAACATAGTTGCCTTCGAGCGCACTACAACGAATATAGCGATTTTCCAACTTTTCGATACCACTTTTATAGAACTATTTCTCTTTCTCGTCAAAATAGGCCTCAGTTTCAGCGATTACTTCATCATTGGACTTAAATTTCTTTCAAGCAAGCATTCTCTTGAGATCTGATAACAGGAAAAAGTAGCTGGGGGCTAAATCTGGAGAATACGGTGGGTGGGTAGGCAATTCGAAGCCCAATTCATTAAATTTTGCCATAGTTTTCATCGACTTGTGATACGGTGCATTGTCTTGGTGAAACAACACTCCTTTCTTTTACAAATGTGGCCGTTTCTTTGCGATTTCAGCCTTCAGTCGATCCAAAAGTGCACAGTAATAGTCGCTGTTGATGGTGGTTCCTTTTTGGAGATAGTCGATGAATATCGTATCGTATCGTACCCCAAAATACAGACGCCATCACCTTACAAGCCGACTGTTGGGTCTTTGCTCGCTTTGGATTCGGTTAGTCGACTGCTCTCCACTCAACTGACTGTCTTTTGGATTCTGGTGTGCAATAGTGAAGCTATGTTTCATTCATTGTCACATATCGACGATAGAATTCGATTTTATTGCTGTTAAACAGCGCCAAACACTCCTCTGAAGCATCAATTCGTTGTTGTTTTTGGTCGACTGTGAGCTCACGCGGCACCCACTTTGCCCAGAGCTTTCGCATACCCAAATGTTCGTGTAAACGGTAATAACACTACCATCTGATATCTTTACAGTGTCAGCTAGCTCGTGCACCTTCAACTTGCGATCGTTCATAACCAATTTGAGGATTTTTTTTGATGTTTTGTGGAATAACAGTCTGATTTGGGCGTCCACTGTGCTCTGCATTATTTGTGCTGGTACGAACACGATTAAATTCAGTAATCCACTCTTCTACCATTTGTCTCGATGGAGCAGAGTCCGGATAATGTTTATCAAGCAATTGTTTAGTTTCCACTACATTTTTTTTTTTCATCAAAAAGCAATGCTTTATCAAAACTCGAAATTCAATTTTTTCCATTTTTTTTTTTTCAATGACAATAGTTGCACACAAAATGCCTTAACTCACGAATCAATTGACTGATTGTTGTCAAATTTTTATACGTATCGTTTGAAGGTTGGAACTAAATAAAAATTATAGGGAAAAATCTAGTAACGCCATCTATGTGTCATCCTGTGGACTTTTTCAACGTGATGTTATAAGCACCTTATTCTTGAAAATTTACAATACAATATTTAAAGTATTTTTTATAATTATTTCTGAATTTTTTTTTAAATTTTTTTGAAATTATTTGATTTCAAAACAAGATTTGAAGCTCAAAAACCAAATTTGTCAATAAAATTGTCAATATATAAAAAACAGCTGACAATTTTTACTAAAATTTATTTTATTTTTAGCATCAATTTTGTTTTGAAATCAAAAAAGTACAACATATACATAGAAATATGAAAAATACTAGTTTACTATTGTAAATTTGCAAGAATAGGTCTGTAACTAGGTATTTTGCAATAAAATACTTTTTAACCCAAAATTATTTTATGTTTGAGTAACCAGATTTTTAAATAAGAAATATACTCTCTTTTAAAATAAGAAATATACGCCGAACATTATATTAACACATTTTGAATAAAAATTTAATGCAGCACGCTGTATATTTATATGAAAAATACTGTTTCGATATAAAAAAAAAAATTGAGAGTGACTTTTTATAAACTATTTTATGACTAGATTCAAACCAAACGCAGGCAATAATTGGGTTACTTTGTGAATAAATGCTCATGGAAAATAAATCCCTTTCTAATGCGTTATCTTTCAAAGGATAATATTAGCATTAATGAGCGTAGAAAGAAACACAAATTGGATTATGTAGAATTGAAGAAAAACCTTTTATGCGTTTATTACGAGTAAAATCTGACCCTTTTTCGATAAAAGGTTTGTTGCTATGTCAATCAGTGGAGCGCATACAGAGTGGCTTAAAGTAGTTAAGAAAGCTTTAAATGTGCTTAACACAACATTTGTTATTATGTTCACAAAAAATTGAACAAAAAATATTGTAGAAGAGCTATAATAAATAGATCTTGTTTTTTGACTATAAAGTTTGCAAAATGTGGCATAGTCTAACTATGTTATGTAGGATATATAAAGTTTTATACATCGTTAAAAAAAATTTTTTAAGAAGATAACAAAGAAGAAATATTTTTGTTTATGAGCGGTTACATTTTGCTTAATGAAATGCAGCAATAATAATGAAAATTGTGAAAAAAAAAAATTAAAAATGCGTTGCATTTTGCCACAAAAGCAGTCAAAATAGCCATGGAAAAGGAAGGAATTTCACAAAAACATTTTAGCAGTAAAAATAAATTTTACCAAGGTTTCGCAAAACAATGTTTTTGCAAGGATTTTCAAAACAATGTCTGTACATTTATTTATGTGCCCACAAATGTGCGAATTCTAAGGAAATATATGTAAACCATTCTCTCGTGCGCTATGGTTTACCAAACATTCACATTTGCAGCTTTAAATCCTTTTTATCCTTTTTTTTTTTTTTTTATATTTAACTTTGCTTTGGTTTTGTTTATGGCACTTAAACTTACCTTCTATGCTTATTCCATATGTTGAAGACGATGAGTGCCAGAGCAACCAGTATTCCACAACTGGATATCGTACACATGCACACGAATAGCGGCAGCGAAACTGTGCGTAGTACACGCCGCACTATGGTGCGATCCTGCGGCACCTGCAATTGTAGCAGAAAAGAAAAAAAAAAAGGAATAAGTAAAGAGCCGTTAGCTTTGTTGAAATAAAAATAAAAACGAACTTGCTAAAATTTATTCTAAGAATTGAAATAAAAAGGTATTACTTCGTAATGGCTTTGAAACTTTTGCGTTTTACTGTTGTTTTGTTCTTTTTTTTTATTTTTTTTTTTTTTTTTTTATGGCAGCATCGAAATACAAGGACGATTTAATGTGGTCATGAAAAAACAACTAATTGTTGCAATTTTATGGTGGTTTTTGCCTAATTTGAAAAGCACTAAATAATTAAGAGGCTCACAGAGTTAGCATCAGTAATTATAAAAAAAAGACAATTGTAAAATAAATTTTTAATTTATAAGCAAGGTATCCATAAAACAGTTATCACAAAAGTTGGTAGTACTTTTGACGGTATTTAAGCTTATCAATAATAAGACAAACCTCTCTCTATCTTAGACAAAAAATTTTTCAATCAGTGTCTTGGAAGCAATGCTGTTTAAAATTGAAGGACAAGAATTAAGCAGACCTAAAATAATTCCAAATTTGACGATCAAAATCTTAAATTGCATCTCCTTAAAACACCGTTTTCCTTTTACTACGTTATCGAGCATAGGAGTCAAAAATAAATTTTAAGCAAAATCAAGTGAAAAATCGTGACAGAGCTTAAATTTAAATGGTATGGATATCTTCTGCTCGTATAAAATGCTATGAAAATCTAATGTGATAAAGCAATTCTGTGTTAAGGTATGTATACGAAAAAAACTAGTCGTCGAAGAGAAGCTGGCAAAAAAGGCTTTACTTAACTAAGAAGGAAAATCATACAAATTCAATACAATAAAAAGTAACACGTGTGTCCATTTATTAGAAGAATATGCAAAACATCGCAACTTTGAATTTATACCTGCCATTAGTAGTTGCACATCACTTACGCTGACTTCAGATAATCATCTTCATCTACTTTGACTTAAGATCATGTTCGTTTTTGGCGGATCCTTTTGTCTTTAATAGTTTCTTTTGATTATCGCCCAAAATTTTTCAATAGGTCGAAGTTCTGGACAATTTGCCATAGTGGTAGGATGCCAAATCTGGCCAAAATAATACAGGCTTCTTGTGACGACGCATTGTGTCGCGAAATGCTCCCTGAGAAATCGAAATTCTGTAACTTTTGAACGGGTTAAGATAATTTACTCCGGTGTTTTTTTTTTTGTTCGATTGGAAATCGATCTAGCTACAGAAAATATAAGTAAAATATAAGTTCAATTGAGCAGAGGGGAGCTTAGTGGCGTTGCCCCAAAGTCAACTAAAAAATGAGTTTGTGCTTCCTAGGTAAAAAAACCTGTATTTTATAAAGATATTTTCAAAATTCAATTTTTTTTTTTTTTTGTTGTAAATCTATGTCACAATGAACACAGAAAAAAAGTTAGAAAAAAAAAATCTAAAGGGGGTCTTTTCTGGGTTGCCCCATTCTCGCCGAACAAAGGATTCCGTTGATTGCGTGATTGAAATTATAAAACTTTTTCACGGATGGGAATATTTCATTTAATTTTGTTTTGTTTTGTTGAAAATCGATGTGCTTAAGAAAACAGAAAAAATTTGTTCAGAAAATCGTTGGTGCCTTGGTAGGGTTGCCTGTAACTTAATAAAAAAATGTCAATACTCATCTCAGAATCCTCTTATTGCTTAATTGTTTTAAATTATATCATTTCTAACAGAAAAAGAAAATTAAAATGCATTTAAATTTTATAATTTCTTAGCCCGTTGTTGCTAAAAGTACCTTTTAAAATACATCTTTCATAGATAGAGTAAAATTAGATGAGTTAATTTACTAATCATCAATGTAAAATTTTATTTGAAATAAAAACCAAATTTTCCCTTTGTTCCGCTATTTCATTCTAGGTTAAACCCAGAAACTACCAAAACTCTTATATATCAATAAAATAGAAATCAATAATTCATACATTAGTTTAATGTTCTGTTTTCCGCTATAACCAAATCAATTACAGCAAATTACTTTCAAGTAAAAAACAAGAATAAAACTCGAATTTGGTATATATCTACTTTTTAATTAAGTCTTCTATTTCACCGAAAATACCGTCATAATCTCCAGAATATGGCGTTTTCTCAATACTTCTAACCGATGTTATTAACGAATCTGACGAAATCATCAAAATAGTAATGAGATCCAAGTTCTGGTTTTCTTTGCTATTTTTTCTGGTATTAGATGATCTAAAATTTGTATATTTATTATTTTTTGCCTCCTGTGCCTCTTCAGATAACTCTCCTATAGCGAAAAAGTGATGGGTTATGATTCTCTCTCCAGGACATAAGACTTTATGTATGGTTGGAGTAGATATCTCCATTCGCCATATAGAGAGTTGTACAAATTAAGAGTATCTCTTGCAAATTTTCCAAATTTGTCACCATCGATTAGGTGTCGGGAGTTTATAGCATTTAAAATTTTCCTAAAGCGACTAAGTAGGTCTCCATCACGTTTTCTAATGTCTTTTGTTGTTTCCACATCTTAAAAAGAACGCCGAGCAGTGTTGCCGTCATTGCTGTTTCCCGAGCCTTGTTTCGAAAAATCCACTCGTAGCCCAATTACATCCCTGTATTCGTTTTGAATTCTTTGTATTTCTGTTTTTCTGAATTCTTCCTTTATTATTGCTTGTTCCTTCTTGTTTTTTGATTTCAAATCAAACGTGGAATTTTTAAAATTCTCAAACTTAATGTCGTAAGCTATGTGCAGATAATGTTCCATGAACCTAATTATCGCATGAAGAGGTGAAAGTCCATGTTTATACATAGCCTCAATATCATCAGGAGAGCCATACATAGCCTCAATTGTTCTATTGCCTTGGCTGAATTGGGCTTGTGTCGCATACCATAATGTCATATTGTCATATTTAGAATGTACAAAAAAAAAAAAAAAAAAAGAAATAGTGCATAAAACTCTAAGTTATACTATTGTGCTTAGTGCATAAGTAAATTATGAAAACACAATGCATATCAGGAAACATCGTAATTTTTCCTTCAAATGACAAGTTTGTTCAACGTCCGGCAGAGCCTGGCAGAATATCATATATGGATGTAAAGAAGATACTCCAAGGATTTATTTTATGTATGCCACTTACGAATCTTTTGCAATCTTTACTTTTTATCCTTACCTAAACCTCAAAAATCTTGAAAAATAAGGGTTAACTGACCATAGCTATTGTGGTCAAACAGTAAGCGATTTGAAAATTTTAGTGATTTTTATCATTAGAAATTACAATACTCATGTTCAAGAAAAAAACAGCAATCAAATATCTTGAATTGTTTACTTACAGGACCATTTCAAATTTGAAAAAAAATTCTGAATGTGAAAAATTTGCGCAAAGAACAAAAAAGTTCAAACTTTCGACCCAAAGAAGTGTTATAGATACAAAAAAAAAAAAAATCACCACGAATTTGAAAAGTTCATTCAATTTTGACTTAGCATAAAAAAAAAAGTTTACAATTTTCAATGTTGTATATAATAGTTTCAAGAGTGTTTTCTGCAAGCATTCCTTTACATAAATTTGTTGGTTGACATTGTCGGTTGTTAAAAAACTCTGCTTTTAAGACCACATTTACGAATTGCTTGCCAGACCAGGTATTTTTTTTGCAAATGTATCTATTTTTATTTTCTTAAAACTTAGGAGAAATGTCGCCTTTCCGCTTCGTCGTGTAGTAAAGTTATCCAGGAATCAATTTAAAGTCGCCCTTCACATAGGTTTCATCGTCCATTACAATGCAGTCAAACTTGTGCACAATTTTATCGTATAGCCTTCGAGCACGTGACTTAGCACTTGTGGTTTGTTTATCATTTCTATTCGGCTTTAATGGAACCTTATATGACGGAAGACCTTTTTCTCTGCGTATTTTTTGTATATGTAAGCAGGTGACATATTTACTTTTTTAGCCACGTCCCAAATAGAGAGCCTAGGGTTTTGATTGAATATGCGAACCACTTTCTTTACTGTGTCCTCTGAAATAAATGATTTTTTTCATCCACTTACAATTTTTCTTTCAGTAGATAATCGTTCGTTTTATTGCTCCAGAACGTAAGTTAATGTTGATTTGCTTATATATAATATTTTTTCGATGTCTTTGTGCGATAAATGAGTATTTTCTTGCTTTTTGTGCACAATTAACTTACGAGTAAGTTCTCTTGTTGAGGTCATTTTGGCAACTAAATCAAATTTCAAGAATTGGATGTTGCAATATTGATAAACAAAGAAAACACTTCACATTGGTATGCATAATTTGATTTTACCGTTATTTTCGACGCGAAAACTGCGACCAGTTTTTTTCGTATACATACCTTATTATTCGAATTTAACACACTTCAAATATTTTGAATAGTTTATTCCGGCCTCAAGCTGCAAAATTTTGTTCAATTTTGTCGTTACTCTGAAAAATAACCAATATGAATCAAGCACAATGCAAAAAATTGAAAAATTGAATTGAATTTGACACATTTCAAATATTTGGAAGAGTATATTCTGCCATCAAGCTGCGAAATTTTGTTCAATTTTGTCATTACTCTGAAAAATAACCAATATGAATCAAACACAATGCAAAAAATTTAAGCTTTACTAAAAAAGCAAATAGAGCTGACAAATACTTTGTTATATATAATGTCAATTCTTGTGACAAAATTATGCAATTATACCTATACCAAGCAATATGGAATGTTAATGGGCTCTCCAACCATACCAATGATACCATTGAAATTTTCTTAAAAACAAACTTTATTGATGTGCTATTGATATCAGAAACTCATTTTACCACTAGGTCTTTTTTCAGAATCAAAGATTATGACCTTATGCATGTTAATCATCCTGATAACAGAGTTCATGCACGATCGGGCATATTTATCAAGACGACAATTGAATATTCTACGTTAAACCCTGTACAAAACACCTCTTTTCAAGTGGCGTCCATTAAAGTAATATGTGATAGTGGTGACTTAGTGGTTTCATATATTTACTATCCACCACGCCATAATATTGTGTGGAATTACTAGCGTATGATGTTGGCAGATCATGTCCAGTTGCTCCTTGCGAGCGGACAGCTCCTAATGCAAAATCAGATGCGTGAGTAGTTATGATAAATGGCTTCTCAAAATTAGGGTATTGCAGTACTGGTGGATAAATAAGTTTTTGTTTTAACTTGTTAAATGCTTTTTCGCATTCTTCTGACCAGATGAAAGGTGTGCCTTTTTTCAAAAATGAATTCAAACATTTGACTATACTTGCATAATCAGGGACAAAACGTTTGTAATAGTTACAAAAAGCCACGAATCTTCGTGCGTCGCACAGTGGGGTATTCTACCCTGAAAATGGATATCAATTCACCTAGAAGACCTAGAGGAAAATTTTGACTTTTGTTTTAGTTAGAATTGGTCCAAATAAGAAAAAAAAAACACAAACAGTTGATATTCTTTGTTGGATTGTTTTTTTGTTTTATTTAAGAAAAACACTTCATTTATATAAGTTCCGAGGTAGCTGTTATTGGTTTATTTTTATAATTTAAATATGAATTTGTAATCACTGCCGCCTAATAAAACTCCAACGTATGGATCATGAAAATCGATGTCATCACTTTCACCACTCTCTTCTTCGTTATCTTCATCGGTTTCATCAGTGTCTTCACAGTTGCTTTCATTTGTTGGCACCAATGGTTCTACAATCAAATCTACAGCAGTTTGTGGCAACTTTTGCAACTTCTTTTGAGGTAATTTTTTTTTGCTCGAAATAATAGGATCAGAAGTTATCAAAAACCTACTGAAAATATCCTCGAGAGATTTTTTTCGGCTGATTTTTCGTGAAAAATATTCCCTGAATGTTTTGAAGTTTTTGTTGCGAGCTTCTTGCGCCTCTTCGAAAAGTTGACCAATCGGCATATACCACGAATACTTATGCACAAAATATCTTGCTGTGTCTAGCGCAAGACAATAGACTTTTTCAATATTCACTTCGAGACGGCATGAAATCACTATTAAAACTGTATGCATTTTTTTAATGAGATCTACATGAATATTTGTAATTAATGCTGTTACTTCTGCATTTTCAAAAAAACGTCTAGCGGTATTTCCATCATTGGAATTTCCGAATTCTGGTTTTTGTTGATCAATTACCAATACAATTTTTTCCTTGAACTCTCTCTCTGAATTCTGGTTTTATTTTCTAACACAGTCTGCTTTTCCGATTGCTTTCTTATTAGCCATTTTTTGACTGGCAGCTTAGCAGCTAAATGAAGCAAACATTCGAAGAATCTTATCCAACCGTGTAAAGTTGATAATTCAAATTGAAGATTTTCGACTTTAACTTCTTGTTTAATCATTGCATCAATAGAATTGAACTCTTTTATAGTTGAAGCACATAGATAGCACCTTTGTGTAGATGAAGTTTCAGTAAGTGCATTGCACACCTTGAAATTTATCATGGTTAACATAAACTTGTGGCTTATTTCAATCAATTTCTCTCCACATTGTACAACAGATTTTTGAAGGTCTCTTATTTCTGCTTGTACTCGTTCTTTTTCTTTTTTCGAAACCGCTGCAGTTTCTTTAATAAATTTTTGTGGCATACGCCAAAACTGATAATGAAGTAGACTCTCGTAATTCTTTACATTTTGCTATTTTCGTTTTTTCAGTAGAATCTTCAAAAGAAATTTCCTTTCGTCCACGTTTGTGAGGGTAAGAACTCAACGCGACTCAACGCGACTAGAACTCAAAAACTTTGCCTCAATTCTATGTGCTCTTGTCCAACGTAACTTGAATGCATGAATAAACTGACTTATTATTTCTACGAATTCTTTCTCATAGTTCTCCGCAGGACGAATTTGTCGCTTCATTTCATCTCTTAAATATTAAAACTTGTCGTCAAATTTAGAATGCTCAGATTTTTTCATTCTATCATACAATTTTTTGGCGAGTTATAAAAAAGGTATTAGAAGCAGTTCCTAAGAAATAGACATTACATTTAATTTTCATATTAAAGTTGAAGTGCACATGAATACCCGAATAGCTCTATAACAGAATAGTACATCACAATTAATTGTTTGAAAGCATACGATTGTCATATAAAATACTTACAAATTCAGCACAGATCTAACGGCAAAATTGCAACTATTCCGCATTGTCGACAAGTGATACACGCTACAATATATATAATTTTTTCAAGAATTTTTAGAGTCGAAAATATCAAGCCAAATATATATTCCACATATATGAAGGAGCAGATTAGTAGATAATTATAATTGCAGAATTTTTTAAAAGTATATTATATAATTAAGGTGCTAACATTAAAGAAGAATTTGTCACAACAAATTTTCATTTATTTAGAGTTCCACGGCTGTGAACCTTACAATAGGGAAAACGATTTCAGAAAAAATTAATAAGGAAAATTGTTTCTGTGACATATCATGTTAGCTCTTCAATAAACATTTAAGCTTTTACCATGAAAATATTAAATTCAAATATACAGACTGTAGGGCTTAAAACAAAACATAAACACAAACAAAAAACAACAAAAAAAAAAAAAAATAAACAGCGCAGAAACAACAAAAACACTCTTAATTGGCTGCACTTGCTCTTAATTTGATACGACTGCAAAGCGACTGCAGTTCTTTTGCAAAATAAATAAATAAATAAAAAAAATATTTTCTAAAGTGCATAAAAGTGCACAACAAAATTTTAAACACTTAATAACAACAGTGCATATTAAAATAAAATCATACTAAGATGACAAAAGAACACAACAAAACAAACTTCAACTTCACATGAATACCAAAATATCGGAACTTTTCGATACATTTTTTAATAAACACAAAAAAATATTTCCAACACTATATCTGATCAATTTTTGTGACATTAGAACAACAATAACCAGAAGTTCCATTAAAAAATTTTGCACAAAAGACTTTTTGAAATAAAAATTTTGCATAAAAAACCTTAAAAATTGCGATTCTGCACTGCGCGCGAACTAAAGTAAAAAAAAGTAAAGTTTCACAGCTTGTAACTTTTGAACTAGTACACTTAAAGTATTAATTTTTTTTTGTTAGTGACGTGGAATTTTATTAACTTAAAAGCGGTATCCAAAAAATGTTCGTAGCTTCTATTTTATTTTTTGAATTTTAAGCCAAAAATCCAACTGAATACCTCTCTGTGCGTCGTTTGCATTCTTTGGTGTTAGGTATTTCAAAACTGCCTCACATTTAGCTGGATCTGTTTTAATGCCTTTTTCCGTTATTAAATGCCCAAGATAAATCACTTCTGACTTGAGTAAATTGACTTTATTTGCATTGAGTCAAAAACCTTTAACCCTCCTATGAGTGAGAAGGTCCCTAGGGACCTTTTTGCCTTTTCAAACTGAAATTACTCCTACTTCGGCCACTACAACCCCCCCCCCAACTCTGTTACTCTGTATTCCAAGAGTATTTTGTTGCGCATCTTTTGGAAAAAAAATCAAGCCGATCGGATCATTACTTTAGGAGTTATTGAGGTTTTAGTGAGAATAGTACGCGGACGTGTGAATAGGTACGTATGGACCTTGTACTGAATTTCACTAATAAATGCATGTTTTTGGGCATCATTATAATTTTTTTATTGTTTCAACACATAATTTACTTGTTCTGAACACTCACATGATCAAACCATGAACCAGCTATGGAATTATGGGGCGCGACGCGTTGCCCAATATACAAAGCAGCGTTGTCGTACGATCGCTTCATGTGTATAAAGCAATTTATTCGATTCGACAATGGAAATACTCGACAACAGCGACTCATCAACAGCAAAACTGCGGCTATTGACGATATTTGGCAAATGTTGCAACATAACTTGGCAGCAGCTTACACTCCTCATGAAACACTAACAGTTGATGAGCAGTTGTTCCCTTACAGAAGCCGCACCCGCTTCACACAATATATTCCGTCAAAGCCAGCTAAGTATGGTGTGAAAGTATGGTGGTTATGCGACTCACGGAGTTATTATCCTGTGAAGGGAATGGTATATTCTGGAAAACTGCCAAACCAACAACGGGAGATAAACCAAGGGCAGAACGTAGTGCTGGATCTTGTGGAAAAATATTTAGATGCTGGCCGTACTATATACGCGAATAATTTCTTTACCACTCTTGACTTGGCGCGTATTTTGTTGAGGAGGAAGACCGCATATGTTGGTACAGTGCGCTACAACAAAACATTCATTCCACAGGAGTTCAAGAAGAACCCGAAACGCACCATCAATAGTACATTATTTGGGTTCAACGAAGGCGATATAGCGTTATGCTCATACGTGCCGAAAAAAAATAAAGTGGTGAACGTGCTCTCCACAATGCACTACACCTGCCTCGTTGACGAGCAAACCGAGAAGCGGAAGCCCTATGCCATATTAGATTACAACGCCAACAAATGCGGCGTTGATACCATGGATCAAATGCTAGGCACTTACAGCTGCAAAAGAGCAACACAACGATGGCCGTTGGCCATGTTTTATAATATGCTGGACGTCGCTGCATTTGCTGCTTTTACGATTTACAACGAAATGAAGCCTATAAAAAGGAGTGACAGACGGCGGTCGTTCTTGTTACTGCTAACGAAACAATTGGTCACACCAAATATCGAAGAACGTGCCCTGAACAACCATATAACCTCATATCCAAGGATACGCAATGCGATGGAAGCATTCGATGTCAGGGTAAGAAAAACATCTTCAAATTCAAGAATAGAATATATATTTATTTGTTTTTTATTTTTCTTTTCATTTCAGGTATTACCAAGACCGATGGAAGGCAATGCACCGTCGTTTGCGGCTAGGTCAAGTAGACCGTCATGTCGCCTTTGCCGTTCTGAGTACGGGCGGCAGCGGAAAACGCGGGCACACTGCTTCGGCTGCGGCAACGCTGTTTGCGGAGAACATAGCACACTTTTACATCGCTGCAACACTTGCGCACAGGGCGGGGGACAAGAAGTACACGCTCAACAACAATAATTTTTAAACTTTTTTATAAAGTATTAAGAAAATTCAAGCATAAAAAAAAAAAATTAAAAAAATTTAAAAAATTATTTTTGTATGTAGAATTTAGTTATAAACAATAAAAACAAAACAAAATTAAAAAAAAAAAAAATTTTTATATGAAAAAAACATGATTTACAGAAAATGTCCGTAGGGACCTTTTCACACGGCAGTGAAGTTCAGAACTGTCACTCATCGAAGGGTTAATACCTTTTGGTTGTGGTGTTTCAGTGAGCATTCGAAAACAATTATATCATCGACGTATAGAAAAGCTTCGAAGCTTAGGCCGCTTGGCGCAATCGTTAGCATTCTTTGAAAACTGTTCGATGAGATTTTAATACCAAAAAGTAAACGCTTGAATTGATAATGACCGTCTTGCGTTGAAAACGCGGTTAATGGTCTAGAGTCTTGATCTAGCGAAGTTTGGTGGAAAGAGCTGGTCATATCCAAAGTACAAAAATCTCTAGCTTAAATGAGAATTTGCACAAATTGAGTTTAATTTTAAAAATACAAAATTGTTGAAAAATATATTTAAAAGTTAAAGAAATAAGAGCAAAATTACAACAAAACTAAATGAGTTGGTAATATTTTAGAATTTTATAAATTTACATATTTTAAACTCAATATAAAATACTAATACAAGTGAAAGTTTTTAATTGCTTTTAATTTGGTTTCTTGTTCCATTGATTGTTATTATGCCGCCGGAATACTTGTACATTTTTCGGAATGCTTTCCTCGTTCAGTAGTTCTGCGGTGTAGCGCAGCGCATTGAGCAGTTATTCTACCTCGATAAGTGGATGTGCCTGTAGCACGCAAACGTAGCAATAAGACGTGTCTTAAAGGATGCACAAGATCCTATAGCATAACCAGGCCGATTATGACTAGCAGTTGGGTTATTTCTTCTTCGATTTTTTGAAGCGAAGCTTTTTACACCTTGTTCTGTGATTTGCTTAGAGTGAAATCTGAAAAATTTTCGACAGATTTTTTCTTGGAAATTTTATGGTTTCTTTGTTGCTAGTGCTTACTACAACAAGAAAATTTGATACTTTAATATTAAATACTAAAAATAATTTTTGGCCTGTCCGTGGGATCGAACCAACGTCCTCTTACACAAGAGTCCAATGCACAATCTACTAGGCCCCAAAGACTTGTTACAAACAGTTGTTAATTCAATCCTAATTAACGATAGATCGTCACCGTCTATCAATAGATAGAGGATTGTGTATTTGCTATGCTACAACTATCAAAAATTTGCTTTTATTTGCCACAAGGTGTCTCCAGCATCGGTTTGTTTGTATTGTGAATGCGTTTGTGGTGCTGTTGGCATAGAGTATAAATTATTATATAGAGATTGCATCAACTCTGCTAAATCTCTGGCATGTGTTAACAGAGGTTAACAGAGTTTTTTCTTCATGTTTTTAAGTGAAATAACTCTGTTAACACATGCCAGAGATTTAGCGGAGTTGATGCAATCTCTAGATAATAATTTACACTCTATGACAAGTGCGTTGAAAAGTGCGTTTTTAAGTGTCAAAAAAATATATATCAATAAATATAGAATTAACAAACGCATGCATGAGTCAGTGCAGCCAAGTTCACAACCATGTGTGGAAAGTTAAAATGGAGAACCGCTGGCATTATATGCCCGTATATGTAATTGGCGTGGAAATTTGACATTCAACAATAAAAAAATAAGCAGTAAATATGTTTTCTGTATATATGTTACTTATTTTATGTTATTTTAAATTTTTGAATTTAAAAGTTAATTTATTAAAAAGAAAAAATTATTAAGCTATCAAATCTATGTAACTGCGAAAAAGCTTCGCTTCTCTCGTGTGTCCAACCACACACCTGTGTTTTTTTTTTAGTAGTTTGATATTTTCTTTCATCGTGCCTAGTGTAATATTTGCATGAAAATATTCTGCTGGTTAAATTTTTACTAATTTTCTGTAACTTCCTTTTACGTCATCATTATAAAAAGAAACAATTTGGCTGAGGATTTTATTGGTTCGCAGGATCTTCAGGATCAGAGGCAGGATTTAAAGTACTTCAAGATTGCTTTGCAGGCTGAGAATAGTACAGAGAACAGGATCAGATTGCACAGGATCAGATTGCACCTTACTTGTGTTGACAATAAAGGAAAAAATGTATTTTATCTTATCAAGTTCAGTGCTAAAGAAAACTCTGATCTATATTTAAATTGTATTCCCTTATATATACTAAAAATATCAGTATCTTTATTTCATATGGTTTCCAAAACTCCTCCCTATATTTACACATACCGTAGAATTTATTTACAATAAATAAGTTTGCTTTCTTTTTTCTTTCTTTCATTCTTACTACTCCAAATAATTACTATTATTGCGCTTGGAAATATTATTGCTGCGCTTGCAAAAATCAATGCAGTAACATTGTTTGTGTCAGTTGCGATGGTGGGCTGGCTGTGCTATCACACTAAAGTTGAAGCAAGCATCTGGTCTCTGGGAAAAATATAAAGATTTCAAGAGCGAACACGTTCTGCATCGTTTTCGGAGCGCTAATGAAGATACCACAAGAGATTTTTCGCCGGAAATATATAGCGAGGCTTTAATAAAGATTGCAGATATTTGCATTCTTATTTCAAACAAGCTATTTTAGCAGCAAAAAATATCGATGTTGAAGCAATCAATTTCAAAAATCGACACTGTTATCCATTTTATCAAAGTTGTCAATTTTGTCCGGTAAGTTTTAAGGTGAAGTTGTTCTTCTTCCAAGGATCCCATTGATACTACCTTCCGACTCATCGATTCCATTCAGACACGTGCAATTTCCAGTTCGTTTGGTGTCTGCAATGACTATCAATAAGTCACAAGGCCAAACAATGTCTATTTGTTAGCTAGATCTACAAAGTCCGTGCTTCTCACACGGCCAATTATTAACACGTATTCTCTGGTTAATTCATTTTTGCGCCTCAAGGATTGACAAAGAACATTGTGCAGCAAATCGCATTGAGATAAAAATCATATTAAATTTCATTGTTTTATTATTAGGTTATTTTAGGCTAATCCGGCCGCCTCCTGGCGGAGGCTCAAATAGACCAATTCTGGTCCTTAGTGGTACCGAGTGTAAGGAACCTGTAGGGAGTTAGTTAAAATCGGTGAAGATTTGTGCTGAATTCACAAATCTAAGGAGATTTTCTAGAGAGATTTTGGCCACACGTTGTAGTGACGGAATCGCCGGTGAGCTTTAGTATTACCCACTGAACCATAAGTGAAGGTTTTGAGTAAGGTGAGAGTTTTGCAACGTTTTTGGTTAGAATTATTTTTTTTAATTTTTCTTTTTTATTTTGTCGCTTAAAAGTGCTTGTTATAAAAAATTAAATTCGTGAAAGCTTTGCCCATAAAGAAAAATTGTGCATATTTTGCGAAATTCATTAAAAACTTATTTTGAGTCGAAAATGAATCATTTTTGTATCATTTCAGTAGGTAAGACTTCCTTGCAAATGAACCATTTTTTGTTCATAAATGAGTTCACAAATGAATCATAAAGTTACTTTTATATTCTAAAATCAGTTAAATAAAAAAACTTAAAATGAAAATGTTAACCTTCGTACAAACGTATTATGATCTTCTTTACCAGTGCGAGATGGATATACTGCTACATGTATGAAAATTTTCAACATTTCAACATTTCTATCAAAAATTAAAATCGAGCGCAAATATAATAAAAAACCACGAAAAGATTCCATGCAAAAATGTAATCAAATAAATTCCCCAATTAATAACTTAACTATTTTGATATTTCATATATAATTTGGAAATTTGTCAAATTGGAAAACAATCACGCCTTTTCCCCTTTGAAACATCAAAATCATGAACAACACAATGAGTGAATTCCAGCCCAGGTATATTAATCCTATTAACCCAATGATTAATATGATCTCTAATTTTAGTAATAATCATTTCTTCTTTAACCAAATATCGATATGTAATTATAAATAGTATTATGCAATTTTATGTTATTTTTTTTAACTCATTATTGAACAAAAAAAGGTTTGTTTTTGAGGGACAATTCAGTCCAAAGATTGATACAAAAAGGGTTCAATTTCGTTTCGGTTTTTTTGCAAAAGAACTTTTGTATGGTTCATTTTTGAACTCATTTCCGAAGAAAAAACAGTTTGTTTCTGAGAGGCATTTTCGTCCGGCGATTGATTCAAAAAGGGTTAATTTCCGAGTGCTGAAAAAGAACTTTTATGGTTCTTTTTTTAACTCATTTCCGAACAAAAAAAAAGGATAATTTATGGTTCTTTTTTTAACTCATTTGCGAACAAAATAAGGTTCGTTTTTGAGAGGCATTTTAGTCCGGCGAATGATATAAAAAGGGCTCATTTATGAGCACCGAAAATGAACGTTTCTACCCGAAAAGGTTCATAAATGAATTCAAAAACGGTAGTTTTGGTTCACTGGGTAGAGTCTCGATCTACTTCCTACAGTTGTCATCCGTTGTGATGCCCATCTTCTTCGCGTGAGCTGCCGCCATGCAGTGACCAGTGAGGATACCAACCAGTGCTTGCATTCTCTGCGCGGTCATGCTAGCATGAACATAGTCCATTTATTGCATCGTGTATCACACATGATTTTTGAGATTCTGCATGTTGTCGTATCTCTCCATCAAGGTTTCTTATCTCCTCGAGGTTTCTGTACAGCTCTTGCAGTGGAATAGGTACATGTTGTATGGACTCTGATTCCAGCCCGGTGCCGTCCTTTGCTAGTCCATCTGCCTTTTCATTTCCGTCAATGCCCTGGTGGCTTGGAACCCAGTAGATACGCACTCTCTTTGAAGCGCATAGTGCATCTAGTACTTCTCTGCTTGCCAGGGCATTTGTGGACCTGATGGTAGTGGAGCACATGGATTAGATCGCCGCTTGGCTGTCAACAAAGATGTTAATATTGGCGTGATGTGTGCTTATGTTAAGGGCAGTCTCTGCGAGCTTCCTTATAGCGAACACTTCCGCCTGGAAGATGCTGCAGGGGTCCGACTGTCGCTCCCACTCCCGTGTGCAGCTTAGAGCCATCAGTGAATATGTTGACCGCCCGCTGTGCTTGTTCTATACCGTGGCACCAGTCGTTTGGTCCTAGGCGTATTGATATTCTTGAGTCTATCACTGTGCGAGGTATCACGTAGTACGTGCTACTGGATAAATCCTTGCTGATAGTACAATGCCCAAACCTTTGTTTGTGCATGTTATTTGCCGGCGTAAGGCGCTGTGTCGTTTTCCCGGCTATTAGTTGTGCATGTATGTCTAAGGTGTCCATACATAAAATTGTTTCTAGTACTTTCGTTGGAGTAGATTTCATCGCCCCTGTTATGCAGATCATTGCCTGCCGCTGTGTTTTCTCCAAGTGTTTAAGGTATGTTGACTTTTCCACCGCCGGCCACTACACTATAATGCCATAGAGTAGAAATGGAAGAACTACCGTTACGTAGATCCAATGCATCAAAGAGGGTGAGAGACCCCAAGTTCTGCCCAGCATCTTCTTGGTTACGTATAGCGCATTGGTGGCTTTCTTCACTCTCTCATTAGCATTGATTCTCCATGATACTTTGCTGCCCAGGATGACTCCTAGATACTTCATATGGGTTTTCGGGATGAGGTGTATATTATTTATTTTCGGTGGTATCGACGGTGGTATCTTGTACCTTTTCGTAAATAAACCAGATCTGTTTTCTCGACGTTGATGTTAAGACCGACTGAGTTAGTTAATCTGAGTACCTCCCTGAGAGTGCTTTGCATTATTAAACTTATTGTTGGTAGGCATTTCCCCATTATAATTATGCTTATATCGTCTGCATAAGCTGTTATCTTCGGAGCTCTACCTTCGAAGTTTTTGAGTAATTCGTTAACGGCTAGATTTCATAGTAGGGCGATAGAACCCCCCCTGGGGTGTACCCCTCCTAGCTTCCTTTTCCATGGTAGTAGTGCCCCACTCATCTTGAACCCTTAGAATCTTCTAATCTACAATTTAGAAGATTCAAGGTCATTTGTTGGTGGTGCCTCTATTGCGCGTAAGCTATTGAATATTGCAACAGTTGATACATTGTTGAATGCGCCTGAGATGTCTAAAAGTGCGTATTAAAATTCAATATTTTTTCATAATACTTTTTTTTTCCTTGTTAGCTTTTATTAAATCAATATCAAAATCTTTTAAATTTCCATTTGATGTTATACGTAAATTTTAGGTATCGTACGGGTAGTAAAACATTTGCAGGGTCCGCCGGGTGATGCTGGGATCGAGACGTTTTAAATAATCGATTTATATGGGGAAAGCGTAGGGGGATGGGATGCTTTTTTAATTCGCTAACTTAGTGTCCTTCTACTACAAAACTGGGACGGGTTTTTATATATTACTAGCTTATGCCAACTTTTCAGGAGATACGCGCGAAGCGCAGCGGAGCTCGCCCGAGTATATTCTAGTTTAAATATAATAATTGTGACCTTTATAAGCTAATTGTAAGTTAAACTTGGCTTTGTCCAAACAATTTTTCACTGCACAAGCTCTTTGTTTACACAATTCGTGTTGAAAATGATAATATTTGCTCTTTCAAGTAATTTTGCATCACTGTCGTAATTTTAATTAAAAATGTAAATATGAACATTGGACTCTTAAAGTTTTATTTGTATTATTTTTGTGAAGTTTCTGTGTAAAGTTTTATTGATGGGTTCAAAATTCATGCATCATGCAAAGCTTCAAGTTTTTGTGGTTTTAATTTAAGATTTTTAGCTCAGGTTTTTCTAAGCATTTGTTCTGCTCTTTCCATAACAAGATTAATTTTCTACCTTCTTTGATAAATGCTAAGATAAATTTACTTTTTAGGTGAGAGTAAAAAACTTATCAAAAGCAATCACGCTAAATGGGATTTTAAGTAGACTCAAATGAATTCAATGCTTCAACAGTATCTTATATATTATTTAGAAAAACGGCAAGCAATAATTGATGCATTCTACCAAAAAACAAAAAGTCTAACTCTCACGAGCTTCTACTCGACTCAGAGTTATCTTCCAAATACCATCCAAAAACTACCCACCATAAAACCAGTCACCCAAAAACTATCCACATAATACTCTTTCGGTTTTATCTTAACTAAATTGAGCATTGAGGTGCAATGGAAAAAAGTAAAGTTTCACTTTAATCTTAAAAAAAAAACATAGCAAAAAAAAAAAAAAAAAAAAAAAATGAAAAAAAAAAACACTTCATTGAAACGTTTCAAACGTAACCCGCTCCATCGACTCAATTGCTCTAAACTGCATTGCTCTGCCCTTCAAGAAATTTCTGCCACCAGTCTGTGGGTAGCTTTACAAGCCGAGTTGAAGCGATTTTTTATTTGTTGTAAATAAAAAAAAAAAAAAAATACCATCGTTGCGGCACTTTGTTGCGGCAATGTTATAGCAAGGAAGGAAAGGCAAGGAAGTCATTTTTCTGTGGAAAGAGCGTTAAGGCGAGGGATGTAGCTGTAAAGGTGATGAGCTCTTTTTGCCAAATGAAGTTTCAGTTAGAAGTAATGCTTACAGTTAAGCAAGAATATCAAGGATAACAAACTGGTAACACACTTGAAATAAATCATCACTTCAACAGCTGCTGGTCGAGAAACAGGCTAAAAACGGGGAAAAAAGCATTAACTACTACGTATATACCGAACGAGAGTGCAAAGTGGCAAGTTGCAGAGTTGTTCACCTAAGGTGCAAGGATCAGCATATATTACTTTGAAAGTTATTATGTGTGTGTGTGTGTGTGTGTGCAGGTCCTTGTAAAGTGTTAAGTTAAGCTAAGAAACTGATTGATTGAGTTGCTGTTTGTTGGCTGCAAGAACTGACTCACTTGTAAACAAGCCAAGCTATCAAAGTGCGAAAGAAATTGAATTGAATTTAATTTTATAAAATTCTTCAGAATTTATATTCTTCCTACTAATTGAAGTGCTTTAAAAATACATTTTCTGAATATTTAACAATGTTTTCTTTTAAAAATAAATATTTTTAGCTTAAATTTTCGATTATCTTTTAAAAAATGTATCTTATTTATTGTATTTTGCTCGCATCACAAAGCATATTCAAAAACAACTCTCTCCATTTATTTTATTAATATTAAAATATTGCTGAGACAATTTTTGTAATCATTTTTTTAATCCCTACACAAGTTTATTTTATCTATATTAAAATTACTGCCGTAGCAGTAAAGCAATAAAATTTTTGCTACAGAAATATTAAAATTTCTTCGGAAATATTTTTTCAACATGCAACAATGAAGCAAAATTTCCAGAAATTTTTGCAATTAAGTTGAAGGATTTATAAGGAAATGGTCGTGGCTTACGAGGATGAAAAAAAAATGCTTTACTGCAAGTTGGCAAAAGTGGCAAATATTGCTTTCTCAGAATAAACTGTAAGCCATAAGTACTAGCTTCAAATTAAAATGAATTTAATTTTGTAACAAATTATTGAAAAAAAAATATTATAAGAAGAAAACGAATCAAAGAACTTGATTTTTCAAAGAATTTGAACATACAGCAAAGAGCATTAGATTTCCTATGAAAGCTATATATAAACATGAAAATAAAGCTTCAACAAATAAAGTCTTGTATCGTAGTGTATGTCTAGTAAAGATATATCCTTAATATTTCTAATTTATTTTAATGAAGTTTTTATTTTATACCTTGCCACCACTCCATTGCTCCATATTTAGCCACGTCAGATTATCCAGTTGCGTATCATAGTAACCAAGTTTCTCATACTTCCCATTGATCATTTGTTCGATTTGTGTTAAGGCGATACGATCACCCTGTGAACTGAAGGCGACAACACCCTAAAGAAAGAAAAGAAATAAAAGTAAAATATATTAGAGCAATTATATATTTTTGTTACATAACAGCCATTCCATATATATAAATTAAACGTATCAGTCAAACAGATGGACCACCTCTGCTTGTGCTTGACTTTTCAGAATTGGGTCTTCTTACAAAATAATTTCTGTAAAAAAGTTTTAAGATTTTTTTTTTAAAACTTTTTACAAACCATTAAAATTTGGTCATAATGGAGGATGAAACAAAATTCTTTACATTAAGAAAAATCATAAATTCATCTTGATTAGCCCGATTTTCATATTTGTTTTATATTGTAATGATTAAAAAAAAATATATTTGTATATATATATATATTTTTGTATATTTAAATATATACTTTTATATATGTTACAACTCATATAATCTTTATATATAATATTTTCTTTGATATATGTGATGAGGAATTTGTTGTTCTTGTTTATTATTAAACTAAATATAATTCAATGTTCTGTTTAATAAATTTAAAAAAAATATTTCGGAAAAATATGAATGTATTATTTTTCCTGTATTAAAGAATTAAAATATATATTTTAAAATTAGTAGAAAATTTAAATTTAAGCATACAGTATATATTTTTAACATAGAATAAGTATAAAAATTACAATAGTCTTAAAATTCAGGAAAATTTTTTTATCCAGAGACCTGAAATACTTTTCTAGAAGAACTTTTTTCGCTAATTCTAAGTCTTTACTCAGTTTTCCTCTAATATGTCGAATTTTTGAGATACATGGTGATTTACATTTTTTAGACATTGATCCAGTTTTCCCGTTTTAGAAACTAAACTTTTTCATATATAGCAATCGGTTGTATGTCATCTGACAGATAATTATATAAACTATCCTATACTGTATTAACCAGTGCATCTCATGTTTCTCCTCTGAGATTTTTAAGTCTAAAGTCAAATTTCAAGTTTTTGGTTACAAATTTTGAACTTTGACCGTCTTTTCCATAGTGTTTTAAGCTATTTTTCAAAAAAGTTTTAATTTGATAATTTTTTTTATTTAATTTCTTATTATATGCCAATAAAAATATGACAGAGTTAGGAAAAAAAAATTAAAAAAACAACCGACTACAAAATCACTACAAAGTAAAAAATAATTTTAAAAATACTTTTCCTTTAAATTTCTTGGTCATATTTGATAATTTATTTAAACATATTATTATATATGAAATCTTATTTAAATTTTTTTTTTATTTGTTTTATTATCATAAATATATTAATTACTTGATGAATACAAAAGCTTTTAAGGTTGGCGCTAATATAATCAGACTTGTAATCAGAAGCGCCAACTTCAAAGCATTTGTATTTGTGGGGGATGTATAAAGTTATTTAAAAATGTGGAATTAAAAGAACAAGTCCTTTTTATGGCTTTAATAATTTATTTACACTTTATTTACACTTTATTTACACTTTAGGAAAACTCAACTGGCTGCGCGGCGGGTTCACGACCAACTAACTTTTTAGGGTAGCATGGACCAGAGTCCATGCCACCAAAGCGCATTGAAAATATATTGCAGCGCGCAATATAACGAAGCCGCGGCGCACATAGTGACAAACAACATTAAGTATGTACTCACTTCCATGGTGTGTGTTGGCTATTTTACCGCGCGGCCTTTTATTGGCCAGTCCCACTGTCAGCGCTAACAGTAAGACGCGAGCACGAGGAAACGGGGGTGAGTCGTGCCCTAATTAACCAGTCATCGTACTGGTGCCGCGCTGGCCTGGGCGTTGGTTAGCTACTCCAACACACAGGCCTAAGCGCATTTGCATAGCGTATAACAAGCGTCTGCTGTTGTACAACTCTTGTGTACAACAACAACATGTAAGCTTGTCGTTACTGATCGCATTACTGTGACTCACATAAGTGTATGTCGACAGTCGCTTTGACGCGATCACTATGCCTGACAATATGTCAGCAAGACTCACCGACGGTCCGCAAAGAATGCTAGAACATTTGATTCCCACACATTATTTGTATACACAAGCATGCAAATGACTAGCTGCCAGCTAACACCAAGCAACAAGTTTCAAGTGGCTAGGAATGTGCTTGGCTCATCACTGTGTGATGAGGCAAGCTGCGCTAACCCTTATCGCGTTCTGACGTGAAGGTCTAATAACGACAAAGTGTCGTCGACGTTTTTTTAAAACCGAAACGCGAAATAATATATGCCGTAGCCGTGAACCCACGCGTACACAAGAGGGTGACGGTACAGAAGGTGCCGCCACAATACTCCCCCCCTAGTGTTTCGGTTAATAACAAACTAGGAATTTATCAATTTACATAACAAATAATTAATTAATTTGTGATAATACATATTTTGAATTTTTTCTATAAATATGTCTTAGCGGGGCTCTTACTCTCCTACCGCTCCTCGTAACGACCGGCGATTGTTGCCTTGCTGTCTCTAACCTCGGGTGACACTTGTATTGCGAGCGACCATAGGTCGATCCCACGATGTCCACCGGTGGACCGGAAAATGTCACGGTCTTTTTTTTCGTCTGAACTTTTGTACCGGGCTTACTAGATCCCGCGGTGTCCAACGGTGGGCCGGTAAAAGTTGACTCGGCCAGTTTTGGAGAATTTTTAACTAAATTCTGTCCCGCGGTGCCCAACGGTGGGCTGGTAAAAGTTGACACAGCCTTATTGTTACCACCGCTGGATATAGTACCCCTGCTGTCTGTGCGCGCCGTCAGATTAGCTGGCTCGCCGCCACTCGTCGCTAAAAAAACTGCTTTCAGTCTATCCACTGACAGCTTGGCTGGTTTTCCCTTTATCGTGATGGTGAAGTACTTGTCGTTTCGTTCCACGACTTCGTATGGTCCATCGTAAATGGGTTGTAACGGAAGCTGCACTCGATCGCACCTTACAAAAACGTGAGTGCACGTCTTCAACTCCGGTTGCACGAAAACTTTTGGTTGATCATGATGAACTACGGTTGCTGGACTTAACCTCTGCATTGCTTCTCGCAGCGCTGCCACATAATCAGCCTCCCCTAACTTCTTTGGAGATGGGGCCAGAAATTCGCCGGGTAATTTTACCGTTGTGCCGAATACCATTTCAGCTGGAGTTGCTGCCAGGTCTTCTTTGAAAACCGAACGCAGGCCGAGTAGTACTATCGGCAAGGCGTCGCTCCATCGTTCATCGTTGTAACACTTAATTGCTGTTTTCAGTGTACGGTGCCATCTTTCTATCATTCCGTTGGCTTGTGGATGATAGGGCGTTGTACGAAAGTGCTTGATGCCCAGCATATTGTTTAACTGACGAAACAAGTCCGATTCGAATTGACGACCCAAATCCGTCGTTATTCTGACTGGAATACCGAAGCGAGCTATCCATCCCGACACTAAGTTTCGTGCCACTGTCTCAGCAGTTATATCTGAAATTGGAATGGCTTCGGGCCAGCGGGTAAATCTATCAATAACAGTGAGGCAATATCTATTGTCCCGAGATACCGGTAAAGGGCCCACCAGGTCAATATTAATATGTTCAAACCTTTCGCTAGGGTTAACATACGTCTCGAGCGCCGTTTTGTTGTGCCTGCTTACTTTATTTTTTTGACAGGGAACGCATACTCTGACAAAGTCACGGACATCCTTCTTCATGTTGGGCCACACGCATCTACGCTGTACCAGCTGGGTCGTCGCTTTGACGCCGGGATGCGCAATTCCGTGCAGTTTAGTCAGCATAGCAGCGCGAAATTTTAACGGAATAAGCGGTCTGATTACACCTAAGGAAGTATCACAATGAATTATTTCGTCTGTGTTAGGTAACCTGCACTGTTCTATCTTCAAAGATGTAGACTGGCTTGGCGAATTAATCAGACGCTGTATCTCTTCATCTGTTTCTTGCTCTTTCGCGAGACAAGTGAAGTCAACCCCTGCTATTACCTGTTCTATTCGAGATAGCGTATCGGCGATCACGTTATCCTTGCCGGACACGTGGCGAATGTCTGTTGAAAACTGACTAATGTAGTCCAGATGTCGTGCCTGTCTTGGTGAGGCTTTGTCTGCATTTTGTTTAAATGCGAAAATTAGGGGCTTGTGGTCGGAAAAAATCACGAATTGGCGTCCTTCCACCATGTACTTGAAATGTTTCACCGCCAAAAAAATTGCTAACAGTTCTCTGTCATACGTGCTGTACTTTTTCTGCGCGTTGTTCAATTTTTTTGAGAAGAACCCTAATGGCTGCCGCTCACCACTGACGTTTTGATGCAGAACCGCTCCAATAGCGAAATCTGAAGCATCGACGCTTAAAGACAGCTGCGCCTCTGGCGCGGGGTGATGCAGTAAAGTCGCATTGGCAAGATCGTCCTTGCATTTCTCGAAGGCTGTAGTTGTTGTTATTGACCAGACTAACGGCATTTTGTCGTTCTTCTTGTTGCCTACTATCATAGCTTGCAAAATGGCTTGAGTTGCAGATGCGTTAGGGATAAAGCGACGATAAAAATTTATCATTCCTAAGAAACACTTTAGTTCCCGGGCCGTTTTTGGTTTGGCGAACTCTCTGATAGCGCTTACTTTGCCTTCATCCGGTTGGATGCCATCTTTGTTTACCGTGTGCCCCAAAAATTTTACCTCAGCTTTACCGAAGTCGCACTTGGCTGCATTTATAGCTAACCCATTTTCGCGAAGAAGCTGCAGAATTCTGCGTAGGTGTTCCCTGTGCTGCTTCTCGTCTGGGGAAGCCACACAAATATCATCTATGTAGACAAAAGCGTGATCGGTTTCGGACGCCAACACATTATTTATGTGCCTCTGAAACGTTTGAGCTGCGTTTCTAAGTCCGAAGGTCATAGACTTGAATTGAAACAAACCGAAAGGCGTGGTTATTGCCGTTTTGGGGACGTCGTCTGGTTCGATTCGTATTTGGTGGTAAGCACGCTGCAGGTCGATTGTCGAAAAGACTCTTTTACCATGTAGAATGTTGGTAAAATCTTGAATATGCGGTATAGGGTACCTGTCCGGTACGGTTCTGTCATTCAGAGCCCTATAGTCACCGCACGGTCTCCAAGAACCATCCTTCTTTCTGACCATATGGAGCGGACTTGACCAATTACTGTCCGACGGCTCGCAGATATCATTGTCTAGCAGGTATTTAAACTCTTTTCGTGCGGCTGCTAGCTTATCAGGTGCTAGTCTGCGCGGTCTGGCGTGCACCGGTGGCCCGTTAGTGACTATATGGTGTGTTACTTTATTACTTTTCAAGGGCTGACCCTGTCGCAAGGTGGTAACGTCAGAGAATTCCGTCAGCAAGTCCGCGTAGGGAAGTGTAATATTATTTGCTTGAATATTAAAATGACTTACCCTAGCTGCTGGATGGTCTGCTTGCTCGGCTGCAGTCTTGACAATAAGTCTCTGGTTTCTCATGTCGACCAGAATGCCGTGATGACTCAGAAAATCGGCTCCAATTAGCGGCGTTCTGACACGTGCAATTACGAAGTCCCACTCGAATTTCCGTTTCAGACCAAGGTCCAGGCAGATCTTTCTCTTGCCGAACGTTTCAATGTGGGAACCATTTGCGGCGAACAGTTGTTCTGTGTGAGGGGCGTTGAACCGCTCGTTTCCCCGTGGTGGCACGACCGACACGTCGGCTCCCGTGTCTATGAGGAACCGTCTTCTTGACGAAGTGTCGGTAATGTACAGGCGACCGATCTTAAGGTAGCCAGCCTCGTCGCCCGTAGCTGTTGGCTGCCTGCCTAGTTTTTTGGCTGCTGGTGCCACGAGCAGGGCGGCCGGCACCTTATCGCCCTACTGCCAAACTGCCTGTGGTAGTAGCACTTACCAATTTTCTTCCAGTTACCATCTCGAGGTTTGCTGACCGCGCTCTGCTGAGTCGACTGCCATCGTGTCTGGCTGCGGAACTGCCTAGACTGCTCTCTGACGCGCGATGGACTGACGTGACGCCTTTGACTCGGCTTGTCCGAATGGAAAAACACCAGTTCGTCGTCCTCATCGTCTCGCTCTTCTGCTGGGAGCGGAGCGTTGGCATGGTTGCAGCGGCGGGGTCCCTGTCGGCCCCGACGCGGATGTTCCTTGGTATACAAGGCGTCCTCGAGCCGATTGATCCGCCTCTCTAAAATTTCAGATCTCGAACGGTCGGCGTCGCTAGTGGCTGCTTCGATGCTGGCTACGTTACGGGAGCCAGCCAAGGTCTCCATAATCTTATCGGCCAGGGCGGCGCGCTGTGGAAGGTCCACCGTCACTGTTTGCAGCATGCCCTGTACCATCGACGGAAGCCGTGCAGTCCACAAGCTCTCCAACATCTTGTCCGGTAGATTTGCTCCACCAAGCTCGCGCATTTCGCTCAATAGCTGCGAGGGCCGTAAATCTCCGAGCTCCTTCTCTGACAGGAGCTGTCGCAACTTCTCTTGCTCAGACGCACTGAAGAGCTCGAGCAGCGTATCCTTCAGCGTGGCGTACCTGTCCGTGGTTGGTGGCTTTCGCACGATGTCGCTTACCTGCCGCAGCACCGCTTTTTCCAGCGCGCCGACCACCGTGTAAAAACGCGCATGGTCACCGGAGACCTTCAGCTTCGCGAACTGCGCCTCCAATTGCAGGAACCACAGATCTGGCGAATCGTGCCAGAACTGCGGTGTTTTTACCGCCGCGACACCACTTATTTCCGCGGACGTGGCCTTGACGTCGGCCTTGACCGGGGCAGCTGCGCCACCCTCCACCACTTCCTCGTCGGAGATGGTGTGGTCGTGCACTTCCACATTTTTCACTGGTGTGCTCATTTTCTTGTTTTTTATTTTTGTTTTTTTGTTAAGAAATATAAGTTCTGTTCCTTTTTTTAAATTTGAGCACACTATTCACTTTTCACTCGCGTATCGCGACGTCGGGGTCACCAATTGTGGGGGATGTATAAAGTTATTTAAAAATGTGGAATTAAAAGAACAAGTCCTTTTTATGGCTTTAATAATTTATTTACACTTTATTTACACTTTATTTACACTTTAGGAAAACTCAACTGGCTGCGCGGCGGGTTCACGACCAACTAACTTTTTAGGGTAGCATGGACCAGAGTCCATGCCACCAAAGCGCATTGAAAATATATTGCAGCGCGCAATATAACGAAGCCGCGGCGCACATAGTGACAAACAACATTAAGTATGTACTCACTTCCATGGTGTGTGTTGGCTATTTTACCGCGCGGCCTTTTATTGGCCAGTCCCACTGTCAGCGCTAACAGTAAGACGCGAGCACGAGGAAACGGGGGTGAGTCGTGCCCTAATTAACCAGTCATCGTACTGGTGCCGCGCTGGCCTGGGCGTTGGTTAGCTACTCCAACACACAGGCCTAAGCGCATTTGCATAGCGTATAACAAGCGTCTGCTGTTGTACAACTCTTGTGTACAACAACAACATGTAAGCTTGTCGTTACTGATCGCATTACTGTGACTCACATAAGTGTATGTCGACAGTCGCTTTGACGCGATCACTATGCCTGACAATATGTCAGCAAGACTCACCGACGGTCCGCAAAGAATGCTAGAACATTTGATTCCCACACATTATTTGTATACACAAGCATGCAAATGACTAGCTGCCAGCTAACACCAAGCAACAAGTTTCAAGTGGCTAGGAATGTGCTTGGCTCATCACTGTGTGATGAGGCAAGCTGCGCTAACCCTTATCGCGTTCTGACGTGAAGGTCTAATAACGACAAAGTGTCGTCGACGTTTTTTTTAAAACCGAAACGCGAAATAATATATGCCGTAGCCGTGAACCCACGCGTACACAAGAGGGTGACGGTACAGAAGGTGCCGCCACATATTCATTAAAAAATTAATACATTTTTGATAATAAAACAAATAAGAAAAAATTCAAATAATACGATCTCATATATAATAATATGTTTAAATTAATTATCAAATATGACCAAGAAATTAAAAGGAAAAGTATTTTTAAAATTATTTTTTACTTTGTAGTGATTTTGTAGTCGGTTGTTTTTGTTTTTTAAAAATTTTTATTTCTTTCTTTTTAGAGAATATGATAAATTTTCGAAAAAAGTGTATAAACAACATAAATAAAATTGCTCCGAAAAAATTTGTTCTATTAAAATCTGAAAGTTTGTTGGTTATTTCAAATATCTGCCTCTTAAATTTAAATTAGATGTCACATGTTTTGGAATTATTATACCCATTCTTGTAACGAGTTTTATTACCCTAGTGTCAATATTATTCGAGATATAGTGTTTTTCAAATATTGCCACGCCCCTTTGTTAAATAAGCGCCCACTTTCTGGAGCGTTATTTCCAATAATTGTGCCTACCCCTGTACTTAACTTCAGTACCCCAGCGTCAATATTAACTGCGATAGTGTTTATCTAGTATTACCACGCCCATTTTTCGAATACCGCCTACTTTATTGACCATAATTTTTAATAATTCTGCCTACCCCTGTACTACAATAAATTTCAGTGCCCTAGTGTCAATATTATTCGAGATACACTGTTTTTCTAATATTGCCACGCCCAGTAGTCGAAATCCGCCAAATAATGCCTACCCCTATACCAAATTGCAGTACCATAGTATCAATATTATTCGAGATATACTCTTTTTCTAATATTGCCACGCCCATTTGTCAAATAAGGCCCATTTTCTTGCCCGTAATTTGTAATAATTGTGCCTACCCCTACACTAAATTGCAGTACCCTAGTGTCAATATTATTCGAGATACAGTAGTATCTAGTATTGCGAGATCTATTATTGCCACGCCCCGTTCTCGAATACCGCCCAATTTTGTACGGGCACCTCATGCTTATGATACCTATCTGTTCCAAAAAATTATGGCATTCAGGCATATGGTTTAGGAGTTATCGATGTACATACATTTAAAAAAAAAAAAAAAAAAAAAAAAAACAGAGAAACCGACGAACTTGAGAACCTCCTCCTTTTTGAAGTCGGTTAAAAATTAAAACAAGTTTCAAAGCCATTTTGCTCAATCAATATATAAGAATATTTTATTTGTAAAAAAGGCAATCTCTTAATATATACTTTAAAAATTTGTTTATTTTTCAAACAAAATGTTATTTGGTGCTCCGTATAAATTGTTTGAGAAACTTGGCTTAAAAACTTGTTTTATTTTTTTTTAAATTTTTTCCTTATTCTGTCATATTGTTATCGACATATTAATGAATAAAATTAAATAGAAAAGAATATCATATTAAAACATCTTTCAAAAATAGTTTAAGACATTATGAAAAATACGGTCAAAATTTAAAATTTTTAACAAAAAACTTAAAATTTTGACTTTAGACTTAAGTATCTCAGAGAAAAAATATGGCATACAAATTGTTAATGCAGTATTTAATAGCTTATTTTATTATCTGACAGATGACATACAAATGATTGTTTTATATGAAACAGTTTAGTTTCAAGATTCTCAAAAATTGGACCTATTAAGGGAAAACTGAGTATATCAGTAATCAATATATATTTCGTGTTTATTATGATATTTAAAAAATAAATGAAGTTTTTTAGCAAATGTAAACCTGCGTAAAAATAATACAGTTTTTTGTAGCTACATACTGGCTCTGTAGATACATTACTAACTTACTAAGGTGGCCGTAATAACAATAACCCGTGTTCGGGCTTCGGCCGATCTCATCAGCTCTCGCCAGGCGCCTCTGCTTTGCGCGCGCATTGTCCAATCGGTTACACCAAGTGCGGTTAGGGCTTCCTCGGCCTGGTCCATCAATCGGAGGCATGGTCTCCCGCTTCGTCGTCCATACGATGGACATGACCCAGCCAGCGTAGTCGCTGCATACAGCTCATGGTTCATTCGAATGCGATAGTCATCGGCGACTCGAACAGGACCGAAGATTTTGCGAAAACATTTTCTCTCGAACAACCCCACAGCGGCTGCGTCAGTTTGCGAAACTACGCATGTATCAGCGCCATAAATCAGCACAGGTAGAACGAGCATCTTGGATAGTGTTAGTTTAGGCGATCGAGAGATTGCTCTTGAACATAGTTGCTTACTGAGCACGTAGAAGCTCCTTGACTACTTCAAAGTTAAAGCTGCTGGATGAAAAATGGGAGTCTAAGCGCCGCGCTCCCTTGTTTGTAGACAGCATATACTTTGCCTTACCCTCATTTATCGTCAAACCCACTTTAGCTGATACCTTTTCGATAGCGGTGAAAGCAGCGGTAACATCTCTTTTGGTTCTGCCGACAATATCAATATCATCAGCGTACGCAAGGAGCTGGACACATTTGTAGAAAATGGTGCCATTACGATGCACACCGGCCTTTCGTACGATCGCCTCCATGATGATGTTGAAGAGATCGCAAGACAGAGATCGCCTTGTCTGAAACCTCTTTCGGTGTTGAAGATTTCGGAGAGATCATTTCCTACCTTGACGGAGCTGCGTGTGTTGCTCAACGTCATTCTGCAAAGTCTAATCAGCTTTGCATGTATACCGAACTCAGACATTATTGCGTATAGGTAATCCCTTCTCGGGGTATCGAACGCAGCTTTAAAATCGACAAAGAGATGATGTGTGTCAAATTGATTTTCGTTGGTTTTCTCCAGGATTTGTAGTAGCGTGAAAATCTGGTCTATCCAGTTTCGACTGTCCAGGTCGAAAGCCACACTGATAAGGTCCAATCAGTGTTTTTGTAATCGGCTTTAATCTTTCACACAGTACGCTTGAGAGAACCTTATATGCGATGGAAATACGACTGATATCTCGATAGTTGGCGCAGATTGTTGGGTCTACTTTCTTAAGTATAGGGCACAGTACGCTGAGGTTCCAATCGTCGGGCATGCTTTCTTCTAGCCATATTTTGCTGATGAGCTGATGCATTTGCCTTATCAATTCATCGCCGCCAGTATTAAACAATTCAGCTGACAGGCCATCAGCACCAGCTGCTTTATTGTTTTTGAGTCGTTGGATAGCAAGTCGAACCTCTTCATGGCTAGGTGGTGATACTTCCACTCCGTCATCGTTGATTGGTGGCACTGAAATGCGCTTTCCATGGGCGGCATTGGTGGAATCGTCGCCAGTAAGTAAATTGGAGAAGTGCCGTCTCCACAATCTCAGCACACACTGCGTATCCGTATTCAGATCTCCATTTTCATCTCTACAAGTGGATGCTCCGGGCTTGAAACCTTGGGTTAGACTCTTAACCTGTTGATAGAACTTTCATGCATCCTATTTGCCCTGGTATACCTCTAGTTCCTCACGCTCACGCTTTTCCTGCTCTCTTTTCTTGCGTCTGAGAAGGCGCCTCTCTTCCTTCCTCTTTTCGCGGTAGTTTTCTCGCACGGCTCGCGTTGCAGCTGACTGCAGCGTTTTTCTATAAGCGGCGTTTTTTACTGCAGTCGCAATGCGACACTCCTGATCATACCATTGGTTCCGAGGTTGCGGGCGCCGGAAACCAATGACTTCTTCAGCGGCAGCGCGCATGGAGTGGGATATATGCGCCCAAAGTCCGCCGGCGTCATCGGGTCTAGAGGTTGGTTGGTTGAGCTTAACCGAGAGTTGAGCGAAGTAGGCCTCGGCAGTCCGTTGTATTTGCAGCTTAGCGACATCTAGCTTTCGTTGCATTCCTGTGCGTATGTTCTTCGCATTGCCTAATCGCATGCGGATCTTGGCTGCAACAAGATAATGGTCGGAGTCAATGTTGACCCCCCGAAATGTACGCACATTTAGAACACTAGAGGCATGCCTTCCGTCGATTACAACATGATCAATTTGGTTTCGCGTTTTTTGATCCGGGGCAGCCAGGTGGCCTTGTGGACGTCGAGGTGCTTAAATCTGGTGCTACTAACTACCATGTTTCGCGCCGCGGCGAAGTCAATCAGTCTTAGACCGTTGTTCGTGGAGGTCTCATGAAGACTGAACTGACCGACAGTGGGGCCAAAGATGCCTTCCCTTCCGACTTTCGCATTAAAATCGCCGAGGACTATTTTCACGTCATGGACCGGAAGGTGGTCGTATACGTCCTCAAGACTAGCGTAGAAAACGTCTTTGACGGCTTCGTCCTTTTCCTCCGTCGGGGCGTGCGCGCAAATAAGGCTGATGGAGAAAAATTTTGCCTTGATGCGGATCGTGGCCAATCTTTCGTTGACAGGTGTGAACCGGGAAACAAGGTGGCGTAGTTTCCGGCTAACAACGAATCCACATCCAAATTCGCGCCTCTACGCATGGCAGCTGTAGTAGATATCACAGTGTGCTTGTTTAGAGCAGCCTTGCCCTTTCCATCGCATTTCCTGGATGGCGGTAATGTCAGCCTTTATTGTTTTGAGGGCTTCCGCCAGTTGGATAATGGCACCTTCCCTATAAAGGGTTCGGACATTCCAGGTGCATATCCGTAAATCATTGTCCGTTTTTCGTTTGCGGTGGTCGTCAACGTAATTGGGGTTCTTATCCGAAGCTGGTTAAGTTTTCATTGGGAAGTAGTAATGTGGCGGGACCCAAACCCTGCGCACATTCCATGTTTAAGGTCTATGGAGTGACCCGCCGCTCAAATTAGCCGTCAAACTGACGGATGCCAGTTTGCCGTTGCCCAGGGAACACCACGAGGAGGTTTGAGTCGACTTGGGACGATTTCGGCAGGTTGAGGTAGTCAGACACGCTGCCATGGAAAGGTTCACCCCCTTATCCCTTACATTGGGCTTACCCTCCCAAATTATTCTTCATTTCAAAAGTAAATTTATTATTATCATGGTCTATTTTCACATTCTTAGGAGCTACAGGGTTAATTAATATGTCACGACTTTGATTAACTTTATTGTTTCTAGCACAAAAACTAAGTTACGGAACACTTTTTTTGATAACTCATTGCAAAGGCAAGAAGATCACCTTTTGAACGGTGTATCAACAAACAGCTCCGACCTAACAGTTACCAAGTTGTGTTCGTTCAAAGATGAAATCAATCGGTTGAAACTACCAAATTTTAACTTTGAATACATTTCTCAGAATTTCGCGTAATAAATGAAATTCCGTAACTTAGTTTTTGCGCTGGAAACAATAACGTGAATCAAAGTCGTGAAGTATTAATTAACCCTGTAGCTCCTAACAATGTGAAAATAGACCCCCCCCCCCCTCTCATACGATTTTTTGCTCAGCTCGACATAACGTTTCACCTCTGTAAATAGTTGCACTCAATTGCGGGACACCCTGTATATAAATAGAATATTTGATAGTATCAATTAGCTCTTCAATTTTGTAATGGATTGCATACATTTTTATAAAAAAATGTTAATACTAATATAAATAAACATTGCTGTTAAATATGCATATTTGCTTATAAATATATCATTCTTTAGTTGTTTTTTAAAATTGTTCACCTGATTTCTTTTAATTGCATTCATAGACAGCGAAGAGCGATCTTATTCACTTGAAGTCGAATTATCATTTAAGAGCTTTTGTTGTGTTAATGTGCTTACATTCGTGTGAACGCACAAAAAGAGCTTAAGTCGCGTACTAAGAGTTGCCAGACTCTGCTTTCATATAATGAATGAATGGCATAAATAAATGTTCAACTTCATTTTATTCCTTTCGAAGCAACATATTTTAAACAATTTTATTACAACATTTTGAGCACCTTTAATAAGGTGCAAAAATAGTTTCATTTTTTTCATCCTTACAAATTCAGGTACTCTTTACTTTGCTTACGTTTTAACAACTTTTTCTTACCCACTTGAATATAAATTCTTTTCACTCTTAAACTTCTTCACTTTAACAATCAACAAATTTTAACACTTAGCGACGCGCTATAGCAGTTTTCATTTCCGCTTCCGGTTGCACAAATTTATTTAAGCAGCAACAAATGGAAAATGCAAAAACAAAAACAAAAAAAAAGAAGAAGAAGTCAACAGAGAAGACAATGCAGTGGAAACTTGAAAAAATTGTTTATAATTCGAATGAAAGCCTTCATTTAATCCTCTCTTTTTTGAATGGAAAACTTATGATCAGAACTAGGAAGAAAAAGTTTTCGCGCATTTGCAGTACATACAATAGCGGAAGCACAAACATACACACATACACACACACACAGACACTCACGAACAAACATAGATAGTTAAAGTTGATAATGTTTGCTGCAGCATGTTTTTCTGCATTCAGCGGCTTGTAACAAGCAACAGCATAGAGCTCACCAATTCACACTTATGCAAACAAAGCACAGACATTTTAACACTCACAGAGACAAAAAACACATACACAGTTAAAAATTCTGATGAGTTTTTCATTATAAGACTTGCAGCGAGTCATAGGTTAGGTTAGGTAAAGACGGCAGCCGGTGTAAATGAAATACATACACCAGTTTACTTAGACCAGATAGGTCCATTGTGATACCGCTGCACACAGGCTTTTATTAATAATGGAACCAACTCGAGCTCCATTTTAGACGCCTGACATCAGTCGTTGACAGGTCGTCAAGCTCATGAAAGAAGAAAGAGCCTAAATATTTGTGTCTCCTTCTGGCTAGCGCAGGACAGGAGCACAGAATATGGGAGATGGTTTCTTCCTATTCCTCGTCCCTGCTGCTTCTACAGAAGCCATTTGAGATAACTCCTAACCTGTAGGCATGTCTGCCTATCAAGCAGTGCCCTGTGACGACATCCACTTTGTGGCTAGTTCTGGTCTTGCCAGTGAGAGGAGGGCTCTCGATCGCCCGAGATCTAGTGTCGGTCAGATAAGCCTTGATAAGCTGGTGGGTTCACCATGAATAGTGGCGCTTGTGTCCCATTTCTAGCGAGCTCATCTGCCTTTTCACTACCTTTTATGCCATTATGCCCAGGTACCCATATTAGGCTGATGCTGAAATAGTCCGACATTTCCCCTAATGAAATTCTTTTAGAGTTTGTGGCTACTTGTTCCAACGATTTTATTGCAGCCTGACTATCAGAGAAGATATAAATTTCCCGTTTAGAGCCAACGTTTTTTGAAAGCAATGATGCAACTTCCCCTATTGCCATCAATTCGGCTTGAAACACACTAGTCAGGAAGCCTACGAGCCAGAGATACCCCAAGCATTTTGAGTAGACCCCATACCCGACCTTGTCGTTTAGTTTTGATCCATCTCTATAGTTGTTTCCACCCTCTATTCCATCGTGCACCATTGACCCAGTATGTTCTAGGCGGAATAAGCATACCATACCTTCCTTCGAAGGAAAGAAAGGGCAAGCAGTAATCAGTTCTTGATGGAATAAAGTTGCAGTTGTTAAGTATGGATGAGTGACCCGTTGTCATACTTTTCCATACTCCCAGTTATCTAAGTCTTATCGCCGAACAGGCTGCTGTCTGTTTGGCAACCAGGTCCAGTAGTAGAAGATGAAGTATGGTCTCTAGGGCTTCAGTCGGTGTTGTTCTCAGAGCACCGCTGATGCATATAGATGCCATTCTCTGTACCTTTTGGAGTTGTTTCATATATGTGACCTTGTCTATGGACGGCCACCATATTACTACTCCATATAGAAGAATAGGTCTTATAACCCCAGTATGCAGCCAGTGAACGAAATCCCCCTTCAAGCCATTGTTCCTATGGCTTTTTTGCAAGTATAAAGTTGTTGCTTTTTTAGTGCGCTCTGCTATGTTTAACTTCCAGCTGAGCTTTCTATCGAGTATAAGTCCCAGGTACATTGCGTTATTCGCAAGGGACAGAACAGATCCCTTTAGTATGATTGGTGCTAAGGACGGAATTTTATATTTCCTGGTAAATAGGACTAGCTCTGTTTTAGCCGGATTAACTCCAAGACCACAGGGCTTGGCCCATTGTTCAAGTCTGCAAAGGGCCCTTTGCATAATGTCGCATAGAGTAGTAGGAAACTTGCCTCTGACTGCGATTGCTGGGTCTTCGGCGTAGGATACCACTACAAGTCCATCTCTCACCAGAGATAGCTGTACGTCATTTACTACAAAATTTCAGAGAACACCTCCTTGAGGCGTACCTCTTGAGACAGATCTAATGGCGCTGTATGCGCCCAGGTCCGATAGAACTATTCTACTGTTAAGTAGCTTGTATATAAGCTCTGTAATGATCTTATTCACGCCCAGTCCGACTAGTGCTCGTCGTATTGCTTGTGGTATTATGTTATTAAAAGCTTCTATATCTAAGACGGAAACCAGAGTAAACTCATTATTTAGGAAGGATTTTTCTATGGTCCCGACCAGCGTATGTAGGGGAGTTTCCACGGATCTTCCTTTGTTGTAGGCATGCTGTGAAGCCGATAGTAGTGCAGAATCAATGCTACTGCGGAGATACAGATCTAAGAGGCATTCTTACGTCTTTAATAGAAAAGATGTTAGGCTAATGGGTCTGAAGTCTTTAGGGGTGGTATGTGATATCTTCCCTGCCTTGGGTATAAATACCACCCTAGCCTTTTTCCAAGCTGTGGGAATATATGAGAGACTTATGCAGCCATTAAAAATTATACGACGCCAAGGTATTATTGTATGCATAGCTTCTTGTAATTCAATGGGGTAAATGCCGTCAGGTACCGGTGATTTATATTGTTTGAAGCTGTTTACCGTCCATTTTAACTTTCTATCAGAGGCGATGTCTTCGACCTCATGCTGGGAACAGCTAAGCTGAGGCAGGGGCGCTCACATGGGTGCGCGGCTACCAGGGAAGTGCATGTCTAAAAGAAGGTTAAGAGATTCATCGCTAGACATTGTCCATGAGCCGTCCGACCTTTTGAGGTAGCCGGGTGTACATGGTGTGGTAGCAAGAATTTTCCGCAGCCTGGATACCTCTGACAAATCTTCAATTCCTTCACAGAATTGTTTCCAAGAGGATCTTTTAGCTTTCCTTGTTTTAGTTTTGAATATTTTAAGGGCTACCTTGTAGGCAGCCCAATCATGTTCCGCTCTCGAGCAGTTTGCTGCGTTGAAGAGTTTCCTGCAGTTAGTTCTTAGGCCATTCAGCTCAGAAGACCACCATTTTGGTTTAAGCTTCCCCTTGAGTGCCCTTTTCGGGCAGGAGGATGCCAGCGAGCGATTCATTGCTGTGTTTAAAACATCGACTAGATTTTCTAAATCCATTGCCGATTTTGGTTTTTCAATCGGACCTGATGGCAAAGATTTTGCCAAGGCCCTTCTGTAGAGTCCCCAGTCCGATCTCCGAATGTTGATAGAGGAGATTGGGTTAGGAGACGTGTTAAGAAAGGTATACTCAATATAGCGGTGGTCGGAATAAGAGTGTTCTTCAGACACATTCCAGTCACCAATTTTGTCGAATATGAAGTCTAAGGCTAAAGTAATACCTAAGACTTCACTTCTATTTTTAATAACGAAGGTGCAGCGAGTCATAAGCGATTAAAAACAATTGACGTAATAAAAAAAAGCCTTGCTTCAAATTTCTTTTCAAAACAATTTTAAAAATTCTTTTAAAAATTTGAATGCGTTCGTATTTTATATTGCATTTGCGACCATATTTAATGGCAAATGCTGCGTATGAGTGTATATATACAAGAAGAAACTCCAATTTAATAACACAACCACAAGGTTATGTTTCACTTTCAGCAGAATGTTAGCTCAGTTGGTATTGGATACACTAGTAACCGCAAAATTGTGTTTTTAATTTTTATATAATCATGATGTATGTATAAACTGCATGTGAATTATATAAGGAATTTGATATTTAAACGTAAACTTTTAAATCTTAAAACAAAACAAATTTCAAATTCAATGTTGCATTCGTTAATGTGCCATTTTCAAATCAATGCAAGGCTAATTTCGATAAACGATAAAAAAGCTGTACTAGTGTCATATATAGTACTAGTGTCATAAAGCATCTCATATCACAAACATTTTTAAGTGTATACTCACACATAAACATAAAGTATGAAAGATGTTGCTGCAGTGGCTGCTGTTGTTATGAATTTTTCTTTTTCCTACACATCCTTTTATGCTGCAGCTGCGCTCGGATGCGTTTTTAGGACATACAATAGCGGGCGTTTCGTTTACAATAAATGAGGTACATGCAGTATTTGGCTAAGGATAGTGGCAATATGTATGTGTGTGACTGTGTTTATGTGTGCTTATGTTTTTGTGGCTTCAGCTGCTGCAACACTATAATGATGAAGCTTGGCTTGAATACAATTTATAACACTGCCTCTCAGTGTGAGTCACTGTGTAAATGTGTGCGTATATTTTTCAAACTGATTATTTTTTCGCTTCTTCATTGTTGCGACACTGTTACTCCGCGTGTTTTTTTTTTTTTTTTGTGGTTTTATCCGTTTTATTTTGTGGGTTTTTCAAGTGCGTTGCAGCAAAATTTTTTTTATCTCATTTGTAACACGAGTAGCTTTTATACTAAAGTTACTCTAATAAGTTAGCGGAAGTGAGTGCTGTAGGGTTAAAAATAACAGAAAGCGTAGGGATCGTTTATAATATGGAGGTTTGCATGCTGCCTGTTGTAAATGTTTGAATAAGTTTCACGACAACTACTGTCAACAGTTGTTAGCGTTGGTAAAACATATGAATTAAGTGTAATGTATATTATGCGAAGCCAAATCAGAATTTGTATTCGTATATTCCGCGGAAGTAAAAATTATAAAATGAAATATTAATAAATTTTTAAGTTGAATAAATTGGTTTTTCACAAGGAGGTATAATTGCGTCAGGTTCTTCAGTTTATACATAAAAAGATTAAGGTGCTGTGAGCAGTGTTGCCAAATGGACCATTATAAGCACTGAATTTGATTATCCGATATTTTATCTGAATTCATCTAAATGCTACGATTTTAAGAAATTATTTAAGCTTATGAAAATTTCATATATTTTTTAAAAAATGAAATTACTTACAAAATAAATTATAATATAAAATAACAACAACACTGTTACTGTCTCTAGTTACGACCAGGTCAAGAAGTCTTTCAAGACTAATGTAAATACAACTCGCTTGTTGCAAGTCTGAACATATATTATCAACTTCGAATTAGATACACTATAATATGTATCATCGTCGGAAGAATACCATTTAAAATCAGGTAGATTAAAATCGCCTTAAAATAAAATGTCTTCATTAACGTCAAGTAAATAAGTTATGTAACCTATGCATTTTGCAAGGCTTGCATAGACCTTTACACTACTCTCAGGAGAACTCTCAGGAGAACTCTCAGGAGTTACAATGAATAACTTTAATACAAAGTAGTTCAATATTAGAAGAGCGGAAAATATCGACAAAGCAGAAAACTGACAAAGCAGTTCCTTACAGCTAAAAGGATACCACCACCGAGAGAAGTATTATTGTCAGTGTATCTGTCTTTCTAAAAACTTGAAAACTATTATCAACTATTCCAAGCCAATAATGCTTCCGTTCAGCCACGTTTCTGTAAACGCGATCATATCCTCAGAGCAGTTCTGAGCCGATGGAATATGCTTAGGTGTAACATAAGCATTTCAGTGGGATCGATTTCCTTAAAATCTTTGAGATTTTAGTGAGGAGCAGGATGAAAGATTTCACCAAGATATACGAGTAATAAAAGAACGATATCAAGGAAGACGGGACACCCATATGATGGCAGATTACTGCTTGAATCATTGCATGAATCTTAGGCAGGCTTATCATTCAAGAAAGTCCTATAAGCGCGGCAATTTTGTACGGACTGCAATTACCTCTGTAACATAAAGCGTTTACAAATATATTCAGTTGTGAAAATTTATGCCGCAGCTTAGAAGAAATATAACACGATAATGTCGTGCTTTGAAGTTATATTTTTAAAATTCGGTGAAATGCTGCTGCCAAAACAAAAAAAAAAAAAAACAAAACTAAACTAAAAAGTAAACTTATTCAATTTAAGAACACAAAATGTAAAATTACTTTTATAAAAAAAATTAATAAAAAAAAAAAAACGAAATGGCCATTTCAGCCCTTGAAAGGACTTTGACCGAGCTTCTTATGATCAATTGTGTTGTGTGTGTTGTGAAATGTTTGCACACAAATGATCGAGAACTGGACCTACATGTTTTATGCCGACTCCGAACAGCTTATGTTCCCAAAAAGCTTTTCATGGCAGTTTTTACTCTCTGAGTCTTGCCATTGTCTGTAGAGAGGTGACGGTCGAACAGAAAAATTATTTCAATTGAAAAAAGTTTTTGTTTCAGATGGGGGACTCGAACCTGGCTTCTTTGGCGTATGAGCCATACACTCTACCCACTACGCCACGGCCGCCACAAAAAAAATTTATAGATTTTTTCAAATATTCCACACATTATCGAGTAGCTGATATTGAAGGAACTTTCACTTAAAATCAACTTCAAAATTTATTTTCGAATGAATATCAAAATATCAATATTTCAATTTTGCTTATAAATTAAAATAAAGATGAACTTTAAAGCAATTTTTTCTTATATGTTAATTTTCATATTTATTTTTAGTAGTTGAGATTTTTTATATAAAAATGATTTATATGAAAAACGTTTTATTGGAAATTGTAAAGTACCACATAAGACCTATGTAGTTCAGGTCCTATGAAACACAAACTGTAATAAAATTTTATGGTTGAAATACTTCACATTACTCAGAGAACTGGAAAATTTTACAGCTTATGTTTTAAAGCTCAACTTGAATAAACTTTCAGCAGTGAAGCTCTTATAACACGACTTAAACAAAAGCTAATAAAAACTATAAACCATTGTAAACACTTGCTGCCACTCGATTCGGTCGTTAAAGAAGTTAATAACACACACGCACACAATGATAAGCTTAGGCACCAACTGCACTTCATACACATATGAGTGTAGTCAAATACATGCATGAAGCTGCATAAAAGCCAAACAGCATTAAGTTAATCTGAGTGAAGTTTTGAAGATTCACACACACACACACACACACTTATACTGAAACTTTTAAGACCTCGTACCATGCTGCATAGTTTTGGAATGAAACGCAGCAAGTTGCATAAAATAAGTAGTGGAGGAAGAGGAAACCTTTAGAATAACAATTAATAAGCATGCCAATGATGCATACAAGGTTATGTGAATGCAAGCATATGAGTTGCTATAAATAGAAGGACTTTTTTTTTTTTTTTTTATAATTATAGGACTGTGTGTTTGCGCACAGTATGGCGCAACAGCAAAATCATAATTAATGATATAAGCGCGCTTGTGTTGTCGTAATTAGTGGCAGCCTAATATGATATTAATATTCCTCAAAATGGCCAAAACATTGCAACTGGAGAAGAAAATAAAAAAACATAATATCAAAGAAGAAAAATTTGCATCAATTGTGTGCAAATGCAATCAAATGAAGGTATTCAAAAATAAACATATTAAAATTATGAAATGCTTCTTTGATATATGCAAGCACACAACAGCAGTTAACTTTTGCCCTTTACTTTTTTAAGCGAAAAAAAAGAACACTGTTATATACACTGTTAAGGTAAATTTTAAATTATAAATAACCAACTCTTGGAAAAAATTTTGTGAAATTTTGTGTAAAAAAAATATTCATGAATAAGCTAACAATCAGTCAATTCATAAAAAGTGCTTTATATCGTTCGATTTTTAGAACTGAAGATTTGTTAAGACCCGTTGAGCACTTTTTTTCGCGTCAGCACTGTTAACGTTAGCAATGTTAAGGCTTGCACTGTTAATGCCTGCATTTCTGATTCAGCTTAGCAACCAAGCATCGTTTTTGTGTTTTTTGCGGGGTAGGTGCGTTCAAAAGATATGTTGAAGTTCAAAAATAATAGCACCAGCTCATACATTTGACCACTCCAGTGGTCATTTCGCGAGAGATATAATAAACAGTTTTTGTGTTTTTTGCATGTATTTTAGCAATGATGAGGGGTAAAAAAAAACAAGCTCATACAATTGACTCCTTTAAGGGTCAACTCGGGAGAGATTTAAACTATAATCGACAGGTTTTGTATCATTCCACAGAATGATGCCATATAGTGCTTAGGTGTGGTCAGAAAAAATGTTGAAGTGTAAAAAAATACAAGAACCAGCTCATAAATTTCAATCCTTAAGGGGTCAATTAGGGGGAGATTTTTTTTTTATTAAAAAATATCATTATATATTCAAAAAAAGGTTCTAAATTATTTAAAAAAATTTACGAAAAAATTTGACGATGTACCTACGATACTAAGAGTAAGTGGAGACTTCAATATTATCTTTACAAAAAAATAAAACTCAGCAACTTTTGAATTTTTGAATGAAGATTTGACTCAAACCTGCAAAGCATTGCATTCAATTTGATTTTATTTACAAAAATTTGAATCAGCGAATAACGCAACAAGAATCCATTCAATGAATGTACAATTGATTCATTAATAAAATATTTAGTTCACAGTCAATTATTATTATCAATCAATTAATCAGTCAATTAATTATTATTTTTTGTTATACAGAATAATGAATAAATTTTGTTATTCATAAAATTGATATTCACAAAGAATGCAATTACCATTTAATTTCAGAATTTATAATTATTCCTTTTTTATTCATTACCAAATTTTTATTCATTATTAATTTGTAATTCATTATTAATTTTTCATTCATTGTTCGTTTTAAATACATTATTTTTTTATCATTTACCTCGAAGCCATGAATAATGAACGAGCTCCGAATATCTTCGCTCGCCATAATTTTATTTGCTTCACGAAATGTAGTTCACGAAAAGCTGATTGCTGCTTTATTCAAAAATATTTTCTTTTTCAAAAATTTAGAAAATGTTTTCCAAGACTTGTATTATTGCAACGTAAAACTCAATTTTCTTAAATAAACAGGTACTTAAAAGAAAAGAATTTTTTCTTAAAAGGATATTTCTTCGCATTGTAAAGTTTTATAGGACCTTAACTTTAAGTTTCAACAATTTCGTTGCAATTAAATGATGTCAAACTTTCCACTTATATAGCTCTTTGCTTATTTATTCTTTGCGTTAGGTTTTATATCTGCACAAATAAATGGTTAAGTCCTTGCTATGAACACACTAAATATGCTTTGACTTCCATAAAAAGGACATCAACTTGCATAACCAGCGGCAGGCACAATACATATAAAAAAACACAAACACACAAAATGCAACATAGAGAGGTAAAAATACATAATATGCAGTATAAATCTTTTATGTATCTCCCCTTATGCACAGCTTGGGAATCAAGGATGTAGAAATTTATGATACAGCGCACCATTGAACGTAACATATTACTTCCGTTAAAAAAAAAAAAAATATTCTGCGTGTTGAACTTAAATTGAGCTGTTGATGTCGTTGGGATGTTAATTGTACTTGTTGGCTGCCTTTTTGATGATGTTAGCCCTTGTGAGCTGTATATAATTTGAAGCAATTAAAACTAACGAAGCATTTTTAGTCGTTCATTTTCCTTGACAGTTATTTTAATTTTTTTTTTTTGTTTTCTGTTGAAACTTCAATGATATATGCTTTACTGAATATGTTTTACTGAATATGAATATGAATATGAATATGAATATGAATATGAATATGAATATGAATATGAATATGAATATGAATATGAATATGAATATGAATATGAATATGAATATGAATATGAATATGAATATGAATATGAATATGAATATGAATATGAATATGAATATGAATATGAATATGAATATGAATATGAATATGAATATGAATATGAATATGAATATGAATATGAATATGAATATGAATATGAATATGAATATGAATATGAATATGAATATGAATATGAATATGAATATGAATATGAATATGAATATGAATATGAATATGAATATGAATATGAATATGAATATGAATATGAATATGAATATGAATATGAATATGAATATGAATATGAATATGAATAAAGAGTTAACATCAGATACAGAAGCAAATCAGAGTTAACCCTCCATTACTAACGCACTGTGGATTACACCCATAAGTTTTAAAACATAGAAAAAAAAAAAAATTCATTTACGTAATTTTGATATATTTGTGGATTTCTTATTTCTAGATATCTTTATTACTTTATATATTTACAGAGTTTTATTTTTATTCTATGCTAATAGGGGGGAGCAGGCGCGATTCCGATCATAACTTCTCCGCGGCGCGTACGAAATCCAACTAACTAATTATGGTAGCATGGCCCAGAGCCCATGCCACCATAATACATTAAATATGTACTGCAGCGCACAGTACACGGCTGCAGCACATCCCATAGCCAATAAAACAATTACATACTTGTGTGCGTCCATTATACAATATATCTCAACGTCGGCAGAGACTGTATTTTATATGGCTCCGACTCGTCACCAGCGCTAGTGACGGACGGACAGCCCGCGGTGCATGAAAACGCTGACAACACAAATGCCTGTAAATAAACAAGCGGCGCGGCTAGCTGCTTGTTGGGTAGCTAAGCCAACAAGCAATCTACAAGCGCGACGTATCCGATGACCAACGCTCAACATAAACAAGCCGGTCATATTGCCGTTAGTCGTCATAAGCAAGAATTTAGCGACAGTGACTGTGTTCTAAGGCGGCCACGTTTGTTGTTGTACAACACACAAGTGTACAACAACAACACGCATGCAAAGACAGTGGCCGAATTACAGCGGATCGCGATAACGTATGCACCGACTCAAGTGCCTGCTGCTCTAAGGGCAGCAGCAATGTATCGAGTGGCTAGGAATGTGCTTGGATCACCATTGGCGTGATCATCCCAGCAGCAATGGTTGAAATTGTTTACAGTGTCTGCGACAAAGTGTCGCCAAGGGCTCTAAGAGCTGAAACACGATATTTACTAATTCTATTCGTTGACGGAGCTGAAGGCACCGCCACAGTACTCCCCCCCAAGTGTTTCAATAGATATTCCATGTTGAAAACATATGCCATACGCAATTAAATAACAACAATTCAAGTTTAAATAAAATTAAATATACCATTGCATCTTCAATATTTAGATGGCGCCATAACCCTTCTGCCGCTCCTTGTAAAGACCGGCGCTGGCGGCTGCTGTGGTGTTCTTCTTTTGGAAGTCGCATTATTCACACGGCGACTCGAGTAACGATTCGGTCCCGCGCTGTCCAACGGCGGGTCGGAAAATGTCACGACCTTCTTGGCGGCTTTTCTCTTGCCACCTGATGGATAAAGCAGCTCCGATTGTTCGGTGCCCGGCCACGTAGATCTTTGCAGCGGTGGTGGTCCCACGTTGTCCAACGGCGGGTCGGAAAATGTCACGACCGGATGCTCTCCGCTGAATTTCAATATGCCCCTACGGGCTGGCTGCGTTGGCTTATCGCTTGACTCGCCTACAGGTTTAACTACGAATGCTGCTTTCAGTCTATCTATCGATAGTTTAGCCGGTTTACCTTTGATAATGATCGTAAAGTACTTGTCGTTTCGCTCCACGACCTCATACGGGCCATCGTAACAGGGCTGCAAGGGGCGTTGGACCTTATCGCATCTCACGAAAACATGTGTGCAGGTCTTTAATTGCTGTTGAACAAAAATTTTCGGGCTATCGTGGTGCACTACCGTCGCTGGGCCAACCTTCTGCATAGTTTCTCGCAGGGCGGCGACAAAGTCAGCCTCACCTAATTTGGCAGGTGAAGGAATTAAAAACTCACCCGGCAATTTGAGGGTTGCGCCATAAACCATTTCGGCTGGAGTTGCACCCAGGTCTTCTTTGAACACCGATCGAAGGCCTAGCAGGACGATGGGCAGGGTGTCGGTCCACCTTTCGTTATCATGACATACGATTGCCGCTTTCAGAGTCCGATGCCATCTCTCGATCATCCCATTTGCTTGAGGGTGATATGGTGTAGCTCTGAAGTGTTTGATGCCCAGTAGGCTATTTAACTGTCGAAAAAGGTCCGACTCGAACTGCCGTCCAAGGTCTGTTGTGATTCTAACTGGAACACCAAACCGGGCGATCCAACAAGACAATAAATTCCGCGCCACTGTCTCAGCGGTCATATCCGGAATGGGAATTGCTTCAGGCCAACGGGTGTAACGATCAATAATTGTCAGACAATAGCGGCTGTCCCGAGATACCGGTAGGGGACCAACCAGATCGACGTTAATGTGCTCAAATCTTTCACTAGGGTTAACGTATGATTTCAGCTCGGTCCTGTTATGTCTGCTTATCTTACTCCGCTGGCAGTAGAAACACGCTCTGACAAACTCCCGAATATCTTTCTTCATATTCGGCCAGACAAATCTACCTTGAATTAATTTTATTGTCGATCTAGCTCCAGTATGAGCAATTCCGTGTAACTTCTTCAGAATACAACTGCGAAATCCGGTTGGAATCAATGGTCGGGCTATCCCTAGGGAGACATCGCACTGCAACTTCACGTCGGCTTCTGGTACGTCGAACTGCTTAATAACAAGCGAAGAAGGCTGAAGTTTCGCCCCTAATAGTCTCTGAATCTCTTCGTCTCTGCTCTGTTCCTCGGCTAACTTGGCGTAATTAATTTCTACTCCTGCTATCTGCTGAATACGTGACAATGTATCAGCAACCTCATTATCGTTGCCTGGTACCGGCCTGGTGCCGGATGTCCGTGGTGAATTGGCCGATATAGTCAAGATGCCGCACTTGTCGCGGTGACGCCTTGTCAGACTTCTGCTTAAACGAGAACATAAGTGGTTTGTGGTCGGTGAAAATGCAGAACTTTCTTCCTTCCAACATATGCTTAAAATGCTTCACTGCCAGGAACATTGCCAGCAGCTCTCGGTCATACGTGCTATACTTCTTCTGGGCGTTATCCAATTTTTTTGAGAAAAAAGCCAAAGGCTGTAGGCTGCTACCCACCTGTTGATGTAGGACCGCCCCAATTGCGAAATCAGAAGCATCAACGCTCAAAGACAAGTTAGCAAACGGTGCCGGGTGAAACAGCATGGTTGCATTTGCAAGGCTATTTTTAGATGTGTTAAACGCTGCCGCAGACTCTTCTGTCCACTTCAGCGCTGTCTTATCGTTTTTCTTATTACCAATGATCATGTTTTGTAATACGGCCTGCGTTGCTGCTGCCCCGGGCATGAAACGTAAATAGAAATTGATCATTCCCAAAAATCTTTTCAATTCTTTTGCTGTCTTAGGCCTCGCAAACTCACGAATTGCTTTTACCTTATCCTCGTTTGGGCTTACTCCCTTGCTATTAACTGTATGGCCTAAGAACTTAACTTCGGCTTTTCCGAAGTCACACTTGGCCGCGTTGATCGCCAAGCCGTTTTCACGGAGCAACTTGAAAACGCGGCGGAGGTGTTCTTTGTGGGTCTTCTCGTCCGGAGATGCCACGCAAATATCGTCAATATACACAAAAACGTGGTCAGTTTCGGAAGCAAGGACATCATTTATATGACGCTGGAACGTCTGGGCCGCGTTTCTCAGTCCAAACGTCATGGATTTGAACTGGAACAGGCCGAAAGGCGTTGTAATTGCTGTTTTTGGCACATCCTGAGGTTCTATTCGAATCTGGTGGTAGGCACGTTGCAGATCGATGGTAGAAAATATTTTTCGCCCGTGGAGGATATTCACAAAATCCTGAATATGTGGTATAGGGTACCTATCAGGAACCGTTCTCTCATTTAAGTCCCTATAGTCTCCGCATGGTCTCCATGAACCATCCGCCTTTTTTACCATATGAAGCGGACTGGACCAATTGCTGTCCGATGGTTCGCATATACCATTCTCTATCAAAAACTGGAATTCGCTGCGCGCTGCTGCTAGCTTGTCAGGTGCTAGTCGGCGCGGTTTGGCGTGCACCGGTGGTCCATTCGTAATAATGTGGTGCGTGACTTTGTTTTTCTTTGCTGGCGGGACTTGGCGTAAGACCGTGATGTCCGAAAATTCAGCCAGCAAATCCGCGTAAGGAAGCGTAATATTGTAAGTATATATATTAGATTGGCTTACCTTACTTGCCGTGGCGGCCGCCTGCACGGTGGCGTCTCTATCAATCAGTCGATTATTTTTCATGCCAACTAAAATTCCATGATGTTTGAGAAAATCTGCTCCAATAAGCGGCGCTCTCACGTCAGCTAAAATAAATTCCCAGGAAAATTGCCTTCTTAGCCCAAGGTCCAATATAACTCTCCGCGTGCCAAACGTTGTAATTCCCGAACCATTTGCTGCGTACAGTTTAAGCGGGTGGGGGGCGTTGAATCTTTCATTACCCGTTGGTGGCATTACCGACACGTCGGCCCCTGTGTCAATCAGGAACCGCCTGCTCGTTGCCGTGTCGGTAACGTACAGGCGACGAATTTCAAGGTTGCCAGCCTCGTCGCCCGTAGCTTTCGGCAGTGCTTCTAGTTTTTTGAGCGCTGTTGCCAGGAGCACGGCTGACGGCATTTCGTCGCATTACTGCCGAACCTCCGGTGGTAGTGGCATCTGCCGATTTTCTTACCCGATTGACTTTTTGAGATCTGATCATTTCCGTTCTGGAAGTGAACGCTGTCGCGACCTATATCGCGGGCTGCTTGGCGAGGCTCGCTGGCGATCTGCTGCTCGGGCAGGGGATCGACCTACGTTCGGTCCGGTCCGTGACCGAAAACGTGGCGGTATTTCTTGGCGCCGATCCCAGGTCCCTACCTTAGGGGGAACAAATACATCGTCATCGGTGTCAGAGCACAATTCTGCTGGTAGCGGGGGATTATTGAAACCTCGTCTTCCTCGGTTCGGGTTTTCTCTCTCGAATAATGCGTTTTCTAGGCGGTTAATTCGCTTCTCTAACACTTCGGCTTTTGCCCGCTCCATTTTGCTTTTAACCGAGTCAGCGTCTACTGCGGCAACCTGTCTGGTTCCTGCCAGGGTTTCCATAATTTTATCCGCTAAAGCGGCTTTTTGTGCAGGTCCACCATTACCGTCTGCAGCATTCCTTGCACCATCGCCGGTAGCCGCGCGGTCCACAAGCTCTCTAGCATGCGTTCGGGCAGATTTTCTCCGCCGAGTTCCCGCATTTCGTTCAAAAGTTGTGACGGGCGCAAATCTCCGAGCTCTTTTTGCGAAATGAGCTGTCGCAACTTCTCTTGTTCCGTGGCGCTAAAGATTTCGAGCAAATTGGCCTTTAACAAGTTATATCGCTCGGCCGATGGCGGTTTGCGAACCAGTTCACTCACCTGTCGCAACACGGCCTTCTCTAGGGCCCCCACCACTGTATAAAACCTCGTATGGTCGCTGGTGATCTTGAGCTTAGCGAACTGTGCCTCAAGTTGTAAAAACCATAGATCCGGCGAATCGTGCCAGAATTGAGGCGTCTTAACCGGCGCTACTACGCTAACCCCGGGCTCGCCACCCGCTTGGGAAACACTCTGTGATTTCGTGGGGTCGGCTTTCTGCCCTGGATCCACCCCTTGACCAGTCTCATCGTCGGACAAGGTGTGGTCGTGTATCACCACTTGTTCACTCGGTTTACTCATTCTCACTATCCCGCACTGTATGCCTTTTATTTAATCAACTATAAATATTTTTTGCAATTATACCGTTGCGTGCTAGAAAGCGGCTTGTTTTTTTTTTTTTTTTTTTAGTTGTTTTGTTTTTTTTTAAAAAAAGTTTTCACAAGTTTATTTTTTAAAGGCTTTCAAAAGTTTATCACAATTCACTCGCGCACGCGACGTCGCACAGTGTGCGAAATTCAAGATTTAGGACGTCGAAAGTCTGTATCTTTATAACCAATGCAAATAGAAATATAAATTTTGGTATGAGTGGTTTTCTCGACAAATCTAAACTTCTGAAAAAAAATGGGTGAAATCGAGTAGGTGCCACGCCCACCTTATTAACGTTGTTTAGCTGTAAGCATCTACGTCCTAATAAAAGAAGGAAAACAATGGTATTATTTGGTAATGAAAGCTTAAAATTTATTAAATTAAATATCTAATCCATATTAATATTTGCAAAGTAAATTTAAGATTATGTTGTTCAATACATATGGTAATTAAATTAAAAAAATATAAGGAAAACAAATTAAAGCTAAAATTCATAATTTTTGTATTGCAATATTATGTATATTAAAGTTCAGGGTCTTCAATGATTATATCGGGGTTTTGTAATAAGGTTAAAACTTCTGGTAGTATATTTCCACGTTGGGTTTTAGGCGGCATTCGTAAACTGCACATCAAAGGATCAGATGAAATCAATAATCTGTGCAGCAAGTCAGCATTTGAATCCACTCTTGATGTTTTTCTGGTAAATCTTTGTCTATAATTCCTGGTGTCTTTATTTCTGGCTTCTTGTGCCTCTTCTGATAACTGCCCAATTGGTAATATACAGTTCTCTATTATATATTTTCCGTGAAATAAGATTTTATGCACGGCTACAGGCATATAATACCAATGGTATTTTTCTAGATATAAATTCCGAGTCTGTATTGCAAACTTATCAAATTCTGTAGAGTTAATTTCATATCCAGAGGCCAAACACTCCTTTTGCTTGCTATATCTTTTAAAAGCAATGATTTCAATAGGAACCATGGATATACTGAACAAATTTCCGTCCGAAGCAGTTTCTTCTTTGAATTTTTGCTTGTATTTGTTATGTTGGGCACCGTCACAACCCCATTTTATAATTATTTGAACATCATATAAGTATTCCGGAATTCGTTCAAATACCTCTTCTAATGTCATACATAGTCTTGAAATAGTGTGGTCTATAAGTGATTGCAGTCTTACTTCAGCATATGATTCAGTCACAATAATTCCATCAGGATAACAAGAACGCTTCGAAATCCTAACCGGATCATAAGATGGAAATATTTTTGAATTAATTGACATTGCATATTGTCTAAGAAGTTTGTATTGATGTGTTGATAATCCCAAATCTACTATCATAGCAAGTGACTGTTCAGGAGAAAGACTTAAAGACTGTTCTGCAGATTTTCTTCTTCTTTTTATTTGGGAACCTCTTTGAGGTGATGATACAAACAATTCTTTAACTATTGTAGCTGAAACTCGCTTACCATGTGAACGCAATTTCATTTCAGCCGCTTTGAACAACATATTCTCGTCAGTAGCTGTCAATAATTCCTTTGCCTTTTTTTCTTTAGTTCTATCGGAGCAATCTTTAAAATCCTTCTCTGGCCTTCCACCTGTTTTAACTGGCATGGATTTGTTTCGTTGGCATACGAACGTCGTTAAATCAATATTTTTAGTTAACCAAGCGGCGTTGTTCTTTAAAAATACTCGATTTGTCCTATATGATTTTTTCCATCTATCATTGAATTCATTACAAATCCTTCTAACGAAATTTTGTAACAACGAATCGTCGAAAGTTTTGCTTGATCCAGTACTTATATTTCCCGCAATAAAGTCAAAAACGTGACTACACTTGTTTTGCCCTTTGGCTTGCACCCAAGCACCAAAAATTTGCTGATATGACAACTGGCAACACATTGTGAAATCTATGTATAAATGGAGCGTAGGCAACTCTCTGCAGCTACTTATTACGGTTTCTTAAAGAGAACAAACCAATGAATCTGAACTTGATAATATGAAGTCCAGCACTTACCCGCACAAAATATTCTTATCCAAATAATTTGCAAGTTTTCTTCCAAAAATCAAATTAAAATCGTATTCCTAATTTCTTTTAACAGTAAGTTAGAAACAATTTTAACAGCCCTATTCTACCAGCTTAACAAAGCTCACCACATTAACAAAATAGTTAATATTAACAAGTTGTTAATGTTCCGTATTCTGGTGAAAATTTAAAAGCTCTTTTCTTTACAATTTTGTTAATTGCAGAAAGTATCTTAACAACGACAACATAATCTCAATATTTATGTGTTTAGCTAGAGAATTGTTGTGCAAATAATAAAAATAATGTAAATTATAATATAATATTGAATTAAAATAAATAAGACTGTGAAAAATGGAAGAATTTTTACGTCTTTTAAGTTTTGAAAATGAAGAAGATCAACGAAACGAAAAATTTAACGACGGCGCTATTTAAAACGTCTTCGAAATGAAAATGATTTATTCATTCTATCTATCTATCTCTTTATCTATTTTTTTATTTCTTTTCAACTCTAAATACAATTAAATACCGAAATGAAAAACCGAAATATAATAATATACATATGCCAGCCAAAAGTTAAGGCTGCTGCCGACATAAATTGTATATAAAATAGGAGCTGCTCCTGCGTCGCTCACTCAAACTTTGTTTGGCTATTAAAAAAATGTAAATTTGTGTTTTAAATAAAAAAAAAAATCTTGAGATTACTTAGTTCCTTGCATTTTCATTTTGCTAGCTGATATAATAAACAATAGAATTTCATCGAAAAAACAGCTGGCGATTTGAATACTGTGAGTTTCACATTCTCACCACACGTGGTGAACTTTTTGAGCTTTTCAGAGCTTTCAAATTGTAAATGATTTTTTAGAATACGAACATTTACATTACATAACAATAATATTAACAAGAGCTCATTAACAATTCCTTGTTAAGTTAACAAGCAGAATAGAGCTGTAAGTTTAAAAAAACACGAATTTATATTAAAATAGACACCCACCTTCTCAACACAACAAATTTCAATATTATAAAATTATAAGAAAATATTAAATACAAAAAAGTTATCGTCACTAATGTTTATATGTGAGCTACAAACACGTGTACTTCGAATTCAAACTGAAAAAACTCTGAGACTAGAAGTGCCGTTACTCAGTCAGCGCAATTTTTTTCTTTGCTTTGACTGCTTAAGCATGCTGTCTGGAATGTTTTCTAACATTTCTACTTAAAATTCAATTGAAAGCGGCAAATTTTTTTTTGAGGTTTTGACGTCCTAGATCATGAATTTCGCACACAGTGCGTCGGGGTCACCAATGTGGATTTCTTATTTCTAGATATCTTTATTACTTTATATATTTACAGAGTTTTATTTTTATTCTATGCTAATAGGGGGGAGCAGGCGCGATTCCGATCATAACTTCTCCGCGGCGCGTACGAAATCCAACTAACTAATTATGGTAGCATGGCCCAGAGCCCATGCCACCATAATACATTAAATATGTACTGCAGCGCACAGTACACGGCTGCAGCACATCCCATAGCCAATAAAACAATTACATACTTGTGTGCGTCCATTATACAATATATCTCAACGTCGGCAGAGACTGTATTTTATATGGCTCCGACTCGTCACCAGCGCTAGTGACGGACGGACAGCCCGCGGTGCATGAAAACGCTGACAACACAAATGCCTGTAAATAAACAAGCGGCGCGGCTAGCTGCTTGTTGGGTAGCTAAGCCAACAAGCAATCTACAAGCGCGACGTATCCGATGACCAACGCTCAACATAAACAAGCCGGTCATATTGCCGTTAGTCGTCATAAGCAAGAATTTAGCGACAGTGACTGTGTTCTAAGGCGGCCACGTTTGTTGTTGTACAACACACAAGTGTACAACAACAACACGCATGCAAAGACAGTGGCCGAATTACAGCGGATCGCGATAACGTATGCACCGACTCAAGTGCCTGCTGCTCTAAGGGCAGCAGCAATGTATCGAGTGGCTAGGAATGTGCTTGGATCACCATTGGCGTGATCATCCCAGCAGCAATGGTTGAAATTGTTTACAGTGTCTGCGACAAAGTGTCGCCAAGGGCTCTAAGAGCTGAAACACGATATTTACTAATTCTATTGAGGGAGCTGAAGGCACCGCCACATATTTTTTAAAAATTATATATTGATTAAATTTAACGAATTTTATGTTAATAGAATAATAAATTACATGAATATAAGAAAAAGAGCACCGTTATACTGTTTTAATGTTCACTTTTACAGAATCGTGAATTTAAATTTATGGGTGGATTACACCCTGGTTAGTAATGACGTTACTCCGAATAGCGACAGTAATGGAGTGTTAAATCGGAGTCAGAATCGGAGTTCGAGTCAGAGATAGAGGCACGTCAGTGTTAAGCCTGAGTTGTGGTGTAAGTATTGGTCGGAGTCGAATTTGAGGTTATAGTCAGAGTCAACTCCAAGAAAGTGAATCCTTTATTTGAAGCCGGTCCCTTTTTAGAATTCATCTCTTTAACTTTGTCTTGGCTGCCTTAAACACACTCAAACCTTAGACCTCCACATAACTTTAACAACTGCAACCAGTTTTTAAAATAATAATGAATAGAATTTATTTATTTATTCAAGCCAAGGCCATAAACAAAAGCTCCAAAGCCAAGTGTATTTAAAGTGGCTAACCAAGCTGTTAACAGCTTCAAAATTAGCAGTAACACCAACGAGGCAAACAGCAATTGCCCTCAATGCATTTAATTAATGCCTTTCCTTGCACTCTTGCCAAGCTAGCCTGTCTCTCTTGCTGTAACCAATCGATTATTCATGCAATTCATTTATATTAACAACACATCCTTCTGACAAAGGTTTATTTTATGGACAAATTTTTGGTCATCAACTCACCGAGACACCAAGAAATTGTGTTGAATTCATGGCTGCATAAATTTCATCGGCTATATCCTTGTCGGTGTAGGTAAAATCCTTCAGGGATTTCTTACGTTCTCGTAGTCGCTCCATCGTTTTGTTAAATGCCAACGCCACACTCCAGACAGCATCGTAGGCCAGTGGCGCCTCCTGGTAGCCCTCAGGATAGCGATCATGATTAATGTCATATCCTTCCAAGGTAAGCGCCATATTCAGTCGTTGGCTGCAATGAAGGAACATCATACACGAATGCATTAGTTTTGAGTATGAGTAAAATTTCGCATTGAAAATTTAATTTAAAATCTTTAAATCTAATCTATTCAAATTAGTTTTCTCTGGTCAACTGGTCACTCTATTTGTTAAAAAGCAAAACTGAAGAACACTCCTAAAGTAGGCCAACTTGTATAGCAATTAGCAAACAAACAATCAAGCTATTTTCTGTACTGTTGATTGTTTATCTCGGTCTTGTAGGTTACGGTATTGTTACGAGGCAACACTTGTGAATCTCACTGTCACTACCTTTCTCTCTCTCTCTCTCTCTCTGTTTTACTTTCCATCTATTTCTTTCCAACAAGAGCTTTTCTGTTAAATTGTAGCTAGTTCATGTTTTTCTCTTGCTATTCCATTTGCATGCTTCTCTTATGTTTGCATTGTTGTCTCTTTCTGTATGTGTGTGTTTGTCTTACTTACCGAAACTCCTCAGCTGTCATGCCGGAAATTGTTGTTTGATTGTTCTGATTCCACATAAGTGCCTCTGTTGTTAGATGTCCTTCGGCAGCAATACGCATCTGTTCAACAGTACATGTAATGCCCTCATTCTCAAGATTGACTTCGTACCAATTGTCCTCGTACCAGCCTGTAAAAGGGAGAGAAATACATTCATGAGAGATTGTTTGAATAATGGTTGTAATTATTTTTGATATACTGACGATAAAATTTCTCAAATGTTTGAAGCCAAAATATTTTGAAAACCTTTTAAAGATGTTTGGAAGACTAATGCATATTTTTCTATTTTGCTTCTTCAATTAATTTGTAACATTTTTCCACCCTCTTTTTGACTTAAATAGATGACGTTTCTAAGTTTCTTAGAATAATAAATGCACGATATTACATTTTCTTAATATCAATGTTTACCATTTTGTTATTCTGTGTGTCCTTTTCTCTCCTTGACACCCTCATTCCACCCGCATTTCATTTTCTTCGGAACTTTCTTTTGCATGCTCTTTAATTATGCAAAAGTTGCTTTGCCTATTCACTGTCTCACTTTACCCGCCTCTTCTTTTATTTCTGATGTCGACTACTTTTTTCTTTGAGTACACTTCCCGCTAATGGACTTTCAATGTTTAATCAGTGCGATTTAACATGACTTTGATTTGCGTCCCTGTCCCAGTTCGCTTCATGTCCTAAGGTCATCGTATGACCATTGAAAGAGTATGTGGTAGATATTAGAGAGAAGTAAGTGATGGAAGGAACGAGTAACTGATGTCAGTTTTATTGCTGTGCGTTATTATTACATAGCATTTACATTTATTTTAAAGGCCCACCACAATTTAAATTTTTTATATCGAAAAATTTAATTGAAAAATAATTTATAAATTTAATTAACTGATAAGTTATTAATTTTTAAATAAACTTATAAAGTTTTGTGTTTTAGTATATGCAATTTCTTTATTGAAATAAAAATAAACACATAAGGACTAAGAACCTTTGGTGAGTTGTTTAATGAACTTAGAATACATCTTAACCCATAGATACCTACCTAAGAATCCATAGATATTTTGTGTCTTAGAAATTCTACAAATTTAAGAGAAAACTTCCTGTGAATACAAAGAAGAAGAATTGAAAGAATTCTTGTCCATTGTTGTAAGTTGGAGATAGGATTTTCAGAATACAAGTTCCTTGCATGTCACAATATTGTTAAAGTGTGGGTGATATGATGTGATTTGCTTCAAACAAAAAATTAGGCTAGTATTTCAAGAAGACTTCTTGTCTGCCCAGTCTTGCAAAGCGGATAATTTAAATTCAAAACGCACAGTCGAAAATTGTTCCAGTAACTGTTTTGACTTTAATATTTTCTAATGAAAATCCTCTCGCCAACAGCTTAATCTGCCAATATAGCTGGAAAGACCGGCCTGAAATCTTAACCCCAAATTTTTTAACTCAGCCCAACTTTTGAATTCACCGAAAACCTCAATCAAAAAACTCAGAATTCGCCAGAGATGTTAAAAATGGTAAATACACACTTAATAATATACTTTTAACAGATATTTTCAAAATAATATATAATAATCCTTAAAATATGTGATCGAATATAAATGAATTTGTAGATTGCATGATCAACTGTTAATTTGTTAACACGCAGCATAATATAAGCCAATATAAAACTGCTCACTGTTCTATCAAGGTTCTATCAAGGTTGGTTTTGTTGAGGTTATTTCAAAAAATAAACAACTAATTTTATCATTCTTCATCAAATTCTTTTATAAATTATCCTGCATATCGCGAAATGGCCAAAATTTATAACATTTTTGGAAATTTTTAAAATAAAATCAACAAAGAGTATAGAAGATGAAAAGCTTTCATACTAAAATTTTGATATATAATAACTGATTGCAAAAGGATTATTTCATTACGTATTCTCCAAATTGCTATAAAAACGACCTAGATAGATAGATATAAACTCTGACCTAGAAGTGGAAAAGTCTGTTAGGAAAAATTTGTTTTTTTTTCAGTAAAAAAAAAAGGGTGGAAAATTAAAAGTTCTGATCCTGAATTTTTCCTCAAAAATCAACCTTTATTGATAGGAAATCGATTGGCAGTATGCTCAAATTGGTACCGAAATTCGGGCCGAAGTGCGAAAAAAAGAGATTTTTGTATGAAAAATCAGAATTTCACACCGCCAAAACTTATCCCAAAACAAAAGTTCTCATCCTGGATTTTTGGCATATGAAAGCCGATGACAATAGGATGATTTTCTATGTTAATCCCCAAATTGCTATCAATCATCCTTCATACTATAAAACGACCTAGAAGTGAAGATCTCGGTTCAGAAAAATTTGTTTTTTTGGTGAAAAAAAATAAGGGTGAAAGATGAAAAGTTCTCATCCTGAGTTTTTCCTAAAAAATCTATCTTTATGTGGGAAATCGATTGGCAGTACGCACAAGTCCCTTTCTATTGTCCTTGGTACTGAAATTTGGAACGAAGTGCGAAAAAAAGTGATTTTTGTATGAAAATCAGAATTTCACATGCCCAAAAATTAACCCCAAAACAAAAGCTCTCATCCTGGATTTTTGACATATGAAAGCTGATGTCAAAAGCATGATTTTTTATCCAGATCCCCAAATTGCCATCAATCGTCCTTCATAACGTAAAACGACTTAAAAGTGAATAATTCGGTCCAGAAAAATTTGTTTTTTTCATTAAAAACCAAAATAAAAAAAAAAGATGGAAGATGAAAAAATCTCATATTGAATTTTTCCTAAAAAAACTACTTTTATATACGAAATCTACTGGCAGTATGCTCAAGTCCCGGTCTATCGTTCGTGGTACCGAAATTTGGGCCGAAGTGCGAAAAAAGTTATTTGTGTTCATAATATTTTATTTCATACTAATACTAAATCATTTCATTTTTTTGTACCAGTTATGGTTTTTTATTCATTATTTTCATAAATTGTTTTCTCAATATTCAAAATACACAATAATTGCAAGAGTTCATGTCCAAAAAAAAAAAAACGTAGAAAAGCAATGCTTTATATGTTTATATATTTTTGCACTTTTGCCGCAGACAAAAAACTATAAACAGTCCTTGGTTCAAAATGTGCAAATTGTAAATGCAATAAATGGCCATCAAAAATGTTAGAACCAACATTTCGTGGCCATAAAAAATGGGACCTTAATCAGACTTTTTTTTCAACGTGAATGTGACTCGGAAAACGGCCATATTTGATGTTGACCACAAAAATGTCAAATATATGCTCATTTAACGGCTGTGAAAAACAGCCGTCAATGTAAAGAAACGGGAAAAACGGCCGGATTCAATGGGTCCTCGGGGAATACGCAGGATGACATTCTTTCGATCACCGGAGTGCACGAACCATTGGTACGGGTTGACATCCATGACTCGAGTCCTTGGTTGTCTACCTGGCTTCTAAAACTCCAACACGTAGTATTTTTTCACACGCATCTCAGTTCTTCTTGAGCCTTTTCCCATCTTGAATCTGAAATGTAATGATATCACCAATGTAAATTCATCTGGTTCAATTCAAAATCTCAGAAAAAATGTACTTACCTGAAAAAGTAGCTTCTGGAAAAAAAGTTCTAAATTGAAATTTGAAAAAAATTGAAACTGAAACATTTTAAAATTTGTACCACAAAATTTGTAATTAGTTCAGAAAAATTTAATATTGAATGATTTATTAAACAATCACTACTACATTTTAAATTTTTCAAGTAAATTTCCGTTCAGTCATAACCTCAAATTATGATATGACACAGTGTGTGCAACAATAACAGTGAGTACCTGGATACCTGACCGATTAAATTTTCTATTGCAGTGCTGGGGCTGATACAGGCAAGTATCTTGAAAGAACCTCTCCTGACCGCACAACTGTGAGCAGATCGTAAGTAGCAGTCGTGCTGTTTTGACAGTTTCAATCAGCAATAGAATCTAACCTTGGTTTTTTTTTCGATTGCGAGAGAGATTGGCAATTTTTCAACTTTGGGCTAACATAAAACATAAAAATTTTATTTTGTAACATAATTTTTATTGTAAGGAGGTATAACAAAACTCCTTAATGGATCATTAACATTGAGCTTAACCATTTCAACCGGATTCTCTGACAAGTGCGTGCAGAATTGAATTGAATTGAACGGACTGTTGTCGTCGTCAAGGTTGAGCTGAATTTCAAAAGCAGATTTGTAGATGCTGTAACGTTTCACTGTAGCGTAAATATTATCATTATCACTGAACATTCTTTGAATGCTCACCACATGGTCGTTTTGTAGGAGAGCAGTATTATTAGGATGATTTCTTGTAAATGTTTGTTGTCGGTATAGAATTTTTTCAATAATTTCAAGCTCGTCCCAGAAAAATATTTACTTGTAGCTACAGTTCCTTTTATAGTTGCAGTTCGTGTGTTTACCTCGCACTGCTTTTTACAATTGACTACTCTTAATACAACTGGCATTAAGCTAAAATGCCAGTTAAAATATCTCGAATATTTTTGATGGTGAAATTTTTTGAATAGTATTAAAATATATACATGTCCACTATCTTAACATTTAGCCAACATTTTTTTAGTCGGACATTTATTGGACACTTTTGTGGTCGAACATTGAAAATGTTCAGGTAATGGTCATTAAATGGCCTCCGCATAACACCCTCGACTTTTTATATGTTCTCATTTTCTAGCAGGGAATAAAGCAAAATAAATTTAGTTCATAGCGAGTCATACTCATATTATGAATTTTTAATATTTTAAAAAAAATTAATGGGAAAAATAAAAAAAACCGTAACTGGTGCAAAAAAAAACAAATGCATTGTTTTAATCACAGCATAAAGTATTTATGTATAAACAAAATTACTCAATACAAAAAAAAAAAAACAAAAAAAAAAAAAAAACAGATGCGTCGTTAGACACACGAGCGAAGCGAAGCTTTACGCAGTGACATAGATTTGGTAGCTAAATAGTTTTTTCTTTTTATTAAATTAACTTTTGAATTAAAAAATTTAAAGTAACATAAATTACATTAAAAAAGCATAGTTAATATTCACACCAGTCAATTTTACTACATTTCATTATTCGGACACTGTTTTCATATATTAGAATTGATTTTTTTTTATTGCTGCGCGCATCACAACAACAAAATTTGATATCCATTTATTAAAAAACATTTCTTCACCTGCCGTAGGGATCGAAACCGTAGCAACTGATTAAGAGTTCATTACACTATTCACCAATCCAAAAAGCCTTTGTTACACTGAGCTGTTGATTCAATATTTAGTAAAACAGAAGATATGTTGCGGCATAGCAGCATAATCTATTTATATATGGATAATTGTGTATTGGCTATCTTACAAAACTAACACAAATTTGTTTCTACTTGCTACAAGATGTCACCAGCATTAGTGTTCTCCTTCGTGTATTCACATAAAAAATAAAGAACAAAACACACCGATGCTGGCGACATCTTAAGGCAAGAAGAAGCACATTTTTGTTAGTAGTTGTAGTAAGGCAATACATAATCCGCTATCTATTGATAGATTGTGACGATCTACTGCAGCATAGCTTCTGTTATACTTAACATTGAGTCAACAAACAATTCTAACGCAGACTGGTGGCCTAGTGGATAGCGTATAGAACTCCTTATCATTTGGTGCAAGTTCAAATCCCCACGGGAGGCCAACGAATATTTTTAATATTTAATATTAAAATATTAAATTTTCTTGTTGTAATAAATACAAGCATTGAAGAAACCATAAATTTTCTAAGAAAAAATCTGTCGAAAGTTTTTTAGATTTCACTTAAGTAAATCACAGAACGAAGCGTAAAAAAGCTTCGCTTCAAAAAAAGAAATCAGTTTTTAGCCAATCAAAGGCGGTACAAAAATCTGTTCGTTTGAATCAGCATGCCATTATAATTTTAGAAATATTAATATTATTATTAAATAAATAAATGAAGTTTTATCAAATTTCAACAACTCTTATTTTTTCCTAAAAATGTATGGATCCATCTCACCGTAGGCATCACAGAACTTAAAACGTAATAAATATACTGACGTGCACATGAAAAATTACGATACACGTGTATTTTCTCCCCTTTCCGAAAAGGCCGTGGCACAGTGGGTAGAGTGTGTGGCCCATCATCTGGTTCAAATCTCACCTGAAACAGAAAGTTTTTTCAATTGAATTAATTTTTCTGTACGGCAGTCAACTCTCTGCAGGCGCAATGGCAAACCTCAGAGAGTAAAAAAACTGCCATGAAAAACTTCTTGAGAACACAAGCCGTTCGGAGTTGGCATACAACTTGTAGGTCCAGTTCTCGATCATTTATATTCAAACATTTCACAAACACACAAAACACAACTGATCATAACTAAGAAGCTCGGCCAATTTCGTTCAAGGGCTGAAATGGACATTTCGTTTTCGTTTTTCCGAGAAGAAATGATTTTTGTAATGCAGTGTAGTGATATGGTTCGAATAAATAAAAATTAATATAGTTTTTATATATTGAACCTATAATAAATTCTCAACTAAATTTTTAATACATATTTGATGTGGATTCTTAGGGACATTGCTTCCAAAATACGTTCCAAAGATTCTATTTAAATAATTTTTAAGCTTCTAGACAAGCGAATTCAACAGTCATTCTCAGAAACTACTTAATACTTACTTACAGAACATACTAGTAGTAAGATGCCTCAAAAAAATCTTCCTTTGAAAAAATTTTGGAAGCACCTCTGGAGAAAAGAATGGAAAGTATTCTACCCGTCGATCTTATTGCAAAAACTATAACGACGGTAATTAAGATATTACGTAGGTAATATTACCATGGAATGCCTTAAAGCAATGTTCTTATAAACTTTTTTCACGTTTATAACTAATCCAAGAGATTAAAAACGATTTGGTTTAGTTATATTTATTTATTTCGGTCTAATTTAATATAAAACTAATACATAAGACAGAATTTCTGTATATTTTTGTGTGTTTGAGAAGGGGACAAGGGTCTCCCAATATGCGCTAAGGTGTACATTTTTCAATGTATCGGGAAAAAAACAAGAACGCTTTTATTGCAAAATAAACACCAACTATGGTAAAAATTATAAATTATTAAATGTAGAAACTAACAATAAATATAAAATTTAATAATATTCAACAAAACAATAACGATCTGAATTTTAACATAAATGAACATTACATGTAGAGCGTGTGTTATTTGTGCGATTCTCAAAACCACTTTTGGCACACTGTACGCATCTTTTTCTATTACTCACTTTTACCATAACATGTGAAGGTGTCCCGCCTTTTTGTGAGTAAGAAATTTGCTTCTTTGTCATAACAGAGTACGGCAAAGTTCTTTGTCGAGATGAAAAAGTACCAGTAAGTGAACGAGCCACGACCTGTCGAAATTCTAGGATTGAAAGTAAAGTTCCTTGAACACGTTTTGCTTCATGCAACTATATAAATTACATAAGAACTATTTATCGCAATATCTCGTAAGTGGAAAAATAATCTAAGGTAGTATTTTATTTTTGCCTGTCACTTCATAACACACTTTTCTCAGATTCATGATCCAGATCGACCGCTCCCATATTTTTATTATACTTAACAACAACTTCAGGACAAGTTACATTCATCTTGTCACCACTACCTTGAACACGCCTCCTGAACACTTCGCTAAAGTGGAATGGTGAAATGCCGGCGCAAATAAGTTGCTGGAGCGCCTCTGTGGACGGACACAATGGTAAGCCTATATGTATAAAATTCTGGCGCAATACGTGCTCACAGAATTTTATATTCAGGAAGGAAAACAAAGTAATTTTATAAGTAAAACAATTGAAATGTAGTTTGATCTAATATATATATAGAGTTATTATTAATAATTTCTTACTTTTTTCAGGCTTTTTAAGATAAAAATTGGAGAACACAAATGTAGCTGCTTCGTAGATGATTCAAAAAACTCGCCATCATCATCTTCATTCGGATAAGCCGAAGGACCCACGATTCGATAGCCAGAAGCGATACTCGAATCGGTCGGTAAGGCAGTTAGATTAAAAAAGTAGTAACTTTTGTTTATCGTTTGTAGTTAGCATATCTTATGTAGTTATGTAGTTAGTATTAATAATTAGGGTTTTGGTATAAACACCTCTTGACGGTCGTTGCCGATATGGGTGACAAGAAATTTGTCAATAAAAATACAGTTTTGTTATCCATCCATTTTATGAAAGATATTCCATTGCTGCTGGCTGCAAAAATGTCTCCACGAATCATATTTTTATCAATTGGTATGTTTTAGGTATGTTCTTCCTATTTGAGCGTACTGTTCCACATGCTTTTATATTCATATTCATCAATTTATACTGAAGATTAGGGGAATTGAAAAAAATATCAAAGTATAGTTCAGAACCTATACCCTGTAAGCCTTCAGACAATTGCAGCACAACTGATTTACCCAATCCAGTTTCAGTGACATATTTTTTCTTCCCTGTATACAAATCAAACTGAAATAGATAGCCAGTAGAAGAGCCTGCTCTACACCACATCATGAACCCCCACTTTATTGGTTTGTTTTTGACATGTTGCCTCATTATATTATGCCCCTACAATTTGATCATATGTTCGTCTATTGCTTGGATTTTAGTGTTGGACATAGCGCTTTGAAAAGCTTGGTTGAAGTGATCTATAACAGGTCGAATTTTGAACGCTCTATCATAAGGGGAATAGTTTCAATTTGTTTCCTTAGAATTGTCACTAAAATGTAAGTTCCAACGTATTTCTTCAAAGCGGTTTATAGGCATTACATTAGAAACTCCCATGCCAGGATCTGAAAACCAATAGCTGCTGACTGTAGGAAGCAATGATACCCCATTATAAAGTTCATGCCGAAGAAAGCTTTTGCTTCTTCATTAGTTATGGTAAAAGATCGGCCATTTTGTTGAGCGTAAGGTATGGATTCACGAACAATAATGTCATATATCAATTATCAATTCCATGCCAGAAGTTAGATCTCACAAAAATCTAACCCTTGCATCTGCAGGAGCAGTTATGCTAGGCTGTTGATTTTCAGCTATTTTATCTTCTAGAGGTGCTGAGCTTGGTTCAATTTCAACAGTAGACATACCCGCATCAATATCTTGATCTAAAAAAGTTTGATCCTCTTCATCAAGGAGTAAACCATCCTCGTCGCCGCTGTTGTCAGCCATCAAGACTTGGAAAATTTCATCTTCCCGCAGCGAAAACTATCGACGTTGATTTGAAGACATGATCTGCATATAGTATATATATATGAAAGAAATATTATTAGCTAAAAATAAAAGCAAGGCAAACAACTCCATTCGTTTGAACCAAAAGTTTTCTTTGATGTATATAGGGACACCCGCGTCCCTTTGCATTTTTATGCATAATATGCATTTTTTTTACACAGAAAACCAAAAGTATATAATAAAATGATAATTGTACTTGCCTGTGATTATAACTCTAAAGAAAAGCTCTTCCAAAAAGTCTATTTATAATAATAAAATATAATTCAATGTTAATGTCTTGTAGAAATAGTTTTTACTTTTCACGCTGATAATTTTTTGACAGATAATAGTTTTATTTTAGTGTTGCCATTGCGTAAACTTGAAAAGGTAGTGTAAAATTTAAAAACATAAATCTGAAAAAGGTTTTTCTTAACCAGTATTACTATAAATTGTGAAAATTATGTCTGGACACATGTCTCCCTTATGCCTGAAAGGGTTAAAAAATTCTGGTACTACTAGTACTACTGGAAAAGACAGGAAAGCATTCCTCCCAATGACATACATATGTTGAAAGAATGCTTTCTGACTATGAAAGTGGAACTGTTGCAATTCAAGACATTCTTTGCTAGAATAATGTTTGTTTTAATATGTTTGTTTTAATAAAGACATTGAAATAATATCCTTTTGATTGATTGATTGATTTAAATATAATGAGCACACTAAGAGCTAAGCTCTTTTATAGTACAGCTTAAACATTGATCATTAAACAACTCAAATATAAAAGAATATATAATAAACTTTTATAATAATCTAAATTTATACAAAAAATTAAAAAATTTATTAAAAAAGAAAAAAATTTAACTTAAACAGAATTAAATATGTTTAAAATTATGGTAAAGAGAGTAGAAGAATAAGAGATAGAGGAAAAAACTATAGAGTAGAGAAATAAGATATAATAGATTGCCTAAATGGTCCTCTCCTTATGATTTCCCTAATCCTTCGTGGCAGAGCATTCCACAACCTAATGGCATTGATGAAAAAAAGGAGATTAGCGAGCTGTGCCTCGGAACTATTAAGACATGGCTTCTCTGGACATACAAAACTGGACTTTATCATACAGATAAAGTGTGTTTTATCATGAATTAACTTATGTAGATACATACAATTTCTAGCATTAAGATAAGCTGTCAAGTCACATCCAAGTATTGCATTTCGGAAATTAGACAGCCGATCAAATTTACGGAGGCCATAAACATAGCGCGTGGCATAATTAAATGCAAGTTGTATCTTTAGCATGGACGAAGAGTCCAGTTTACTATATACGACCTCAGAGTACGTTATCACAGGTAGAATTAGTTGTATAACCAACTTACGTTTGATGTTTACTGAAGTCACATTTGCAGATATTCTTAAGTTATAGATATAATAAACTTTTTTTACAATACTATTTACATGGTCGACACAGGAAAGCGAAGAATTAACATAGAAGCCAAGATTTACAATTTTCGACACAACAGTTAGCTTATATGGACCAATAAACAAATCAGGGACATCATTAACACAAGTTTTAACTCTGCAAATGGAAAGCACATACGATTTAGACGAATTAAGTATAAGATCATTGCTATCGGCCCACACATTGATGCAGCAGAGGTCCTCATTCATTCTGCAACATAGGTCATCAATAAGTCCAGTACGTCTAGATAAATACAACTGAACGTCATCAGCATAAGCGTGAATAGATGCATGTTTGCAAACAGAAAAAATGTCATTGATGAACATTGAAAATAGGAGGGGGCCAAGTATGGACCCTTGTGGGACACCACTTAAAACAGATTTATACCCAGATGACAATTGACCAACTTTAACTTTTTGATATCTATTACACAAATAACTGGACATAAGATTAACAGCACTGTCACAGAACCCAAACAAATAATTAAGCTTACTACATAAGAGTTGATGGTTAACGTTATCAAAAGCTTTGCAAAAATCTAGCAAACACAGAAGCGTCATAGAACCAGCATCATATTCCGGCCGTATATCGTCGATGACCTTAACCATAGCAGAGGAACACCCATGTCCTGACCTAAAACCTGATTGATAAGGGGAAAGGAGATTATTATGAACTAAATAGTTGATTATTTGTTGCGCCATAAGTTTCTCACAAACTTTAGCCAATGGCGATAAAATACTTATGGGCCTAAAATCATTGGCATTAGAAGGGTTTTGCTTTTTTGCTACTGGAAGAACGATGGCAACTTTCCAAAGATCAGGGAATGAAGGCGACATTAAACAGAAATTAATAATGTGCGTTAAAGGGTGTATTATGTGCGGCAACAATAGCTTAATAAACTCAACTTCCGACATCAAGTTCAACAACAGGAGAAAAACTAAAAGATTGTTGCATCGCTCGAGTACTTACTGGGAGAATATTATTATTAGAAGGAAGGACATGATTAACAAAAAAGTTATTAAGTATAACGGGATGTAAAGTGCATTCGGTATTATTTTTGCTGCAGACTCCAAGTTTTTTTAAGTTATTCCACAGCATTTTCGTCGGGAGAGAGAGTTCTAGTTTGGTCGAGAAATATCGCATTTTAGCCTTTCTCGTTAAACTAACAGCTAAATTTCTCGCCAGTCTATAAATCTCCCAATTATAAGGGGACGGATTTTTCCGCCAAGTACTACGATATTTATTTCTTTTTCTTAATGCATCTAGAACATGTTGCGTGAACCAAGGACAGGACATATTTTTAACTTTACAATTACGTAACGGGACATGTTTATCAAAAAGAAATTTAATTGGTTCCATGAGAGACTTAAGCTTATCATTAATGTTGGTGTGAAACCAACAGTCATTAAATGACAACAGAGAAACATCACGAAATAGACACTGATAGTTAATATTCTTTAAGTCACGATATGAAAAAGTATAAGGTACAATTAACCGAGACAGATTGACATTCAACGAACAAAAAATTAAATCATGGTCTGATACAAAATATACCTGACTAAAAAGCAAAATTACTGACGGATCAGATACAATAAAGTAGTCGAGAAGGCTAGGGGTGGTGTCGTTTGAAAACCTTGTAGGTATTGTATCATTTAGAACTGATAAACCTAAGGACGATGTTTTTTCATACAATAGTTGTTTCTGTAAATTGTTAGTTAGAAGGTTAATATTAAAATCACCATACAGCAAGATAAGGTCATATTCAACAATATAATTAGACAATTCAGTAAACAACGGCTCAACAGAAATACATTTATTCGGAAAATACACGCATGAAATGAGTATTTCATTGCTATTATCTGATATACATAGATATAAAAATTCAATTCCAGAACCGCTAGAACGACTAACAACCTGAGCATTTAAGTAAGTTTTACAATAAATTGCTACACCTCCACCCTTTTTGACAGAACGGTCGTTTCTAAAAATCTTGAAATTATTAATGTCACAAATACTATCACTAATATCCCTACATAGCCAAGTTTCCGAAATGCAAATGATGTCGACTGAAGAGTTTCCAAAAATGTACTTAATCCAGCTTGGCCAAGTTTAAGCTCCGAGCATTAAAATGAACTACATTAAGGCCATTACGTTGTTTACATAATACCTGAACTAATACCTTTAGATTCTCATCAGCGCCACTAAGTGAACCACTAGAGCCCGACATAAGGATAAACAAAGAGAGAGATCACTACCGGCAAGTCATAAAATAGACAGATTACAATTAGAAGAAAAGTAAAAGCAACAAAAGAATAAAAGTTGAAAAGTAAAGAATAAAAACAGCATATTGCAAATAACATAAAAATAATACACAGGTAATTAACTGCCAGGTGCCAAAGTATCCAAGCTACCATTTCCAAGAATGTTGTGTAGATCATCCACACTACTGATGCGGATGCTATCAGCCTTTTTCTCTGTCCGAATATACACAGAACCGCGATACGAGAACGCATTATAGATGCTCTTTCTACGTTTACGGGCAATTGCAGCTTGGAGAAGTTTACGACTTTCAGCATTGAGGCTCTCAAATAGAAATATATTATTTTCAAAGTCAAACCCAGCATCTCTAAGGTTGACTGCTGATTTAGCTCGCCTACGAAATGCCCCAAATGCTTTTAGAACTCGATTTCTGTCAAAGGGCGAAAAGTATTTGACAATCACAATGGAGTTAGAGTTTGAGTTTCGTTGGTTTGACTTCGGCCGAAAAATATCTTTAATCATTGGTGGCTGAAAATCAATATAATGGCAAATACGATTGAAAATGCTCTTAAGATTTTCATCATTAGTGAATGGCAAACCAATGAGAATAGCATCAGAAGAGAAATCAGCAGTCATGCTGTTATTAATTTTGCCATTGTTAACACTGCTCAGCTTCTCCTTTAACAGCTCAAGCTCATCGCAGCGACGAGTTACGGCACTCAGTTGATCTTCCAGCGAGATAATTTTGTTATTTAACTCGCAGTATACGGCTTTCAGAGCGCACACCTAATTCTCAATTTTATTCGCTAATTTGGTCTCGACATTTGCAATATCAACAGATAGTTGCCTAAGCGAGCTGTCACGAATACGACGAATATTTTATCAGTGCCCTGATATTATCTGTTTGTTTTGATAATATGTATTAACTAAAATTTGTGACAGCAGATGTAAAAAGACAAAAAAAAAAGAAATATTTTAAAATTCCGCTTCACTCATTCATTCTCAAATAAAAGTTCAAATGTCATCACTCTTGCGATAATTAGTTTTTATTTAAATGTTGAATAAATTACTTATTTACATTTTAAGCAGAGCATGCAATTTGTCCTTAATTTATAAAGATGTGGTAAAGCGTTATTAGCGCTAATTGCATTTCATCCTAAGTGTATGCAACATTTTTAGCTACGCTGAGCGATTTGCTTAAACTAACACTAGGTTGAATCGTTCCAGTTCTTCAATAACGTGGAAGACAACAACTTGTAGCGTAGCGTTAAAAAGTAACGTTTAGCATAGCGTTAATTTGTCTTAACCTCATTATCCTGTCAGCACATTCTTCTATTCCACATTAACCTAATTAATAAGTATTAGCATAGAAAAAAGGCAAAAAAAAAGAGTATATGGCAATACTTTTTCAACACTTCTTTACTTGCACTTTCTTAAGAACTTTATCTTGTATTTGCAAATGAGCGTGAGTTACTATATTGAGTGTTTTTTCATCGTGTGCTTATATCCTGGCAGCTAATTGCATATAATTAAAAAAGTGCGCCTTTCAGCAAGCTTCATGCTCCATTAAATTTTTTTAGCTTCTTTTTGTGCCATTTTCTTTACAATTTGCTTGCGTACAAAAGTGGCAAAAGAAGTGTTTCCGCTTAATTATAATATTTGTCTTTGCGTTCGCATAATTTGCAGGCAACGGAAAAGGATATTTCAATTATTTGAAATATTTGCAATATTTAAGAAAATAAAAAGTTTATGCCTCCCAGATATGTAATTGAAAAAGAAATGTGGACCAATTTTCGTTGTTATTTCTTAATAATTTACTTCAATCTCATTGGTGTGGATGCCTCTGTCACAACTCTTCTGGCATTTCTTCAATGATCCTTTTAAATGCTGTCTGCCGAGATAAGACTTGAATGTCAGTTCAGCAAAGTTTCGGGTTGCAAAACAAACGCTGGCGCTGAAATTGTTGCCAAATTGTTGTACGGTACAGGGTGCATGATACAAACTTTTAATGCTGCAGAATTGTGAATTCGTCCTTCAACAGTCAACACTCTACAGCTGTTTCAGCTAAAACAAAAATAACAACAACAACCACAGTAAGAGCTGTGTGTGCTCGAATTGATTCAATTGCGTTTTAAAGCTTAATTAATATTTGATTAGGGTGATGTTTCCGCTTCCGTTTTACTTGTTGTGTGCTTTAGCCACAGCGAAAGAAGGAGAATGAGTAAATTTTAAGGGGGCATGGGGCCGGAGGGATCGAAAAAATTTAATTTTAAATTTATATATTTATAACTTTTATGTGTTAAAAAGTAACATTTCGAGAATATTTTCTTAAATTTTCAGCAAAAAAGTATTGAAAAATGTGTTGCAGTGTGCTACGAAACGCTTTTAAAAAAAGTTGTTGTACGGTCGTCAAGACAACTTACGACTACTTCATTTGAAATTGTAAACGAAAAGAATAATTGTAGGGATAAAATCTCGCGACTAAATTATAGAACAGTTTAAAGAAAATGTAAGTTTTGAATTTTGGTGCAAGTTGCTAGTCAAAACTACAACTCTTGTGAAAATTCGAAGCAAATTTGGTTTTACATTATATTGTAAAATGAATTCAAATTGACGAGACAAAAACTAAATTAATTTTTAGCAATTTAAATAAAATCTGCAAAAATTTGAGCAAGCTAGGTGGAATAGTTTTCGCAAAATTTTGACAACCAATTTAAAAAAAAAGTTTCGAAAAAATGCATTCATAATTTGGTATTGAAATAAAATTGACTTCAATGCATCGGCGTTCCATAGTCAATAGCTTCAAGAGTTTTTCTTTTGACTTCAAATTTCATATAATCATATATAAACTGTTTTTTTGAGAAATAAACAATTTCTGATCCCCATCCCCCCTTAAGCAATCGTTGACGCTACCTCCTGAAGTACCGGAATTTATTATTTTTTTTTTTTTTTTGCAAATATCTAATTTTGCAACGCAAATGAAGCTTCTTATTGGCACTGTAAGAGTTTATTAATTGTTGTTGGCTTAAGCAATGCGTTGTTGTAAAGCATTTGCTGCAGGTTATTAAGTGCCTGAAGTATTTGATTTTATTTGAGATCCTTGACGCTTAGTGGTAAGTAGCGTAAATATTGCTTTTGAAAATATTTAAAATCAACAGTACTCAAAATTTTATAAAAGGTTTTGAGCGGGCAATATAAAAAGATACCTTGTAGAATTATTGAACCAACAAGAATGAAATAATGGAGGGAAAAAAACCAGAAAATTTGTTGCTGGCTGATTGTCAGTTCGATTGATAGGTTAGACATTAGGTGAGAAAAAGTACGAAAACTCAATTCTCATAAAACTATCGGGTTTACTTCAAAATGTGCAGATAATAAATATATTGTGTCTCTACACCGAGAAAAAAAGTAATTGGTAAAACACCTAAGTCGGCTTGGGTGAAGGGAATTGTACGGGAATTAGAAACTTATGCTTATTCACCTAAGCACTTTATTGTTTAATACATTGCTTTGAAAGCACACTCTTCGATACCCTGCCAAAAAAATAAGTATTTGATTCACAGATGCTGTTTTAACAGATAAGCAGCATGGCTTCAGTTGTAATTAATATTGAAATAAGCACTTCGCCTAACGAAGGAGTTTGGCTCAATGCGTAGTGTAGTGACTTCGCACACAGTGGTATCGGTTGGTTGTGGGTTCGAATCTCAACGGCATGCGAATGTAAAATTTTTGTATTTGATATTTAATTTAATTTAATTTAATGTTCTTGTTATAATAGACGTCAATCAGCAAGAAAAACCGAGAAGTCGTTAATTTCTAAGAAAAAAACGTTGTTGATAAAAGAAAAATTTGTGTTGTTTCAAGCAAGCCAAATTCAAGGCAAGCCGATTTCAGTCAAGTAAATTACAAAACAAGAGGCGGCAGCTTAAAAAAAAAAATGGAAAATAAAAAAACCAAAACCCGAAAAAAGTTATATTTTTTAAATTCATTTTGTTTTTTAGTGTAGTGTATTAAATATTTCCAAATACTTGGTTAATTTATCACCCAATAAAAATTGGCGAGTCAACATGTAAAATTTAGGCGTTTTGATAAAGTACTTGGGTGGCTAAAAACTGCCAAAGCCACCTTATAAATTATACTAGGATTATTTTTCAATTTAACATAAGCTTTTTTCTCGGTGTACTCAACCACACAAATATAGTAAAATCTTTAATATTGGACAATTAATAAATGACGTAAATAACTGGTGATTTACCGTTTTGCCAAAACTGTTTCGCTTCTGCACACTCATGAATTTCTTTTTTAAGTATCTCTAATATGTTCCTTTTTTAAGTTTTTCGCTACTTTTCAGCTTGACTTGTCCGACTTAGTTCCATGTTCGGTTTATCCCCTGTCTGCCCTACTCAATATGCTATCTATAATAAAATGACAACAGACAACTCTAAAAACATAGCACATGAACACTGAAAAAAAAAAATATGTTTGTGTATCAGTTTTACTTCTTTCCAAACTAACCATGTATATATATATATATCAACTCTTAATTGCGGTTGTTTGGCACAATAATTTTTCTCTCTGACCTTGTCTCGGTAGCTATGCTTATATACGGCCACGACAGTCACATTATTCTACTATTCTTTTATTTAATTTATGGAATTATTTGTGTCATACTAAGTTAGAAAATAAAATAATAGTAAAACAACAACAACATTGACAAGCAGCACCAGCCGCAAATATGTTAAGGCCATGGCTTTCAGGCAGAAACTTAACCCAACGCCCACAATTGCTTGTCTGGCGTCTAATGGAATAAAAACAACAGCAACAAATCACAAAAAAAAAAAAAAAAAAATAAACAAAAAAATCTAAAACACAAATAAATTAAACTTTTTCAAAACTAATGTCAAGAAAAGTTTAATTCCATAGCTTTTGCTGGGAATTCTTGGTATGCGTTGTTATTGTTTTGATAAATTTTACTTTTGTCTGTTTTGTGTTCGATGTTGTTGTTGCTATTGACATAATGCTTGTTGTTGACCTTTTTGACATTCTTCTTCTGTTGTTGTTTTTTCATATTTTTTTTTTTTTTTGTTTTCTATATTGAAAGTTTTGTTAAAGTTTGAAGCTTTTAAGTTGAATGAATTTCCAAAAGTGTTTCCATTATTTTTGTTATACATATATTTCGACAAAGTTTGGAGAAGCATAAAAAACACATGTATTGCTCAAAGTTTTCCAACCAGCCAAGCTGTTAAAGTGTTTTAAGAGTAAGCTTACGTAAAATAAAATAAATATGAAAACTTTCTCAAACATGCTTTAAAAACACTTGTGTTTTAAAATCGTATCGAAACAATTAATAGTAGTAATTGGAAGTAGTTTAATTTAAGTTTAATAAAAAAGCGTACAACCAACAATTTTACACTTAATTTCAAAGAATTTTGGCCTTTCAATCGTGCCGAAAGTTTTCGAGATATTGCTATGAAAGCATCATTTATTTAAAATAAAAGCTTTTGCTACACGGTTAAAAATCTTGGACTAAATTTTAGTAAATCCTGTACTGTTTATATGACGACACCGAAATTGTATTAAAATTTAAGCCACAAACAAAAAAACAAAAATGGCCATTTCAGCCCTTGGAAGGACTTTGACCGAGCTTCTTATGATCAATTGTGTTATGCGTGATGTGAAATATTTGAACACAAATGATCGAGAACTGGACGTACATGTTTTATGCCGACTCCGATTGGCTTATATTCTCAAGAAGCTTTTCATGGCAGTTTTTACTCTCTGAGGTTTGCCATTGTCTGCAGAGAGGTGACGGCCGAACAGAAAAATTAATTCAATTGAAAAAAATTTTCTGTGTCAGATGGAGGATTCGAACCTGGGTTCTCTGGCGTAAGAGTCACACACTCTACCCACTACGCCACGGCCGCCATCCAAATACTAAGCCACGCCAAATACTAAAACTAAGTTCTATTCCCGAATGGGTTCAAATTGCAACACCCGGTGTGGTTAAAAAATCTTATTACAAGTTGTATTCGATTTTAAACCATAGCGTACTAAAAACAAAACTGGTTTTGTTTACACAATTAATTTTTTTTTTTTTTTTTTATACTGTACTTTTTAAACTAGCTCCTATTGTATGTTTCGAACTCACGTCATCATTGAAATGATAGTAGTAAAAGTTGCTTGTGCGCCATAATCAAATAAAAAATGTTTCACAAAAATTGTATTATAAAGCTTTGCTAACCGAAGAAGTAACTCTGAATCATAAGACTTTTGAATGTTAACAATCTGAAAATTAAGACGGAAAGTATTGAAATATAATACAGCATGGCTCAGAATGTAATACATGTTGTATTAATTCTAATATCATGGCTATTTTAATTCAAAACCTATTTCAATTGTACTAGTTTTTGAAACCGATTGTATTACTTTTCAGTTATTTTGTATTAAATTTTAAAGCATAGGTACTAAAGTTCTAATTCTATATCAACTTTATTAAATTTGAGTACAGCTTTGACCATACAAATTTTTAGTATTTTGAAAAGTATTAATTCTAATAAAAAATGTTTTAAAAAATCTATACTTACACAGAAGCTTCTGCATTTTTAAAACAAAGTCGAATGGTTAAAGTCAAAGCTATTGTATTTAAAAAATCAAAAGCTTCCAAATTTTACAACAAAGGTAAATGATTAAAATCACAGTTATTTGATTTTGAGAAATCAAAAGAAGAATATTTAAGAATAAAAACTCAGTTTTTGAAACAAAATGCCAAAGCTTTAAATATTTACTTAACCTTCATGTGCTCGGGATTGCAAACTTAATTAGACGGTCAGGTGTCTACATTTGTAGCAAGCATAAAAAGTTGGCTTCTAAGTCGTCAACTGTAACTGATTTATTAGCATAGATGAGGGTCATGACGTATCCCTATAAAAAAAAAAAAGTCCCAAGGAGTCCAATTAATTGACCTAGGCAACCAATTGACTTGGCCATTTCTTCAGAAGATTAGATCACTAAATGTTTATCCCAATAAAGTGATGGTTTGGCCCTCTATACGATATCCTGCTGAAAAAATTTTGTCTTTTAGAAGATTGGTACTAATTTTCCAAAGTTTCTTGCACTTAAATGTCAAATATACGTGCCAATTCTGACACTACTCTGACAGATATCATTGTTGAAAATTCTATATCTCTGAAAAAACATTCTTTATTTGTATGGAAAACCATATAAAAATTCCTTAACTTTTTTCCTATTATTGCGAAATACTCAATAAAGTCGTATATGCAAGCACACATATACAAACATACAATCGTGTGTGTAACAAAGTTGTTGTAAACAAAACACTGTCACTATACCAAATGTGTGTACACATAGTTTTTTCTTCCATCGTAAAAATCGAAGACTCGAAAAAAGTTGTAAATAAAGCCCTGTCACTTTACCAAATGTCAACGAGAGACGCGGATATTTGGCAACCTTGTCATAGACACATGTGGCAACCTACTAAAAAAAATTTTGGAATCGGATAGTTAAGTCCGGTTCACAGTGTGAATGAACCTTTCTTTTTGAACAAGGTGATATGCAAGCCCAAAAAAAATTGAAGCTTCGAAAATATTTTGCTTTTGTGATGAAAATTTTGAATTTATCTTAGTTTTTTAGATAAAATACTATTTTGATTCAAATTACTATTCAAACATTCCCCAAGCTATAGAAACTGTAAACATGCCAAAATATTCTTTGGAATATCTATTTTAGTAAAAATTCCCTCAAAAAACCTTGAATTCAAAAATTTTATATAAAATCTTCTAATTTTGTAGACAATGCAATGAAGTTGCAGTGGATACGCTAAAATATAAAAATGAAGCATCTACACGAAAAAAAAGTCTCACACATTTTCTGTTATAATTCAATAAGTTTTAATTCGTCTTCATAGTTGAGCAGTTAAAAGAATGTCTTGTTTTTTAAAGTACTAATACCAAATTCGAGTGTTTGGCTTACGTAGGCAAGCTTACGGAGCTTAAAGCTAACTCTTTTCATCAACGTTTGCACAACACATCCATTTATTCCACCTGAAGCTTTTGCCCAGTGACACCTAAAGCTATTCAAGTCTTTTGTTTTCACTTTATTTCATTCAATTGGTCGAAGTTTCGGGTAGTTCGGTGGGTTCATATTTCTCGGGACCACAGAAACCTTGTTTCTCTGATACCACTACATCGCCAATTTACCATAATGGCATGAATACAAATCAAACCAGAAGAGTGGTTTTTTTTCTATGGCACTTGATAAAGCGAAGCAGACATTTTTGGAAGCACTCTGTAACATATCGCACACTAAATACAAAACAGTCACAACTCAAACTTTTTAAATTTCTAGGTGACGCAAAAAACAATTTTATTTTTGAAGGAACTCCATACAAAGCAATGAAACAAAACATTTTGTTTTAAATATAGAGAAAGAAGATGTGTACAAAATGTATTTGATGTGTTACAGTCAAAGTAAATGATCGCTACAAATAGTTTTACATTAAATAGTAAAAATTTGTAAATTTTGAGTTGTAACTGTTTTGTATTTAGTGTGCGATATATATCCTGATTTATTGACCCATTTGCGACAAAAACACGACTTTTCAGGCCGCATTCGCAAAAGATTGCCAGATGAGGTATTACTTTAGAAATTTGTCAAGTTTCTGACACTTAAATATTTCAGCAACATTTCCTCTTTTTTATTTGCGGAATAAAACTGTTGGCCTCTTATTTGTCTCTGATCCGATTTAACATATGTTAAATAACATAATACCTGAACATTTTTTAATGCACTTGTCGTAAAGCTTTCGTGCCTGGTTTTTGGTCAATGAATTTTGCTTGTCGGTGCGAATAGGTGCTGCGATTATCTTAAATGACCTTTGTCCTTTAATCTCACAGACTTTTCGGATATATATTGCAGACATTTCTAGCCCTTTGGCCACTTTTCGAACAGACAGGTTAGGATTTTTTTGGAAAGCGAGTTCCACAGCTCAATCCTTTTCTTCGCATGCCAATCCTCCTTTTCGCCCACTTCCAGGTCGCCGTTGTAACGGCCCCGTTTCATTGAATTTCTTTAAAGCATATGTGGCCATAAACTTTGCGCCAATAGAAGTTTGTATGCTTACCGTCGGCAACTGTACTCAAAATGAGCATGGTGGTACTATAATTACGTCCATTTTTAAGAAATCATTATGACTCCAAAACTTCTGGGCTGATTGCGCTGAAATTTTGGCAGAATTTTGTTTTTTAGCACGATATGGTTTACTGGAAAAAAGTTATTTGCCACACCCCTTTCCCCACCCACAAATAGAAAAGTATTGTTGCTAGAACGTTCGCGGCGAAGCCGCTGACCACTGGGTCCTGCTAGTAAAACTATAAAAAACAAATAATAAAGAAAGTTGAAAAAAAAACAAACAAAAAGCAATACAACAATAAAAAGTAAAACTATAAAAGTAAAAAAAAACTATCTTTTTAAAAACTTTATATTTACTGCTAGTAAAACTATAAAAAAATAATTAAAAACGTAAAAATAAAAAAATTAAAAATAGGGTCTGTTAAATTCTGTCACCTCCTCATGGTAGGCCCTGGAAACTACACTGGATTTTGTAGGCTATTGACAGGAATATTTTTATCTGTATAAATACAATACTTTCCACAGAGTAGTGTTCTAAATTTTTGTGTTATATGGGATATAGGGGTGGTTGAAGGCGAATTTGCAAATATTGTCGTCAGTCACCTTATATAGCCGATTTCAATTTATATACCAAATTTGATTTGTACACCGAGAAAAAAAGCAATAATAGGTAAATCACCTAAGTCGGCTTGGGTAAAGAGAATTGTATGGGAATTATAAACTTACACTGATTCGCCTAAGCAATTTATTGTTTAATACATTGCTTTGAAAGCACATACTTCGATACCTTCATCATTAGATACATTTCATCAACAAAAATAAAAGAAAAATAGAAAAAATATTCTTTGCCCGTCGTGTAGAATCGAACCTGGAAGTTTTGGTGCCTGTCCATCGCTCTACCCACTGATCTAAGCAGCCTTGCTACTACTTCCTCACAAAGCAGCAGCTATGTTAACAGATGCTGTATTAACAGATGCAGTATGTCGAAGAATTCTGTTGATAGCCATACAACAAAAATCTTTGAATAGATTATTGTGTTATGCTGCAACATGGCTTCAGTTGTAATTAATATTGAATAGATCACTTCGCGTAACAAAGGAATTCGGCTCAATGCATAGTGTAGTGACTTCATATACAGTGTTACCGGTTGGTTTGTGGGTTCGAATCTCAACGGCATGCGAAGGTAACATTTTTGTATATCATATTTCATTTAATTTAATATTCTTGTTGTTATAATACACGTCAAGCAGCAAGAAAAGCTGAGAAGTCATTAATTTCTTAGAATAAAAAGGTGTTGATAAAAGAAAAATTTGTGTTTTTGCCGATTTCAGTCAAGCAAATCAAAGAACGAGGGGCGGCAGCTTAAAAAAAAAATGAAAATAAAACTCGAAAAAAGTTATATTTTTGAAATTAAATTTTTTTTAAAGTAGTGTAGAATAGACCAAATACTTGGTTAATTTATCACCCAATAAAAATTGGCAAGTTAATATGTAAAACTTAGGCGTTTTGATAAAGTACTTGGGTGGCTAAAAACTACCAAAGCCATCTTATAAATTACACTAGGTTTTTTTTTCAATTCAACATAAGCTTTTTACTCGGTGTATAAGACGACTTCTTCTTATTGCTATGCAAATTTCGTATTAAAAGTATGAGAGATCAGCGTCGCAAAGTAATTTTTGTTAATCCAAACGTAAATTATACATATATTACAGATTTTAGAGTCAGTTCTTTTGAAATAACTTCAATACGAAAAAACATAGCGTTTGAAATATTGTGTTATATAAGAGTTACGCAATTACGCCCATTTTCGTTCTCTAGATGGTTTATTATATAGATATATACTCCATAGACAAAATTTTGGCTATCTATCATTATGTTAACCAGAGAAGTTGACTTCTGGACACAAAACAGATCTGGCTGGCCTACTGTGCACCGATATACGTGTAATTTTTTTTTTCTCTCTTCTACCATAATCGTTTTACAATATCTCATAATTTTGGAAAAATTATAAAATTATTTTAATTTGTGTTTTTTTTTATTGTACAGACGCACAATGCTCCGTCAGTGGACAAAAATCAAAAAAGTTAGTAACGCCGAATTCAACAATATTGGTCTCATTTTAAAGGTAAAAGTCCAAATAAGAAGGAACTACAACTTCTTTAGTATATATATATATATTTATTTTTTTGTTGGTACAGCTGTTCAAAGTTGACGAATATGATATTGGAATAATTAAACATGAATTTAGCGCTCGTAAGTGATTTTAAGATAATTTAGCAAAATTACATTTTTGGTTTCAACTATGTAATGTAGAACATTTTTAATAAAAAAATAACTCGGTTAAATGAATTCTTAGAGTTTTTTAATTTATGAAATTGTAAAAGTTTTAGGAGATTGCAAACATGGAGGATTTCATTTTGGAAAAATATGAAAATTGGACAATTTCTGGAGTCCGGGGAAAATTAGTTCCTGAAAGTCCGTGAAATGTTATTGTGGTTTCTGTAACAATAAACCTTAATTTATCCGGAAAAACTAAGAACTCTTCGGACTTTTCCGATTCTTGAATATAATATATTAAATTTTTTCTAAGCGTTCAAAACGCAGTTTTTTCCCCTAATATTGAATTTCTAGTAGTGCCCGCAAATCAAAATAAGTAGAATTGTTATTGTTAATTTTTTTTATTTGCTTGTATATATTTCTTTTTGTTTTTATTGTTATGCCCCACCCAATTTTTATGCATTTCGCCATCAAAAATTACCTACAAAATCTTAGACTCCCACGTGTGGGGCATTCAATAGTTAGTTAGGCCATCTGTACTCTTTTTATTCGTTTAACTTACCATTTGATTTTACAAAAACAAAACTTACAAGTGTAGCCTAACTTCGATAAAGAAGCGCGATAAAAGTGGTTATAATTAAAGTGAAAATAATGTCTTTTAATATTTTAAATAGTGAATTGGTTGGCCCGTGGATTTCCACAGCAACTAATAAAAGAATATCTGAAATATTTTTTTTATTGTGTCAAAAATCGGAGACCGAGAATTCGATTCAAAGTTGTTCCGGTCTAAGGCTTACAAATTTCATAGCCAAAAGATCGCAAATTGGAGAGATTCTTCTTATAAAAAGGAAAGACTGGAAGCTTTGCACTCTTCTTGGCTACAGTGGACAATGTTTTCTATAGAAGAGGAAGATATTGATAATGTACGAGAATCATATTAGTATTATGCAATGCAAATATCTAATTCTCATTTATAGCAGCCTAGCACGAGCACAGGGAAACGCGGCAGACCTGAAGTTAATTTTTCGGAAGCTTCAAGAAGAACAAAAATGCGTAGAGTGGTGAAATTATTAAATGAACGCGATGCTGATGAGATAGCCTTCGCTTTTGCGAACATAAAATCTCAGAGTGGTGCTGATGAATGCAAAAAAACCTTGGAGCCAAGTAAAGCTCTTGCCTTATACCTAGATTTAAATTTGTTGGTAGCAAAATATAAAGTACTGCGTAAAGTTTTGAACAACTTACATCACAATTGTTTCCCCAGCCTGCATACCTTGCGAAGTTTAAAAAGGCACTAATTCCTGATATTACTGCAACAGAGATATCAGCAGAAGTTTGTTTGAAGCATTTAATGCGAGTAACAGTGAAGAGCATCTTTAGTCTCTGTTCAAGGATGGAGTTTGGTAGAAACTTTTCTCTTATCTGCAAATGGGGAATGGACGGTAGTTCGGACCACAGCCAATATAAACAAAGATTTTCTTCGAGTGACTTATCCGATGAATTCATGTTTATTATTGCATTTATGCTAGTATTGACATAGTTTTTATGATTACGATTACGTAATCATGGTGTTTACTATATTTGCAGATTAATTCATTCGTCCACCAAGAAGGAAGTGTGGGTGAATAAAACACCGTCATTTACACTATTTTGTAGAGTTGTCAAATTTAGCCATTGGCTAATATTTCGCCAGTATTTGGAGCTTCATAATTTTAAACTTTTTACATTTTTTGCATTTTTGATATATTTTTTGACTTCAGGCGTATTTAGAATTAAAGATTTATGCAAAATTTGCCGGATTTTTTAGCCCACATGCAAAATTTCTCATACCAATCATATACACCCCAAACTCCTGTAAAACCGTTCAAAAATGCTCATTTTTGAAAAAACTATTCACATTTATCACAATTCACAATTATCGTACTCATTTTAATTCAAAAACCAAGTTTCATTACAATCGGACCACTATTCTATTTTTGCCAATCATTTATGGAGACGAAGTACTGTGAGACGAGGAGAAAAAGTCGCACAACAACAACATACAAAAATTCTAGAAATGTTTAACTTTACGAATTTGTTTATCATATTTGCATCGCATGCCAAGTTTCATTTTGTTATCCATATTTATTTTGTAGTTTTTAATATAATACCGCTAAGTAAGCCATTTCGGCCACTGTGCGTACGATTGATTGAAATTTTTTGTGAATCTGAGGTGTACAAAGTGGCATTCATCTACTTTTACCCTCAAATAATAAGCATTTTTTTTTTTTACTCCCGCGTGCCACCATTTTTTATAAATAAAAAATTTGGAAAATTTTGATGCCAATCTCGAGTCGAAGTGTGATTTTTAACAGAATTTTGTTTTCTTTTTTCAGGTTTTCCGAATTTGAGATATCCTGCCCGCCAAAAGAGACATTTTTCTCTTGTTGCCTTAGGGATATTATTATTAAAAAGAGATGACGTCACAAAAAATTAAATACTTTCTTAAAAATATATAAAAATTTTTAAAACAATATCGTTATCCGTTATTTTGATATCCTTTCATAAGGCACACCAACATTATTCACAAATGGACATTAGTCCCATTAAGGGGGTCTTCTCATTGAGCAACTTTTTTTTTCAACTTTTTTTTTTGCATTTATTTATAGCTTGGGTAGTTGTGAATATGCCCCTAAAAGGATTTTTAGAAATTCGAAATACTTTAGAAGATACAGCCTTTTTTGTGAAGCAAGGTCTGATGGACAAGAAGTTGATGGAGGTAATAAAACCAGCTTACGAAGCGCTGTCGGCAGATAATTTGCTTGAAAGATGCCTTGGATCTGAAACTCAGAATTCCAATGAGTTCTACAATTCTGTTCTTTGGTCACTTTCGCCCAAACACATCAACTCAGGCGCACGCACCATCGAAGTGGCCAATTTCATTGCAACGTGCCTCTTCAACGACGGTTTTAAAATTATGGGTTTGATGGGTATTGCGATTGGCAAAAACGCATACGAATACGCACTATCTCGCAATGAAGACAGATTGAACCGATCAGAGACTCGAGCTGCGGCATCATCAAAAGCTGGCAAAACGGTTCGCAGAGCAGAGAGGGCAGCAGAAAGCAGTTTCTACGAAAAAGAGGAAGGTGGCCTGTATGGAGCTGGCATCGCCGACTAATATTTGTAAGTAAAAATTGTCAGCTCCTTAAAACTGCATTTAAACATTTTTGATTTTTTTTTTTTTTCCCAAAAAAATTACTTCAAACTTTAAACGCGTTTATCTCGAACCCACGTTTTTCGAAGTGGCGGCCATGATATCTCCAGTTCAACTGAACCGATTTTCATGAAACAAAATGGAATCGACGCAGAATTGTCACCATTCTCGGGTGAACTTCGACCATAATTTTAAAAAATTTTTTACTATTTTTTTTTACACTAAACTACAAAAAAAAAAACCCGAAATTGAAATTTTTTTTTGAATGGCCGCCATTTTGTCAAAAAAAATCACAAAATTAAGCTTGAGGTTCACCCGAGAATTACATTTATACTGATTATTACCCCGTTTTTTTTTCATTTCAGACGCTCCGGAGACCCGGAATCGTGGCCGCCGTGACGACACCTTTTTTTTTCACCACAAACTTTGAAGTCTCATTACTTTTTGAACAGCCCACGTATCGAGGCAAAAAAAAATTTTTATTTACTTTGAACCTTTTGTAATACAATAAATAAAAAAAGTTTTCAATTATTCTTTGCGTTTTCAAATAAGAATTTTTTTAAAAAGGGTCCAAAAAACGGGTTTTGAATGAGAAGACCGCCTTAATACATTCTGTCAAAAAATTACTAAAAAATGATCATTTAAAATGCTCGTTTAAGAGGCTGGTTAAAAATTACTTTCATCCCTCATCAGAAAGTTTTGTATTGCTAATGGAATTTCTTTTGCCGAATCGCTGAAAATCTTACAAAGGCTTATATTGAATAGATTTTATCAAAAACACGCGCATAATAACTACTACGCGCATATGAATGCGAAGCTGATTTTTGGTATATCATAGTTCAGAGATAACATGCCTTAGAGATGCAAATTCAAAAGAGTTTGTGCTAGTGTGTCATTTAAGGGTTAAGTAGCTCATTATTTAAATATTAATAATTTCTTTAAAAAATAATTACTTATATTTCTTATAAAATAATTGCTTTTATTGGGTTAATCTTTTATTATTATTTATCAAGCATGTTGCTAATCATCCACTTATAGCTTTTCAAAAAGTTTTTATTCTGTAAATTTTAAGACGGAAGTTTAACTTTAACCAAAATAGAAACCAAAATCTTTAATATAAGCTGTAGCACACACACGCAATCCTACCAAAATAAGTATATTCAATACAGGAGCAACCATAGTCAGTGCAGACAGCTATTATGTGTATAACAAACAATAGCAATAGCATAAACAACAACAACACAATAAACAAAACTGAAGTTTCTTCTCTGCACGAACATCATGTGGAAACTTTTTTGACAAAAACAATGGCAAAACAACAGTAAAAACTTTTCTACTAAAATAAAAAAATAAAAAATAAATCGAAAAAATTAAAAAGAATATCCAATACTGTGGCCTGTTTTAAATTAGAAAAAACCTAAAAAAAGGATGTGCTATGAAACTGAATCTGGCAAGCAATATAGGCAGTATGTAAGGAGGTAACGAAGAAACTGACTCAGGTTGCTCAACTCAATGCGTTACAATAAAAACTTTTTAATCCATTATCCTGCCACTGATGCTGCAGCTTAAGGAAGAATAGAAGTAGATTGAGATGAAGACGAGGAGAAAATGATGACGCCGACATTATACAAGCTTGTTTAGAACTTACATTAATTTAAATGAGCCTACCTTCTGATTGTATCACAACTTCCATTGTACTTATACAGGGTGTGCCGCAACTGAGTGAAACTACTTACGGAGTTGAAAGGTTATGTTGAGCTGAGCGAAAAATTTTATGGGATGAGTAGGGGATATATTTTCACAATCTTTGGAGCTACAGGGCTAATTAATATTTCACGACTTTGTTTCACGTTATTGTTTCAAGCAAAAATGAACGTACAGAAAACTAAATTTGAGAGTTCTTTGCAAAGGCAATGAAATCACATTTCTAACGGTATATCAACAAACCCCACCGACTTAAGCGTAACCGAGCTGTGCTCGTGTGGAGATGAAATCAATCGGTTGAAACTACTAAATTTCCACTTTAAGTGTAAATTTCTCAGAATTTCGCGTAATAAATAAAATTTTGTTTTTAATCAATTTTGTAATTTATTCAAACTTTTTTTTAAATGTCACCAAAAATATGAACTTATTTCTAAAAATGAGAAAGTTGGCTGTATGAAAAAAAGAAACTTATTAGAAAATAATGATATAGTGACTAGAGCCCTGCATGAGTATGCTTTTTCACCTCCCTGAATATATTCTCTTGCTATAGAATAAAAAATTTCGACTATACCTTTTCTACTTTGCTCATACCTGCTTATACACTGTCTTTGTTCTATTCAGATATAAGAAACGAAGAGAATAAGGGGCACGATGCTTTACTAACACCAGCAGGTAGGAAATAAAGCAATAAAAAATAACAAAAATATCAGTGTTCATACCCTGAATATATAGCGAACATATTTTTATTCATTCGTTCCTAGAAAATAGGCGTTTTTGTATTGGGACCCAAAGAAGGGTGGTAGATAGGGGATAGATATGTTCGAGAGCAATGTTGAGGGGCAAAAAATAATAGGACCAACTCACATATTTGACCCCTCTAGGAGTTCAGCTACTGCCCCGATATAAACTATTTTCGACAGCTTTTGCGTTTTTTGTATGGAAACACAAAGAAGGGTGGCAGATAGGGGTAGGTGTGTTCGGAAGAAAGGTTCAGGGCCAAAAAATAATAGGACCAACTCATATATTTAAACCCTCTAGGAATCCAGCTACGGCCTATATAAACTATTTTCGACAGCTTTTGTGTTTTTTGTATGGGAACACAAAGAAGGGTGGCAGATAGGGGGCAGGTGTGTTCCGAAAAAATCTTGACGGGCAAAAAATAATAGGACCAACTCATATATTTTACCCCTCTAGGAGTTGAGCTTCGGCCGATATAAACTACTTTCGACAGCTTTTGTGTTTTTTTTATTGGGACCCAAAGAAGGGTGGTAGATAGGGGGAAGGTGTGCTTGGGAGAAATGTTGAGGGGCAAAAAATATTGGGACCTACTCATATATTTGGCCCCTCTAGGAGTCCAGCTACGGCCGATATAAACGATTCGGAATTAATAATAAAATTTAAAATTCAAGATGGCGGGTAGAATTGCCACCTAGATTTTTTTGTATTTCTGCAAATTCTTGTAATATTCAAATTCTGACAACAGATTTGATTTCGAATCTAATGTCACAGTTTTCAAATTTAAGATGGAGGATAGAGTTGTCCTCTATATTTTAACAACAGTATTGCCACCTAGTAAAATGCATTTTTAAGAGTTTTAAACATCATTTAACAGTGTTAGGATGTCGCTGACTTCGAATCTAATGTCAGAATATTAAAATTCAAGATGGTACAACATGGCAACACTAGTTGCCACCTAAATTTTTCTTATTCTTACGAATTCATTGATTGGGCGAACACTAGGTAAAAATGGGTCGCCGAATCCGAATCCGCTGCCAGAATTTCAAAATTGTGTAATTTTTTGATAACAGTATTGCCACCTACTAAAACGTATTTTTAAGAGTTTTAAACATGATTTAACAGTGTTCAGTGGTCGCCGACTTCGAAACTGACGTCAAAATTTTAAAATTCAAGATGGTTAATAGTGTTGCCACCTAAAATCTTTTATTCTTATGAATTCGGTGCTGGAGCGAACACTAGGTAAAAATGGGTCGCTGAATCCGAATCCAGCCACAAATAGAGGGTCTATGTGCGCCCATTGTGTCGCAAATGGGTCGCTGAATCCGAATCCGAACACATATAGAAGGGTCTATCATACTATCATACCCCCGTTTGCCAAATTTTTAGGGGGGACGTCGAAACACGTGTTTAACTGTACACTGTAAGTCAAATTGTAAGTCAAACACGTGTTTCGGCCTCTCCCTTAAAATATAGCGAATTGTGTGCCTCAAAAATGCTTCCTCCCTTAGCAACCCCCCAAAAAATGGTTAGTTTTACCTATTTTGCTTCCCCTTCGTAATATGGAACAACATAAAATCGAAAGATATCGAAAAATCCTCGAACAATTTTCGAAAAAATTTAAAAACTGTCATTTCTCGAATATTAAGCAAAATAGGTAAAAATTAACCATTTTTTGGGCGTTTATAAGGGGGAAACATTTCTGAGACGCACAAATAAATAGCTATATCATCCCCCATTTCCCACATTTTTAGGGGGGAGACGTCGAAACACGTGTTTAACTATCCACTGTAAGTCAAATTGTAAGTCAAACACGTGTGACCTCAACAAGCCAAGCCAACGAGAAAGCAGGGATATAACTTGTAATTGTTCGGTATTTTTGTAAGCAGACTAAAGATTGCTTTTTCAAGTTTGGATACATACTTGAATTCATGTACTTGAAAAAGCTTTAATATCAAGAAGGCTTGTGCAGTTCTCTGATGCACCGAACAATAACAAGAACATTAAATGAAATTAAATTAAATATCAAATACAACAATTCTTCGCAATATCTTCGCATGCCGTTGAGATTCGAACCCACACCAACCCGATACCACTGTGTATAAATAACTCTTTCGTTACGCGGAGTGATTTATTCAAAACTAATTACAACTGAAGCTATGCTGCAGCTATCAACAGAATACTTCGACATACTGCATCTGAATACAGCATCTGTTAACATCTGTGAATCAAATATTTTTTTTTGGCAGGGTATCGAAATATGTGCTTTCAAAGCAATGTATGTCAATGTATGTATGTCAGCTGCAGTTATGTCAGCAAACAGTAGCAAGGCTGCTTAGATCAGTTGGCAGAGCGATGGACTGGCACCAAAAGTTCCAGGTTCGATTCCGTACGGCGGGCAAAGAATTTTTTTTCTTTTTTTCTTTTTTTCTTTTCTTTTTGTAGATGAAATGTAATAAAATTTACTGGTGTGAATATTAACCTGTGTTTCTTAATTTACTTTATGTTATTTTTGAATTTAAAAGTGGTTTTATTACAAAAAAAAAACCATAAAGTTTTTAAATCTATGCTTCCCCCGTGTGTCTAATGACGCAGCTGTGTTTTTTTTTTCAGAAAATAGCTCAAAACTATGCTTAAGCCATCCATGCTACTTGTTTTTTAATTTTGTATTTTTGGATTTTGGGCTTAGGTGAATCAAATATTTTATTGGCAAGGTATCGAAGTATGTGCTTTCAAAGCAATGTATGAAACAATAAATTGCTTAGGTGAATAAGCATAACTTTATAATTCCCATACAATTCTCTTCACCCAAGCCGACTTAGGTGATTTACCTATAGCTTTTTGTTGTCAATGTGGGTACCTCCCTTGGACATATACTAATTTTTTACATGATTTTGTATAAAAGGTACTTACAAAATGATTTTAACGAAACTCGGTCGGAAGGCTAGAAATATAAGGAAATATATGAGTAATGAAAATAGTTGATATCGGTTATATTCTAGGGGTACCTCCCTAGACCTATATTAATTTTTTACATAATTTTGTATGAAAGGTGCATACTAAAAAAACCAAAAACCGGAAAAAAGTTATATATTTGAAATTCAATCTTTTTTTATAATGTATAAATCAACAAATACTTGGTTGATTTATCACTCAAATAGAAATTGGCAAGTTAACATGTAAAACTTCGGCGTTTTGATGAAGTACTTGGGAGGCTGAAAACTGCCTAAGCCATCTTATAATTTATGCTAGGTATCTTTTCAATTTAACGTAAGCTTTTTTCTCGGCGTAGGAACTGACATCAAAATTTTTCAAAATTTTTGATATAAAAAAAAATTTTAGAAAATACTTACAATTTGAGGGTATTAAACTATTGCGTCGGTTATTATACTTCAGTTCCATTTTTTGTTTACAAAAAATAATAAAAAATATAACATTTAAAGTAGTTTTTTTAAGTTCCTCATGTTATGCTTCACTCAATGCAAAATAAAGAAGCTAAACCATAATCATATTCACAGCTTGTTTCACAAATTGAGCTTTTGATACTCGATACCATTATCTTTCAGTTTTAATCTTGTCAAATCCATTATGCTAAAATTTAGCGGAAATCGCTCTGAATAAATTTTAACGTAGTCACGCAAATGCTATTCAACGACCAACAAAAAATATTCTACCTTTTGATGATGTCAAAAAATAAAACAAAAACTGAAACTTAAAATAGGCTCATTTCGAGTGAGTGGATTACAAAAGTGTGGATCATAAATCTACTGTTGAAACATTTAATTCTCATTTAATATTTTCCATTTCATTTAATATGGTTGAAAGTCACTTTTAACTGCACAGTGGGTGGGGTTGGGGAATGATAGGTGAGTAGAGTGGTTGCCATATTTTGAGAAGATTATTGGTAGGATTATTTTTCTTGAGTGATGTTGCTGCTTCTGCTGCTTATGGCAGAAAAATTTCCCGACATTATCAGTTCATTTTTGGAGAATAAAAAATAAATGTGGTAAATTTTCAACTATTTTCTTTTGATGACCAAAAGTTAAGCCTTAGGTATGATTTTTTTAACGATCAAAAAAATCATCTTTTATTAAGTCATGACAACGTAAAAATCTATTCCACAACTTTGTGAATGTGTGTTTGATATATTTTAAAAATGAGTCCTTAAGGAAATTATAACTTCTGAGCTGTAAACTTTTAACTCTTCAACTCTTTGTCTTCGTGAAAGTATTTGTGTGTTACAAAATTACATAACAGGCACTAATGATGACTAAAGCGTGCTTTCTTTGTTTTTTTTTATGTTTGTTTTTTTTTTCTTTTTTTTGTCTTTTAAAAGGTTAAAAGTTCAAGTTTCTATGGATAACTCGGTGCAGGTAGCACACATACATGTACAATAACTAAATTATTACTGCACTGGAAAAACTCGCGTCATAAATTTGTTAAATACACATGACTGACTTCGGTTGGCATCGAGATATGATTTGCAAGAACTATTCACAAAAGTCAACATCACTTTATGCCACACAGTACGAGTAGAGTAAAGTGAAGCAAGGTTGCGAAAAATCGCTTAAATAAACTCATATAATATAATCGCAGGACTTTAGGAGTAATTTTACCACAACAACAACAAATTCACATAAAAAAGAAAGAGTAAAAATTATCATCCTCACAACAGAAAATACATACATGGATACATACATACATACATACTTCAAATCGAGCACACTGAAAAATCAAACAACATGTCGTGCACTCAGGGTTCCAAGCTTACGTTGGGGGTTAATTTGAAATTTTATGCGAACTACGTGCTGAACGTGACCGAATGAGCAGGACAAAATAAAAACAACAACAAAAATGACGAAGAAAAATCGAGAAAATAAAGACAAATTCATGCTGTGCTGCAGATAAAGAATATAATGCATCAAGCGACGCTATATTGAGAATAACGCCACAAATGGAGCAATGGTTAAAGAAATAAGGTGCAAAAAACAACTGTGCCACAAAGTCACAAAATGGCATACATTTGTCAAAGTTTGTTCTTAAAATTAGCAAAACTACAAAACATCGTCAAATCTAGAAAAGTTACGATGAATCAAGAATATAAGAAGAAAATCCAGTTGTGGACTTAGCAAAAAAAAGTAGATGTAATGTCCACCGAGTAAAATACAGTCGTATGCGTGAATCGGGATAAAAAAATTACAATTTTTTTTTTGTTTTTGAATTTATTTAAATTTAAAACTAATACTGTGAGATACTTAATGGTCTTCTAGCGTACAGTAATTGCCAAAAAAAAAACATTTAAAAGCTTAATTAAAAGAAATTATTTTTTAACGTTTAAAAACAAATAACTAAAAAATATAAATTCACATTTAAGGGTTTTTTGCACATAGAAAATAGAAAAGAAATATAAAAACAAAAAAAAGCAATTAGCACGGAAAGTGATGTAAAATAGAAACGAGAAGAAAATTAACGTTTAGAGCAAAAGGACATAAATGAAAGCTTAGATTTGTTCGTGCTAACTTTTGGTTTCATATTTAAAGCAAGGGCATTCCAGAGAATATTGGCGTTAATGAAAAGGGGCCGCAACACAGTGTCGCGTTTCATACAAGCGTTTCAGACGGAAGAACATATTTATTGTGGAAATTTTTTAGTAGTTTTCGATGTGTAAGATATACACTGAGAAAAAAAAAACATACTTTAAAATTAAAAAAAAAAGAAAATGTTAAAATATAAATTTAACGCGTTTGTGTTTCTACAAAACAAAATTTAAAACAAGCATGTTTAATATTTTCTTGTATAATTCTCATCTCATTTCATATTCTCATTCTCATGAAAAGCTCATTTTTTTTGTATAATTTGCTCTAATTATTTATTTTTTATAACAAAAAATACATCGCTATTTGAGATTGAATTAAAAAATTACGTGTAGTAGAATTATTGAGCAGACAATTGTTCAAAAAAGACCAAGCTGAGGAAAAACATTTGATTGTTTGAAAATAATTTTTAATTGGACTTACAAAATTTGAAGGTAAAATGAAATAAAAACTAAATAATTATTCTAATATATAAAAAATTTCAATATTTTAAGCTGCAATAAAGAAACAAATTCATCGAGTGGACTTTACATTTATTATTCGAAGCGCTCCAGGGGTCTCTGATCATGAATCTGACGTCAAAAATGCGAAAAAATTAAAAAAATTCTAAAAAATGGGGATTAAAAATATTTGTTTTCGGTAAAAAAATTTTTGTTTTAAATTTTATTTTTAAAAATATGTTTTTAAACTGAAAATGTTAAATTTAAAAGTTTATTTAAAAACATTGCTTTGAAAACAAAAGCTGTTTTGTTTAACTTAAATTAAATTGTTTAAAGCTCTATTTCAAAAACATATTCGTTGATTATGAACACCATTTAATTTCATTTTAACACATATTTCACTCAGTGTAGGAAAGCAAAAACAAAAATCTTTCAGAAAGTTTTGAAAAGTAGGCGCTATGCCTTAAAAATTTTAAAGACTATGATAACAAAATCAAAGGAGACGTTAAATATGTGATTACTAAACAATGTCAAAAATTTATGCGCGATCGGACAAGTGGGTCCATACAACTTAAGCACACTTTACGCTATATCTTAGAAAATTATACAATAACAACAGTAACGAAATCAAGTGTATACCTGAAATAAGTAAAAACTAAACAGTGTTAGCAATATTTATTTCTTAAACTGCCCTTTTTCCTACCCTGCATTCGAAAGAAACAAAAGTGTTTACTTATATTTTTTTATTAAACATTATAAAATTCAGTTTTTGAAGTGGAACTTCTTAGTCGACAATGTGGCGGTTTGAATTGAAGGAAAACTTTAAAAACAAAAACACGCATACATGTTTATAAACATTTAACAAAAAAGTCAAACGTTTTTGTTTATAAACATGTAACAAAACAGTGGAAACTTTTTTGTAAACATTGTATATAAATACGTGCAATGTATATAAGACCTGCCTAAGACAGAACCCTTGGTTAGCAGTTTTAGGGCAGCGCTGTTTTCGAATCAGAATTTTATAATTCCATATGGCGAATAGAGTCGCCACTAAGATTTTTTTTTTGTATTTTTGCGAGTTCTTGGAATTTTGAAATTCTGACAAAGTTTTTGATTTTAAATCTAATGGCACAGTTTTAAAATCCAAGGCGGCGGAAAGGGCTGCCATCTTAGTTTTTACCACAGGATTACCACCTCATAATATGTTTTTAATGAGTTTTAATCATTTTCTATTAGTTTAAGGGGATTCGCTGATTTTGAATCTGATGTCAGAACTTTAACCCCTTATAACCTCAATTAAATAAAATTTATAATCTTAATGTTAGGTTTAATAAAACACGTATTATTTAGAAAATCAGTATTTCTACTATGTATCTATTTATTACAGAATAAAAGGGGTGTGACAGATCTGTGACATTGAGCTAATATTATTTTTTTCAATGTAGTGTGTGGAAATCTAATATGTATTTTAGCTTCTTACCCAGTAGTGTTAAAGAAAACAGTGTCAATTTAGCAATTTTTTTACGAATTTCCAATTTTTTGCATGCAGCGAATTACCGCGTTATTCGAACTTTCAAAATAAACGTTCAATAACATACTAGTAGCGCCATCTCTGGGTAGGATTTTGTATTATTTCGTTAGTATGGTATAAAGCAGTGATTTAAATATGAGTTAAAAGGGAATCAAATTTGCAGGATTTTTTTTAGTTTGTTACAGATATGTTACAAGGGGCTATAAGGGGTTAAGATTCAAGATGACGGATAGGGTTGTCACCTAATTTTATTTCATTTTTACGTTTTCAGAATTTCATATACATGTATTTTTTTACGATAGGATTGACATCTAATAACAATTATTTTTAAGAGATCTAAACATCGCCTAACAGTTTTTTATGTCAGAATTTCAAAGTTCTAGATGACGGTTAGGGTTGCCACCTCCATGTTTTTTATTATTACGAACTCGGTGCTGGGGCTAACACTAGTTAAAAATGAGTCGCTGAGTCCGAAACCATTAAATTTCAAGAATGTCATTTATTAAAATTAGGTCTGCCACCCAATCAAATGTATTTTTTAAAAGCTCTCAACATCATCTAACAATTTTAGGGGGTCGCAAGTTTCCAGTCTGATGTCAAAATTTCAAAATTCAAGGTGGCGGATAAGGCTAAATCGGTGCTGGGTCGAACACTAGGTAAAAATAGGTCGCTGAATCCAAATTCGTTGTCAGAACTCCAAATTATGTAATTTTTTTTATATTATAGTTGCCACCTCATAAAATGTATCTTTAAGAGTTTTTGACATCATCTAACTGTTTTAGTGGTGCGCTGATTTCGAATCTGATGTCAGAATTTTAAAATTCGCGATAAATATGAAATTTGAATTTTGTGGATTTGCGATTCCATTCCATACCTTGGAAAAGAAGAGACAAGCTGCACAATAAATCTCTCTACCTAAGTTGTCGAGATGCTATGTGAACCTTTTGAGAAGACAAAAAGGCTTTGGATTTTGTCAAAATATGACAATCGTTAGCTGCGTACCGAAAAACAAAGCATAGCCAGTGAACACAGTTATAGTTCAGTCAACAATGCATCATACCAATGCAATAGATGTCCAAAATATGAATAAATCTTAAATAAATCTGTACTATAACCATACAAAGGGAAGAGTTGACTGACTTAATCAAATGTGTCATGCTTTTACTGTAAAGCGAAGAAGGCGTAGATGGCCTCTCGTACAATTTTATAATATAATTGACGTGTGTGTACTGAGAAGAAAAGCTTATGCAAAATTAACAAAAAACCTAGTATAATTTTTAAGATAACTTTGGCAGTTTTCAGCCTCACAAGTACTTAATCAAAAAACCTAAATCTTACATGTTTACTTACCGATATCGATTGGCGCGATAAATTAACTAAGTATTTTGTAATTTATATATTATCGCTTTGAAAGCTAATATTAGCTTGCTTGCTTAATTTGCCGAACATAGCGTTCAAGTTTCCAACAAAATCTTTGTTAAACTAGCAAATAGATGAATTAATATACAAAGAGATTAAGGCGGTCTTCTCATTGAGCAACTTTTTTTTTCAACTTTTTTGCATTTATTTATAGCTTGGGTAGTTGTGAATATGCCCCTAAAAGGATTTTTAGAAATTCGAAATTCTTTAGAAGATACAGCCTTTTTTGTGAAGCAAGGTCTTCGTCAAAATGAGCTATAAAAAAATTACTTCAAACTTTAAACGCGTTTATCTCGAACCCACGTTTTTCGAACTGGCGGCCATGATATCTCCAGTTCAACTGAACCGATTTTCATTAAACAAAGTGGAATCGACGCAGAATTGTCACCATTCTCGGGTGAACCTCGACCATAATTTTAAAAAATTTTTTACTATTTTTTTTTTACACTAAACTACAAAAAAAAAACCCGAAATTGAAATTTTTTTTTTTAATGGCCGCCATTTTGTCAAAAAAAATCACAAAATTAAGCTTGAGATTCACCCGAGAATTACATCTTTACTGATTATAACCCCGTTTTTTTTTCATTTCAGACGGTCCGGAGACCCGGAATCGTGGCCGCCGTGACGACACCTTTTTTTTCACCACCAACTTTGAAGTCTCATTACTTTTTGAACAGCCCACGTATCGAGGCAAAAAAATTTTTTTTATTTACTTTGAACCTTTTGTAATACAATAAATAAAAAGAGTTTTCAATTATTCTTTGCGTTTTCATATAAGAATTTTTTTAAAAAGGGTCCAAAAAACGGGTTTTGAATGAGAAGACCGCCTTAATATAAGATGCACATCTACTTAGATAAACCATTTTATATTGCTTTTGTACAAAATTATACAAAGGCAAGTATGAAATATTCATATAAAACTGTATAATTGTATACATATATTGCTTTGTACAAAATTACAAAATTGCACAAATTAATGTCCTAGAAATTTTTATTGCACTTTTAAGTAAACATTTTTTTATATTATTTAAATCGAAACTTTGTTGATACTCGTACAACTTAAAAAAAATGTGGATTAAGCTCGCTATTAAATGAATGCATAGCTAAATATTGCTGCTTTTATTCAATACAAAAAAAAAGTAGGCTGTGAGGGGACTGCCGTTTGAAGTGAAAACTCATAGCTATGAAAGAACATAGCTGTTATGAATTTCCGAAGTAGGTAGAATCGACAAATCAGACGCGTACTACTTTTTTAACTCTTTTTATCAATTTATGCGTTACTGAATGTATACTTTGGTTGGAAAACCGGTAATTGGCTCTGAAATCGGTTAGCCATCGATCCCGTAAACGGTAATGGTAATGAATGGTTGGTAATTAATTCGGTAATCGGTTGGGAATCGCTTCGGAAATCGCTTTGGCAGTTGGTAATCGATTTGTAATCACTTCGATAATCGGTAATGGCTAGATAATCAATTCGGTAATCGGTTGGTAATAGCTTCGGCTGTTGGGCTGGTATACGAAATGGTCGTTTCAGCTCATGAAAGAACTTTGACCGAGCTTCTTATGATCAATTTTGTTGTGTATGTTGTAAAATGTTTGAACACAAATGATCGAGAACTGGATCTACCAGCTGCTATTGTAGTTTCAGTTTAGAAACTGTGTCTGCTATTGTATGTAGTTCAGAAAATGTTTCTCAATAGCAATAACGATCAACAAAGTAGATGCATGTATATAGGGATGTATGCTCAATTTTGTGTCATTGAAGAAGGGCTTTTTTTTAGTTTTTGTTCAAAAAAGCTTGTATTATTAATTTTTTTTATGGTTCAAGTCGAATATACTAACTAAAATATGTTAACTAAAATAAAAGCAAAAAAAAAAATTTGAAAAACTTTTTTAATACTGCTAAAATCAAAGCTTTTCACAACTTTTAATGGTGTATGCTCAATTTTGTGAGCAACTGTATATAGAGAAGTAATTCAAAGCAACAACAAATTTGTGCAAAGAATGCTTGTCCAGGCAACTGTAAATAAGCTTAGGGTAAGTAACAAACCGAATAATGATTTCAACATCAGGTACTTTTTTTTGGTCAAAGTGAGGTGAACATAGAAAATTGTCGCAGGCAGGCATATTTTTTTTTTTTAATGCAATAACAAAACAAGTCTATCAACGAACTGGGCCACGAAAAGAACAAAATGGGCGAGTTCTAAATTCTTTTTATGAATGTGAATGATTTCGAACGAACTGTGTTATGATTTTTAGATAGCTTATGCCATTTAAACTAGAACTTATTTGGACTAAAAAAATTCTTTGAAGTTATTACTGATAAGAATTGACAATAAAATTAAGGTAGTTCCTTATTGCATTAAATTAAATAAACATTGGCCAAGCTATGAATCGGTAACTATTTGGCATGATTTATTTTAATGTTTGCTTGTTCTTTGCCGAAAATTCTCTCTTTATTCCAGAAATTACTATAAAAAGCTGATGTTAATATTTGCATGTAAGAAACTGATCAATAATATTTTATGTAATCTCAGTAATCTCTTATTTCAATGCAAAAAAAAAAAACTTTATGCTCATTATTAAAGTTCACTAAAGTTGCATGTCTCCTCACTTCGGATTCATGTCTGTGTGTTTATTGAAAACTTTTTCGAGTTCTCAATAACTTTTGCAGATATGCTGCAAATTATTATCAGAAAATCGAACAATATTTATTTGGTTTATACGTTACATGGAACTTCCTTGGCAATGCGAAAGAAAAGTTTTTATTTTCGCTTTTTTTATACCCCAGCAATAAGAGTCTTTTTGACCATGGCAATAATTAATAGCTAGTACGTGCTTTTTGGCAAAGAGTGTTTTGGGTGCTTTATAACATTGACTTTGGTTACGATTTGGTTCTTGGCAGTCAATGTTTGGAATAATAAAAGTTTTTAACTTATAAGCTTCTTTTTTCTGCATTATTTTGCATTCTGCTTTTTTAAACAATTTTTTTTTTGTTTTTTATTAACGTATTCTTTTTGCATGTTTCTCTTACCTATGAAGAACCAAACGTGTGCTCTTCCATACAGCTGTTGTTTGTACATCTCGCAGAGCACTCGCCGCGCTGCGACGACATAGAAGAGTCCTACTATGATGCGCGCATCTTGACGTCGCAGATTGCGTACCGCATCGGTTGGATCGGAAAGAAATGATTGTCTAGTGACGATTTCGACACCGGCCTCCATGCAGCGATTTTCGAGATCTTCAACGGTCTGTAAAAGAAAAATATAGAAACGGTAATTTTACAAGCTGATAAAGTACACAATTAAGTTATAATTAAAGATCATGATAATAATACCGATGTAGGTACTGATGAAAGTATTAAGACAATGATAAAACTAAGGAAGATTAAAGAAAAAAGTAGAGTCATATTCAGGTTGGGGTTGAGCTTGAAGTTGAAATTTGGATTGAGATTAAAATTAAGTCAAGTTTTGACATTGGCATTGACGACATTGATTGAGCTGATATAATGTTAAATTTTTATGTGGAAATTCACATTCTTAAACAAAGTTTAATTAATTGATAAATATCTGCTGATGACAAAAAGGTTTTTAGTTTTCCAAGTCAAATAATCGAAAGGGTCATCAAGTATGATGTTAAAAAAAAAAAAAGTACAAGTGACTCGAATTTATAGCTTTAGACTGCATTACCAACAATTTTGGTGCTAACGTAAAACCAGCACATAGAGTACATCTCAAAACACTTTACAAATACTTGCGGTAAGTATACGAAATGCTCAAGAAATAAGCATAGCATACACAAACGTCTCCAGAAGTGCAACTGCTCTTCAAAAATTTGGCACTCAAAAGCATGTCTAAAGAGGGACAATACAAGTTAATGAAGGTTTTTTCAAAAATTTTATTTTTTGAAAAAGATAAAAGTTTTAAGTTGGCATAATTCATGCCTTAATATAGATTTAACAAGGAAATTTTTATCAAGTCAAATTATACCAAAATGTTGGTGCAGCAGCTACCTGGATTCAAATTCGTGGCTCAGTTGGTCACTGAAAGGTTTTATTATTTAATTGAATGCCTCCAGTAATACCCAAGTAAATTATTCAACTTTCAAATCCCCAACTGAACTACTAGATGAACTTATAATGAAATTTCACATAAAAATTAATGCTTAATTCTTTTTATAAAAATTTATTGAATTGTGAAATCGCTTTTTAAAAAAGGCACATATGAATTTAAGGTAATTTTAACTCTATAACTCTTAAAATAGTTTATAAAATATTTGTTTTGTGTGAAGCTTAGTTTCCTAGTTTTCGAAAACGGAAAATCACATTCAATTTAAAAATGGGATATTATTAAAAAAGATTCTTCACCTGAAAAAATATTTTTAAAAAATAATAGTGATTCTTATGAAAAATGTTAAAATTTTTTCAGTTCATTTTCTTGAACCTCGACATTTTTAAAAATTTTCTCATTGTCTCGAAAAATTTTAAAAAGTGTCATTTTCTAAAAAATTTCGACTTTAATTAATATAAAAAATTTTAGTTGGAATATTATGTTACAACACAAAATCGTGTTCGTAATATTCTTATTCAATACAATCTTACGAAACCTGAACAAGACTTCCCCCAGGGGCAAAACCTTGCAAACACGCTATGGCGTAATATTCTTATTCAATACAATCTTACGAAACCTGAACAAGACTTCCCCCAGGGGCAAAACCTTGCAAACACGCTATGGCCCAAAAGAGGTATGAGAAAGCTAAAAAGAAATTTAATTTAAATTAAAAAAAAATTTCAACAAATTAAGATAAACTTTTTTTGTTGTTCTCTTCATGCGATATACGACATGGGGTAATTTAAGAAAATATGGATATGACAGAAAAATTTATACATTTTTTCAAATTTAATATCGTTCAACTTTAAACATGGCTGCTGTTCTAGAAATTAATAAAAATCCAAAATCACTATAGTTTTTGCAGAGGTGCATACGATTTTCTGTCTTGAGTGTTATAACTCTAAAAAGAGTTTAAGTTTACCAAAAACTACCAAAATGTAGCATTTGAGAGTTTATTTGTCTTAAGCCATTAGTGACGAGAGTCCAAAAATGCAGGTAAAAAGTTGAAATATTGTGAGATGGGTTATATGGCCCGTAGAATTCAAGATCTGGAATAAAAAAATGAGTACGGCCCTCAACCGCCCCGTTCCGGGCTGTTACATAAAAGTAACGTTGGTCCGAACATAGTGAAACTTAATTTTTTATTGAAAAAAATCATTTATTTTTTATATGTGATTAAAAGTTTATTGAAAACAAAGTAAACAAAAAATATACATTAGTAATACATTCATTTCAAATAAACAAAAATAAATAAATTAAAAGTAGGAATAATTCAATAAGGGCGTTTGAACAAATGTTTTGAAAACTGAACTGTGTATGTAAAAAATTAAATTTAATTTGCCGGAATGAAATGATAGCTCTCAAAAAAATCAATGCAAATTCCTACGTCGCATTTTTTGCACATTGTTTTTATAGACGAAACTCTACTAGCGTTTGAACAATTCGCGCAACGGCGTCTTTTGTCATTTGGAACTTTTATTATATAATGATGTAATCCATCAAATCTGTGATTGCGTTTCTCCTCTTCTGACTTAGGATGCCGATAACCACCAGGTATTTTTGGCTGGGGAAGAGCTTGGCAATAATACGACGCAATAGCTCTACGAAACTGTAGTTGAGTGCAGTCAGATCCACCTTTACGATGAAGCAACAAAGTATTCTGCACCGATACATCTACAAGCCACGTGGCGATAGGGTACCACCACTCTTACCTCTAACACCAATTCGGTAGGATTCACGTTTTGGTCTAATCTATCTGTTCCGCAAATACACAAATTGTAGGAACTAACAGCACAAGGGCGTTGCACATCAATTTTCTTCTTATGTTCTCTTGAATATCTTCCAACCTTCGAGACCGGATTTTTCCCATAAAGTGTAGATGCCATACACACAACACTATTATCTACCCACTTTGTGAAGTAAATATTAGATTTACTAAATTTTGTGCTAATTTTAAATTTTATACCAATACCTTGCCCACTACCACTAAAAGATGAGCAAAAAAAGAAAAGCGTGGCCACATAACGCTTTTCTTTTTTTGCTCATCTTTTAGTGGTAGTGGGCAAGGTATTGGTATAAAATTATGTCTTATTGTTCCAGTGGCATGATAATTGCGTTCCTTCAATCCCAACAAAACAGGAACCGTTGTAAATAGGTTGTCGAAGTGGAAACAGAATGGTAAATCCCTTACGTCTTTAGTAAACTCATCCAACATGCAAAATAGCGGCGTTGCATTTTTTCCATATTTTGAAGGATATGCTGGGTTGAGACGAGGATTTGTACCTTGGTACATTTAAAAATTCACTAGGTAGCCCTTTGGCGTATTCAAGCACCACATCTTATATCCAAATCTCAGTGGCTTTCTTAGAATGAATTGCTTACAGCTATGGCGGCCGTAATATTCTACCATCGATTCATCATAACTCATGCTCTGTTTTGGATGAAAATTGTTCAATAATCTTTTCTTCAATGCATCTGTCAATGGCCGTAATTTCCAGATCTTATCTGGCCGATTTATTTTGGAATTGTCTATGAAATGTAGATAACGTAAAATTATTTCAAATCGATTGCGTCTCATTGCATTGGATATCATAACATTAAGCATGTTCTTGCTCTCTGACCAGTAATCTCTTCTTGATGGACGAGTACTATATCCTGTGACAATTATAATACCCAAGAATACGCGCATTTCATTTGCACTGATGTTAGAATTTTGCTGTCGGTTCACACGGTGTCTGCCTTTTTGCAGTCTGTAGAAATTTTCTTTTTGGTGGTCTTTTACGCTGAGCATGCGGCTTATTTTTTTTTTTTTTAGTTGCGCATGTATGCACCTTTAGGGGAGTCTTCTCTGTTCGTGGCAGTGGCATTTCATTCAGGTTTTCTTCAGGTTCTGACTCAGGCTCTGATTCTAAAGATGTACTGACTGGTACTGGTAAAATAGTTGCGGAAAAATCTGATGAAAATTGATGCCTAGGCAAAGTCAAATCCTCAGATGCTGGTAATGACGTTATAATTGACTAGGAATCCCATTATCATTTATTCTAGTACTAGTACTAACCACTTCACATGGCACTGATAATTGCCGTACTGGTAAATTTTGTAACAATCCCCCATCTTCATCACTTGAATCCTCACCAGACCATCCGTCTTCGTCAGGTGGCTCAAGAACAATCGCATGCACTGTCTCATTTTCTGCTTCTCCTGATTCAAAATAATCCAAAACCTCTTCCACATTGATAAACCTACGACCGAAAAGTAATAATCAACTATTGCTGCATTAGGACCAACGTTACATAAAGCACGGTTTAAACAAAATCTGGACGCACTTCACTGATGACGAAAGCGCCTCTTGTGGTGGATAGAGAAAACTTTTTACACAACACTGATAACAATTCTTCTACCGTTACTTGGTAGAATTTTCAGTTTATTTGCTTTTCAATTAGTGGTTTTATGAAAGATGGAGTTAGCCAACCGAAAACTTATTTTGAACAAATTAATTGAAAATCCGACATGGTCGGGATCAAAAATTGCTAAAGAACTAAAAATGTGTAGATCAACTGTGTACAGTGTAATAAAACGTTATAAAACAACTCTAAATGTAGACAGAGTAACAAAAAAGTGTAAAAAAACGGGAACACGTGACTCAAGCTTAAGATTAAAGATCTTAAGATCAATTAAACAAAACCCTGGTTTATCAGATAATGATCGTGCCAAAAAATTTGGCACAAGTAAGAGTACGGCAAGATTAATACGTGTGCGGGCAGGAATAAAGTGTTATCGTGCCATCAAATACCCAAACCGTTCCGATAAACAGAATTTAGTTGCTAAAAAACGAGCAAGGCTACTCTACGATAAGGTTTTGACGAAATTCAAAGGGTGCATAATAATTGATGACGAAACGTATGTAAAATTTGACTTTAAACAAATTCCAGGTCAAAAATTTTACTGCTCAAACATGCGTGGAAATGTTGACCCCAAATACAAGTATGTCAAAGTTGATAAATATTCCAAAAAATGTATGATTTGGCAGGCCATTTGTAGTTGTGGCCTAAAGAGTCGAGCATTCGTTACGTCTTCTACTATGACAGCTGATGTTTACATAAATGAGTGCCTCAATAAGCGTTTGCTACCATTTATTAAACATCACCGTTCTCCTGTAAAGTTTTGGTCAGATTTAGCCAGTTGCCACTATGCCAAGAGAACCATGGAATGGTACCAAAGCAACAAGGTTGACATAATCCCAAAAATTATGAATCCACCGAATTGTCCCAAGCTTCGACCAATTGAAAAATTCTGGGCGAATGTAAAAAAGAAATTGAAGAGAAGTGGTGGAGCTGTTAAGAAAGCGGATTCACTGTTGCTGAAATGGAACCAATTTGCAGCAAAAGTCACTCGAGCAGATGTTCAACGGCTGATGGGGTCCATCAGGAAGCATACGCGAAATTTCATACATGATATTGAAATATAAATTTTGTTTTAATGACATTGTGGAGACAGTAAAATAACTATTCTGTTGATATAAAAATCCTTTTCCTACAAGTTTTATTTTCAAAAATAGAGTGGTTCTTATGAGTCCAGATTTTGTTTAAATCGTGCTTTATATGTAACGTGAAAACAAAAGTGGTAATAAATGGTAGTAAATGACCGAAATATTTATTGTCTTGTTTTAGAGACCATAAATTGGTATTTTCTTAATTTAAATGTTGAAAAATGTTTCTAAAAAAAATTAAACACACACAAATTCACATAGCCTTACTTTTAACGCCTTATTTTTTCCATAACTCACAAGAAATAGCTGTTCACAGAGATCAACAAGATAACACGTGCTCTCATGTCAAATATTTCCACTCTACTGATGTGCATGCAGTTTCATGTCGTTAACTAAACATATACCTTCGTTAAAAGCTTACTTAAAAACCCGACAATTTGATGTCGAATTATTATTATTATGTCAAATTATTTGAGATAATTTGATGTTTATTTTTTAATAATAAGAAGTATGTACGTGCGTTAGATATATGTAACGTTGATCATTAATGGGTTAAGGTAAAAATTAGAAAAAAAAAACCAAAAAGTTATAAGTTCAGCGGCATAGACGTAGGTGTTGAAACAACACTCAAGACTTTTAACGATTTTTTAACAGTTTTGTTGAAAAAATTCTGCACTAAAAATTCAAAATACTCACTAAATACACAAAAAATTTAATACAAACGCAGTTTTCTTGCACTTATGCACTTGACGCCATATCAGTCAATAAAATAAAGATTAGAGCATATAAAGTAAAACATAACAATCCTGACATGGAGCGGCGACAACACAAAATCTGCGAAAAAAAAAGAGTATGTAAACGTTAGAAATTGAAAACACCAAAAACTTATTGCAATTTGTACTGGCACTGCAAATCAGTTCATTTTCTTTTTATTTTTCTTTCTTTTCGTTTTCTTTTCCTATATTGAATAACTGCAGATAAGAGTGGGGACAAATGCTTTTCTATGAAATTGGTAAGAGAGGGGAGAAAAATAATCGCTTGTTAATATTAAATTATGACATTTGACTTAACTCCAAATGCTTTACTTCTTATGTATTAATTTTTATTTTGCAACAGTATTTTCTTTTTAGTTTATTTTTGTGCTTATTTTTTGAGACAAAGATAGGAAAAAGCAAGGACAAGGAAAAAAGCCATTTAACTAAGATAAGCACAATGTCCTTCCAGAAAATTTTCAAGTATTATCGCGATATTTTAGTTTTTGAAAACGATCCAATTAGAATACAATACCCTAACTTATATTTTTAAGTGCCGTTGGGAATGAATTTTATTTTGGCGCTACTACCTTTTTTTGTTTATATTTTGTTAGTTTTATTTTGGGCAGTGAAAAATAACTTTCATTTTTTATGCCTGAATTTGTGGATCTTATCGTGATAAGGGGAGTTTTATTTTTTTAAAAACAGGGATAAAAAACACTCAGCTATGAGAATCCTTTAATAAACATGTTTGCCAAAATTGTTTTCATCGCATTTCGATAAAATTTCACATGAAATATGTTGCAATGTAGTGAAAAGCATGCGACTTCCTTCCAGAATGATTGGGCGTTATTTAAAATAGGTGGGCGTGGCATTTAAAAAAATGTGTTTGGTGAGTCACTTATAATAAACGAAACACGGTTTGCACAAAATTACCAAAACATTAAAAAAAATTCGGGTTTTCCGAGTTAATGAAGACTCCACCACTTCGTAAGTAACCATTACTCAAACCATACCGATACATATCGATATGGTATCGATACCGATACATACCGACAGTATATACATATCGTCGCTGCGCCAACAAAAACAGTTAAGTGTTTTTTAGTAACTTTTCAGGAAAGCAAAAAAACTGACTTGAACTTAATGAATACATTTAATGTAAAATTGATCGCTGATTCCTAAAAAATTATAATTTTTGGAAGAAAATAGTAAGAAATAGAAATAGTAATAGATAGAATTGTAATTGGAGGTTACTGTTAATGTAATTGGGTTACAGTTATCTCAATTACAATTGTAATTGGATTACAATAATCTCAATTACAATAATTACAATAATTACAATAATCTCAATTACAATTGTATTTGGATTACAGTAACCTCAATTACAATTCCTTTAATGGAATTGAAAATTTCAATTCCTGAGGAATTGAGATGTTCAATTACCTATTACAATTCCGTAATGGAATTGACCATCTTTACCAAATTCAATCACCAATTACAATTCCGTAATGGAATTGACCATTTTTTCCAATTTCATTCCTGTGGAATTGAAAAATTCAATTACCAATTACAATTCCGTAATGGAATTAACGATTTTTTTTCCAATTTAATTCCTGAGGAATTGAGATGTTCAATTACCAATTACAATTCCTGCAATAAAATTGACGATTTTTTTCCAATCCCATTACTGAGGAACTGAGATGTTCAATTACCAATTACAATTCCTGGTATGGAATTGACGAACTTTTTCCAAATTCCATTCCTGAGGAATTGGGATGTTCAATTACCAATTGCAATTCCTGGAATAGAATTGACGAACTTTTTCCAAATTCCATTCCTAAGGAATTGAGATGTTCAATTACCAATTACAAATCCTGGAGTGGAATTGACGATTTTTTTCCAATTCCAATTCTAAGGAAATGCGATGACCATTTACCAATTCCTAATTCCGAGGAATTGGAATTGAGGCGGAATTAATTCCAAAAGGAATCATTACAACCCAGCTTTGCACATAGCAAGCTGTTTTTGTAAGCAAACTTTCATATTAGTTTCCATTAAGAACTGAATTGGGGTCTGCCGGTCTTGGAATAGATTGAAAAGGGCAGACCTTACTATTAGATTAACAAAACTTAGGTTTTAAAAGCAAAGAAGATAACTATACGTTACAGAGTCATTTTTACTCTAAATTAGATTTTAAGAACTTTAGGGCTTATTTTCTATTGAGGAGCAATAAACTAAGATTTAAAGCTCCTATTTTATTTTTTTACTTATTTTTTGTATTTTGCTTTTTTATACTTCTAAATATGTGTAGAATATTTTGACAAAACTCGTCTTCTTTAAATTAATATGCATACACAAAAAAATATACGATATAAATACGATATAACGTATTTTAAATATACATAATGAACTTCGAATGGCTTTTATTAAAAATTTCATTTTTTTTGACACAGACGACTCAAAAAAGTAGTTTTTTAATGAGACTCTTTTTTTTATTTAGACCATTTATTTAGACTATTTCAGACGCATGTTGAATTCATGTGGAAAAAAAAATTTTGTTTTTTTGTCCAAAATTTCAAAACAGCGCCCTAAACATCAAAGATGACGTTCAAACATACAAACGCTTATGCAACCACAGGCGCAAACTTTAATATTGTCTGCATGTCTTGCTCTCGCAGCATACTTGAGTGGAAAAAAATGTCAAAAATAAACTCGGCAGACTCTTAAGACGCAAGTTGTAGACATGACAGAAACCGGAAGTAGCAACGAACTATAAACCGCAAAAATACATGCAGTTGTCGAGGTGGTAAAGATTAAAACAACAAAGCAAATGCAAGCGCACTCAGGAGCACAAATTATTGTATATACATACGAGTATTTATATATACATATATGCTAAAGAAACACTCCAACAGCTATGTTAATATTTCAAAAAATTTTAATAAAAAAAAAGCAGCGCAGACATTTTCTGTCAAAATAGGTGCCTTTATTTGAAATTGGTTAACATGCATTTGCACACACTAGTATGATCCACCAATAAAACCACTTTTTTGCTTGCTTTTGTGTGCTTTCTTGTAAGATCCTTAAGCATAAAATTGAAATAAAAATAATAACAATCTGTCTGTTAGCACACACGCAAGGACCAACACTTATATGCACATACAAACAAATCATTAATATGCATTTGTATATGAGTTTGTTTAAGTGTATATTTGTGCTAGTGTCTTTGTGCTGCTGTCTCATAGCCATGAATTTGCTGATAAGAGCAGCAAACTGAGCGCAATAAAGTTTGTGGTTTATGTCACTTTATGTGGTGGGTGGTATTGGGTGTAACATAAATGTAATTGGTAAAGCGCACAAAAAACAGCAAGATGTTTTCCATACACTCAGAAGTTTTATATTCATATATTGGTAGTGTGTGGTTTTGAATAGTGGGTGAGATTATTGGCTTTAGGTACTAAATTTTGAATAAGCTTAACGCCTCAACATTTGCACTGAGCTGTTAGCTAACTTATTGCCGCTACTATTGATTGAAAAATACTGTTCTTCAACATTTGATGCTTTATTTTTTTTTTCATGGGATTTGATTTTGATTACTTTTGAGCCCTTTATTGACTTTTGATTTGTTTGCAACTTTGGTGGCGAACAGTTCTTTTTCAAAGTTTTGAAAAAAGAACGTTAAGGTAAAGAATTGTTTGAATTTTAGTTCAGTTACTTTAATGTCTTTGATATAAGTTTCTTATAAAATAAACTATTTCAATTTTTTTTTTTTATTGAAAATTAGAAAAGTAATAAAATTACAATCTTAAATATAATGAAATAATAGCAACTAGCAGCTAAGGTCATCGGCTTTATTTAAAAATTTATTTATAAATTTATTTTTAAATTTTTGAACACATTGTACCTCAAATAGAATTTCTAGTTCGACCAGAAGATATACAATTTTGTTATCTGTCTGCAGATACAGTTGTAAGAAGAATTTCTATTTTAAGATTGTTGAAAGCAGTTCTTTGATAGGGGCTTTCGGTCTATACTTATCATTACCAACCGTACTCCTTTTGGGAGTTTTGTACTTCTTCTTTGCTCGATGTACTTCTTGTAGTGAAGTACACATAAAAAGTACTTCGTTTTAGTTTTTGTACTCTCTTTGACATAAAAAGATTAATTGTAAGTCCGTTTTGATAAATTTTACTTTAAATAAATTTTAATGAATATACCAAACACTATGTACCTTTTATTTTTAATAATGATTTAAGTAATAATTTATTTGGTGAAAAAGAGCATTATGTTATAGTACACGCATTACAAAACCGTCTCAACTCAAAAACTTGGAATCGAAATTTTTTCATAAATCAATTCACTACAATTATTAATTTTATATCACTATCTTCTTTAACTGGAAAAATTCAGTTTGTCTTTTCTTATGTTAGTTTTGTTGCATCTGCAGGTTCAACAGTTTTTGCCTCTACTGGAAATTTGTGATTTTTGAATTGTGTCGGTTATGTGCTGCGGGCGCAATGTATGCTAAGATATATTTATTATTGTTTTTTCTTTTAAACTTTGATTTTTGATTTGTTAAAACAAGTTTTTTCCCAAAAGGAATTTATATTAATAAACAAATTTACTTTATTTTGCTTATAAGTTTAAATTTTAAGCTTAATTTAAATGTTAATCTGTTATATATAAAAATTTTAATCTGTTATAAATAAAACTTTTTATGCTATGAAATTATTCGTGCATTTTTTCATATTTTTATTTTTTTACTCCTTTTTTGTACGTCTATATTTATTCTATGTACTTCTTTTTAAAGTCTATGCCAATGTGTACTACTTTTTGCTCTGAAAATGTTGGTCGCATTAACTGTACTACATGTCGGATGGACAATTTAGGACGGCAGAATAACGGGAAAGTCTGTTCGAGCTTTCAAAATATCCTACATGTCGAATGGACTTAAGGGGGTCTTCTCATTGAGCAACTTTTTTTTCAACTTTTTTTTTGCATTTATTTATAGCTTGGGTAGTTGTGAATATGCCCATAAAAGGATTTTTAGAAATTCGAAATACTTTAGAAGATACAGCCTTTTTTGTGAAGCAAGGTCTGATGGACAAGAAGGTGATGGAGGTAATAAAACCAGCTTACGAAGCGCTGTCGGCAGATAATTTGCTTGAAAGATGCCTTGGATCTGAAACTCAGAATTCCAATGAGTCCTACAATTCTGTTCTTTGGTCACTTTCGCCCAAACACATCAACTCAGGCGCACGCACCATCGAAGTGGCCAATTTCATTGCAACGTGCCTCTTCAACGACGGTTTTATACCCATACTTAAAATTATGGGTTTGATGGGTATTGCGATTGGCAAAAACGCATACGAATACGCACTATCTCGCAATGAAGACAGATTGAACCGATCAGAGACTCGAGCTGCGGCATCATCAAAAGCTGGCAGAACGGCTCGCAGAGCAGAGAGGGCAGCAGAAAGCAGTTTCTACGAAAAAGAGGAAGGTGGCCTGTATGGAGCTGGCATCGCCGACTAATATTTGTAAGTAAAAATTGTCAGCTCTTTAAAACTGCATTTAAAAATTTTTGATTTTCTGTTTTTTTTTCCCAAAAAAATTACTTCAAACTTTAAACGCGTTTATCTTGAACCCACGTTTTTCGAACTGGCGGCCATGATATCTCCAGTTCAACTCAACCGATTTTCATGAAACAAAATGGAATCGACGCAGAATTGTCACCATTCTCGGGTGAACCTCGACCATAATTTTAAAAAATTTTTTACTATTTTTTTTTACACTAAACTACGAAAAAAAACCCCGAAATTGAAATTTTTTTTTTAAATGGCCGCCATTTTGTCAAAAAAAATCACAAAATTAAGCTTGAGGTTCACCCGAGAATTACATATATACTGATTATAACCCCGTTTTTGTTTTCATTTCAGACGCTCCGGAGACCCGGAATCGTGGCCGCCGTGACGACACCTTTTTTTTTTCACCACCAACTTTGAAGTATCATTACTTTTTGAACAGCCCACGTATGGAGGCAAAAAAAATTTTTTATTTACTTTGAACCTTTTGTAATACAATAAATAAGAAAAGTTTTCAATTATTCTTTGCGTTTTCAAATAAGAATTTTTTTTAAAAGGGTCCAAAAAACGGGTTTTGAATGAAAAGACCGCCTTAATAATTTGCAGCGTACAAGAAGATAAGTAGCATCGTGCAGTGGCAAAACAGTATCTTGCTGCTCTTATAATTGATTAAGTTTTTGAAGAAGAGAAAGAGGAAATACAATAAAACCAAGAAAAAACACAGTATGTGAAATAGCTGCCATATAATATATTCCATGCTGCCATATATTCAAATTTGAATATATTATGTTCCTTTTTCTTCATATGTTCACTCCACGACGTTTTTTTGTTAGAATGAGGTAATATATGAAGTCAGATGAACGTGCTTTCACACTTACTACATGTAGAACGGACCAACAGAAGAGATCAAAACTTTTTGAGTTTCATCCTACATGTCGGACGGACCGCAGTTTTTGCTTTCACATTTCCTACATGTCCATTCGACCTGTCAAGTTGATCCTACATGTAGGATAGTTCGAAACCCCGTTATGTTGTATTTTGTTGTGAAATGTTATTGGTTAGGTAAAACAGTGTTGACATAGAGGTGGCGACTGGCGTTGGAAAATATGTTGGTGGGTAAGGCGAGTGTGTCCAATACGGAGGTGAGGGTAGATACTTGTTTTACGACGGCTGATGGATATTATATATTTTGGAGCAATTTGGTAGGGATTGATAAATTTGTAGTGATGTGAGTAGTCGCTCCAATTCTGTTGATTTATTTCCAAAAGTTTTGTTTGTGGTAGCAACAGTTAGAAGTGGAGATTTTGTTGCTAGTTTCGCTGTGCCATTGGCGGCATTATTACCTATTATGTCAATGTGTTCAGGCACCCAAAATAGTTTCCTAGAGGGTTGTTAATAAGAATTTCTTGATTGGTTTTTAGTTAATGCGAATTATTGTTCCTTTGCAGTCCCCTCATTTCCAAATTTTTGTTCAGTTAAAATTAAAATATAACGTGTTAGGTGCTTGAATCGTGCAATTTAAATTATTTCAACTCCTCTTGCCATTGTAAGAAAAGTAATTTTTCTGAAGTAACTTACTGAAGTCATTGCAGACAAGCGAACAAACTGAGTTAACAACCACATTGTAAGTTATGGCAATAGCATAATTTGTACGTTGCAATTGAATATCGGATTTTGTTAAATCAATCGCATCCCTTAGTTGCGTCACTCTCAACAGTCAATCTTGCAATAACTCAATAAATGTGAGCTTGTCAAATTATCCCATCTCACGAGTAAAACAGGCTTGCATTCATAAACACGAAGTTAAGTAAGCCGTTCAGCCCAGTCACACCACATCACGGTCATCCAACGTGCTTTGTCGTATTTTTTTATTCATATACGTAAATTGTTATAAAATAGTGTCAAAATAATAAATAATAATAATAACAATAATCCTAACTTAATATTCAGGGAGGTAAGAGTTCTGAAATAATCAAGTAAGTTTTCTACTAGACCAACGTAGGCAACAGCTGCGCACCTGTCTCAGGTGTTCGTTATACGGCAGCATTGTGTTTTTCAGTGAATGACAATGAGGCAAATAAACTTTTTTCTATTTTATGTAATAAAGTCCAATATTATTGTGATTATCCTAAATATTTTGTGACTATCTTTTGTGTTTTATGTAACAAAATAAAGCTTCAGTTTTATATTGTGTAAATTTTTTTCAGAAAAAGTTTTTTGTAAACATATTGTCGATTGTTGTTACCTACAAAATAAACAATCATTATTTACATCCAATAACCGTGTGTAGGTCGAAACGATTAATGGTTCCGTTCATTCAACCGAGTTTAAGTCAAAATGATTAACAGATCCGTCTATACAACCGATTGTAAGTCAAAACTGTTAACAGGTACGTGTATACAATTAAATCTAGGTTAAAATGACTAATTTTTCCGTTCACACAATAGAGTTTAGAGCAAAACGATTAACAACCCCATTTAACTGAATAGAGGTTGACAAGACTGAAAGGTCGTTCATAAAACAGAGAGCACAGTGGTATGCTACAGTCAAGACTTTTGGAAACCAGGTTTTTGTGGTGATTACTTTTTAAAAAGCTATCGGCAACCGAATTGGTGTCCTCCAACTTATTCGGTTTTCGGTAGATGTAATTCTCTATGTGTAAGCTAGTTATTTATAATCAAATTTTTTTGTTAAAAAATGTTGAAGACATTTAACCCTGTAAGGTCATGCTTCATCGAATCGACGAAGCACTAGTATTATATTTATTGTATTGTTGTTGTATCTAATCGTTACACGTTTCCGTTTTTTCTTACAATGTTAGTTTTTGTTATGCTGTTAACCCATTGCTGCCTGCACAAAGTTTCCGCTGGCAAATTTTGTTCAAATTCATATATGTTAGCGAGGGATACCTAGAATAGAAATAAAACAAATTTTAGGTGTCTACATGCCCGAGCACCTGAAACAATAATGGGGTGAAATTTCACCCGTCCGGCATCAGGTGTTCCAAAATTCTGTACATTGAAAGCAAACAGGGCGTATTTTATTATTATTGTCCAAACATTTATTTTTCATATTTTAACTTTTTTTCGATAATGGTAAGCATTGCCTTCACTGTGTGGTAACACTAAAGTGTGTTGAAAAACAGAAATAAGTGGCAAATCATTGCATTAGCACTAAGCATTGTATGATAAACTCATTTATTAGCAGTTAAGGAATCTTAATTGTGTTAGTAGGTATCATTGCATAGCTTGAGTGATATCTACATAAATGTTCCTTAACGATGCATTTACTTGATATAGATTCGATCCAACATAATATTTTACAACAGCATAGAACTTTCCGAATCTATGCCATATATTATACATCAAATTTCACAGACTCCAACCGCCCCAACCGCCTTTTGGACAGACAATTTTTAAAGAATATCTATCCTGTGAAGACATTAACTAGTTCTGACTTATGCTCTCAAATACGCATAATAACCAAGCTTTCGTATAAAAAAACAAATTGCAAGGCTTTTCATCCGTCTTAAGAGTTTGTAGACATAAGCTTTGAAACGTTGTTTAGTTGCTTTCTTTGGCGATGTAGCCAAAACGGAACTATACCAGAGTACTCCACAACACTGTTAACAACACAAAAAATAGGCACCAAGGACAACCATCCCTATTAAAATTAGTACCTAGTTCTGGCTTATGCTCTTCAAGACAATCAACCCACATTATGCATAATCTACATCAGCTTAGGTTATCGTACGAAGAGTCTGGAAACATAGACTGTGAATAGGCTTATTTAGTTGCTTTTCTTGACGATGTAACCAAAACGGAACTATGAGGAAATTATCCTACAAACATAGTTAACCCTTTGCCAAATTTTGACCGAAGGGCGTCAAAATTTCAAACTGTGTAGTGCGTTATCAGAGTTCATACAATCAATTTCAAAGAGGGAAAAAACAATTATTTTACACAAACCTGCATTAAAGAATCTTTACTATATATCAAAAGCATCACTAAATAACTTGAATGATGACTTATCAAAAATACTCCTTAATACAGACTCGATCTTTTATAGAGTCCGTCAAGCAGTCAATCACTACCCAAGCAATAAAATCCAAAAATCAGCACACAAAATCCAAAAGTTATTATAAAAAGTTTAAAAAAAGCTTTATTAATAAAAAATTTTATTTATTTGCACCAGAATAAAAAGACATAGAATTTTCACCATTGCCTTTAACTTTGGTACACCTAGTGCAGAACTGGTGAAATTTCACCACCCTCAAGTAAATCTTTTATAATACACAAATGAATACTCCGACTGATACCAAAATTTCACAAAATATAGATTGCTTAACAAACTACATGTTCCGGAGAAAATTACTGGAAATTCAAACATCTTCTATTTTTTTTGAATTTTAAAATGTTGAAGAACACTCAAAAAAAAATTTTATGAATTTTTATCATGAGTAAGAGCAACTAAATACGAACATTTTAGAATATGGTTCAAGAAAGAATTGATCTCCCATTTATTGTCTCTCCCCCCACAAAATTTCAAACAAAAAACTCCGACCATTTAGTCTACGCTAAAAGAAAAAACACTTATGAAGAGGTGAAATTTCACGCCATTAGGCTATAATGGGTTAATTAAAACGCATCATTGCCGTGCGTGTTTGTTTGAATAAATATAAAATAAGCATAACCTTCCAGGGTTAAGGCGTTATTCAATAGATTTATTTAAACAATCGTTCAACACTTGCTTAGTTACGCCCTGTTTAAGGCTTTAGGCATCCTATACGCAACCTTACTCGAATTGTTATTCAAAAAAAATTTTCTATTCATTGCTTAATTTTGTGAGGTTTGTTGTGCCATTCTGTTACTGAAAAAAGTCTACAAGGGTCGCATATAGTGCATTTGTCTATGATATAAATATCATAAACATCAACCTTAACCCTTGTGTTACCACCCAAAAAAAAAGCTACACTGTCTGCCACCCAGGGTACACCGCATGCGAGTTTGTAGATATAAGTCCCATGTAACCAAAAATAATTATGTGAATTCGATCAATATTTATTACTGCGGAAAATACATTTAGGCGGCCTCGGCAGTCGAGGCGGTAGCATACTAGACTGCCACTCACGGATCCTGGATTTGAATCCTGGTGATGGCAATGGTCCTACGCTTTGTCATACCTACATTCCTTTCATTGTATCTTATCAGGAGAAATTAAAATACGCCACAGTTTAAGACTTTCCGCATGTTTATGTATTGCAAAATCAGCGTTTTCGTTCGTGTGGGACACAATAAGCAATAAATTTTTTTATTTCGGAAAAAATAAACATGCGGATAATGTTAAAGTTAAGGTAATGTTAATGTTAATGTTAAACATTAATGTTAATAATGTTACTACTGGTGGTGGTAGTAATGTTTGTAGAGAGGGAACAATAATGAACTTGAATTGGCTGAGTTAACCCATTTTTGTCCAGCGTTGCGTATACGCAACGGTATACTTTTCTTAACCTGGAGGTCATACAGTGATAGATTTTCATGATCTCCAAAAAGAATATGAAATTTTAAGAAATTATCTAAACGATCTGTTTTCGCTCAAGGCTGAACAATGACGTTTACTTACATTTCCAATCTTGGGAAATTTGGGAATTTTCCATTTTGTTTTATTTCTAATTTTAAACCTCTAAAATATATAAAAAAAGAAAAAGTAAAACATACTTCTTAAACCATCGTCTTTCTGAAGCTTTATTTTTAACTTTTGTGAAACTTTATGAAGTTTGGCTGACATACGTGGCTTCCACGGGTTGACACAACGCTGGTCTTTAACGGAATAAATTTTTCTATATATTTTGTTATTTTGCGGAAATTAAATATTGGTGCAAAATGCTCGACTTTGCTTGTAGAATATTGTTAAAAATCGATCAATTTGAAAATTAAAAATCTCGAGCTGTCAACTCGATTTTTAAATTTTTTTTTTTTTAATTTTTTAATTTTTTTTTACTAAGTTAGACCAAAATAAACATTTTTGGAAAGTTTTATGATTCTAGCTCAACGGGAACATGGATCAGTCCATAATGGGTAAAAGTCCTTAAGAACAAGCTTCTATAGTGTTTCGCCACATTACAACTCCTACACAAGTTTCTTCGTGAACTTCTTCGTGTTTCGTTCTTTCCACTAAGCTGTCATTCATTTGCGAACCAAAGCAATGTTGAAACAGAAGCATGGATAGATTTTTCACAATCTTACCTTTGGCAAAGACTCTGTTATCTTGGAAGCTCACTATCGTTGGTACTTTAAAAAAAAAATAAAACGTTCATTCTTCAAGAAATGAAACCATCGATCTCTAGACAACTATTTTCAACTCTTTTTGGCTTTCATGAAGAAGTTACCATTTGTTCATATGATAAAAAAAAAGCCGTGCTTTTCTTCAGCACGATTATGATACAATCTCTGGAGCAGCCTTTTTAGAAAAAATATTATTCTACAAAATGTACCCCGAGGGGTACATGGCTGGCAACACAAGGGTTAATTGAAAAGACGATAAAAAGATTAAGATTAGTTAACACATCCCTTAAACGCAAATTTCGGCGTTTAAATTAAGCAGATGTTAAGCAAGCCGGAAAAAACTTTATGAATAATGATGTGTTGATTAAAGCTGTTTTTAAGTTACGCAGCCTCTAAAATGAGACTATGAATAAGGCTGTTAATATTTACTTGAAAAATTGAGCTTAAATTGTTAAATTGTCTTACTGAGTGTATGACAATTCAATATGAAAGACACTTTGTAGTCAAGACGACAAAAACTACACATCAAGATAATCACAAATGGAATCCTGTTAAAGTTACTAATTAGTGCAAATGCAATTAATTCACACCTTCTCTAATACCTACTACACTCAACCTTATTTGGTACACAACACACACTCACACACTTCACCAGTAACCCTGTAGGAAAATCAACTAATTTAAAAGTAGTTGATAAAGTAGTTTTTTGTCAACCACAACTAGTTGAAATTCTGACATTTTTCCATAGAACGAACTAACTTATTTTGTATGGTGATGTCCGCTAAATAAGTCAATTGACTGTCGTCTGCATATATTTTCAACTACTTGTTAAATTAGTTACATTTAAATTATTTTTTTAATTGCTTTAAAATAACCAATTGAAAACTATTACTGATGGCCAAAAGTTAATAATATTTGATGAAATAACATGGTTAAATATATATAAGCTTGTAATCTAATAAAAATTTTCAATTAAAACATGCCAACATCAGAGTAGTTGCCGCCTTAATATAATTCAAAGTAGTTTATCAATCACTGGTTTTTAAGTAGTATTTCAATTACTTCATATATTGAAGTGGATGCCGCCTAAATATAATTCAAAGTAGTTCATATACTGGTTTATTTTAAACTAGTTTTTTAATTAGTTGTTTTTAAAAACAAGTTAGTTTGTTCCTATAGGGAACATACACACACACTGATAGTCTTACTAATGCATTCATGCATTCTAGGCTATATTATTTCAAACATGTCGTTTACTTTCCACTTCCACTTCTCAACAGCTGCGCTCATCACGTTTTTCAGATTTTCTATGCAGCATATAGCATAATTGCTATATCCAGGTCTCAATAGAAGTAAACACATACAAACATACACACACTGATACTATCACATGCTGATTGCTAGGTTACTCATGCACTACTCAGTCTCCTCCACACTCTGTGAGGAGTGAAATTAAATTTTCACACTAAAAATGAGATCAAAATAGTTGACATCAAATTGTTATGCAGTTAAAAATAATTGATAGTTAGGTTTGAGTCGTCGTGCTGGTTGGTAGGGATGGCAAGGATTATACATACATAAAACGAACATTAGCGTTAATAATTAAATAAAGCATTAGGAAACAAAATTTGTCAAAAATGAATTGATTTGTAAGACTTAAAGATAGCTTGCAAGTTTTTCAAATAACTGAATCCTTGCATAGTGCTACTGTAAAAGGATTTTTAGTTCTACTCATATATTTATGTGAGTAATTTTCAAATATACGAGTATAGTGTGAAGTTCTTAAAAAAAAAAATCTACTATTATATAGGGAATAAAACTGATAGCGTTTTCATAGCTATAAAATAGATGATGATAGAACAAGGATATTGATAATTTTAAAAACTTAATTTTTTGTTTTTATTTTTTGGATTATGGAATTATAGTTACATTAATATATTAAAAATGAATTATTAATTTATACTCTAATTTTGTACTTTTTATTATATATTGCATGACTTTTTGATTAAAATAAAAAAAAAAATTTCCTTATCACTAGATATCACACAAAAAAAAAAAAAATAAAAATTGTCATCGATAAAAATTAGTCAATATATTATATGACATTTTTTCCAAAAATATTACGTCGCATAGTGTTGCCATTTGATGTTTGAGCGCTCGAAACTATAAAATACAAAATTGAAAATTTAAACTTTTTTTTTTTTATTCTAAGTCAAAATGGAATGAACTTTTCAAATTCGTGGTTATTTTTTTTTTTTTTTGTATCTATAACACTTCTTTAGATATATGGGTCGAAAGTTTGAACTTTTTTGTTCTTTTGCGCAAATTTTTCACATTCACAATTTTTTTTCAAATTTGAAATAAACGATTAAAGATATTTGATTGCTGTTTTTGTAATCTCTAATGAAAAAAAAATCACTAAAATGTTCAAATCGTTTACTGTTTGACCAGAATAGCTATGGTCTGTTAAAAGATTCGTAAATGACATGCATAAAATGAATCTTTGGAGTATCCTCTTCACATCCATATATGGTATTCTGCCGGGCTCTGCGGGACGTTGAACAAACATGTCATTTGAAGAAAAAATTACGATTTTTCCTGATATGTTTGTGTTTTCAGAATTTACTTATGCACTAAACAAGTTTTTTTTTTTTTTTTGTACATTCTAAATATGACAATATGACAGTATGGTATGCGACACAAGCCCAATTCAGCCAAGGCAATAGAACAATTGAGGCTATGTATGAGCCGCCTGATGATATTGAGGCCATGTATGAACATGGACTTTCACCTCTTCATGCGAAAATTATGTTCATGGAACATTGTCTGCACATAGCTTACGACATAAAGTTTGAGAATTTCAAATCTCCACGCTTGATTTCAAGTCAAAAAACAAGAAGGAACAAGCAAAAATAAAGAAAGACTTCAGAAAAACAGAAAAATAAAGAATTCAAAACGAATTAAGGGATGCAATTGGGCTACGAATGGATTTTTCGAAACAAGGTTCGGTAAACAACAATGACGGCAACACTGCTCGGCGTTTTTTGTTAGATGTGGAAACAACAAAAAACATTAGAAAACGTGATGGAGATCTACTTAGTCGCTTTAGGAAAATTTTAAATGCTATAAACTCCCAACACCTAAGCGATTATGAAAAATTTGGAAAATTTAATTTACTCCAACCACACACAGAGAATTATATCTACTGTCGCAACCGAATTGGTGCCCTACCGACTTAGTCGATTGTTGATAACTTTTAAAAAGTAATCACCACAACTACGTATTTTCCCATAGTCTTGACTGTGGCATTCCTTTGTAAGCACAGTTTTCTGAACGAACCCCTTTATCCTCTCAACTTCCATTCAGTTAAATGAACGATCTTGTTAATTGTTTTAACCTAAACTCAATTGTGTGAACGGATAAGTAGGTCGATTATATGAATGGACCTGTTATCCGTTTTGACTGCCACTCGGTTGTATGAACCGATCTGTCAATTATTTTGACTGAAATTTGGTTATTTTGACTAACCCATTGATCGTTTCGACCTACACATGGTTATTGACTGTAAGTCATTTTGTAAGTTAAACAATCTACAATATGTTCACAGTAATCGTCTAAAAATAAAATCACACAAGATAAAACTGACATTTTTTTACTTTATTTTATATTTTTATATGGTATTTTTTAATTACGGTAGGAATTTTTATGTTTGTTTTGACCGTGGTAATTTTGGTGGTATTTAATTTATTTTACTGTGGGAAAAAGGTAATTTCCTTGGGAATTGTTCCAAATTTTGACTGGCAATCTTGGGTTTTTCTATTACCTATTTCACGATATATTAACCATAAAACCCATGCATTACTTTTGAAGATATAACTGTTTTTCTACTCACAACGCGCAAATTTTTTATAAAAATTTTTTATGTTTCAGTTATTTCGTAAAAGGGTGAACCATCAAGTGTACATTATACGTAAAATGCATAGTATGTAAAAAAAAAATCGCGCAGTTTCTTATAAAAATTATTCGTGTTTTGGTTATTTCGTAAAAGGGTGAACCGTCAAGTGTGCCTAATATGTAATATGTATTATCTTCAAAAGTAATGCACAGAATTTTATGGTTAATAACACTTTTTATGGATGATAAAACAAACACTTTCAAATCGCGGTGCCCAGGAAATTGTAATCGTACCGAGTTCCTAAATGCATTTACGCAAAGCATCAGTAACCCTTTTTCTTTGAATTCGTGCTAAGCAGATTCACCGAAACTGCGAAACTAAAACGTGCTTAAAAATAATAACCTAGTTGCGCAGTTTTGGTAAATCAACTAAGCACCAATTAATAAAAAGTCACTGGTGCTTTGCATAAATGCATTTAGGAACTCAGCCTTTCTTTATGCATATATAGATAGAAAGCAATTTTATTTAACTTACCTAATGATTGTTCCTCTTACAAATTATTCAAAAAAACGACGCTACAAAAATTCCGTCCGGACACGTTAACAACTTTGAGTAATGAAATGCAAGCGTCTTGCGATTAAGGTCGGCTTACACAACTTCGTGTTTGTGAACGTATGTCTGTTCACTCGATAAGTCGGATGGTTTGACAAACTTGCAGTTGCAAGGTTGGCTGTTGAGATAGACGCAACTAAGGGCTGCGATTGATTTAATAAAATTAAAAATTCGATTGCAGCGTAAAAATAATGCTATTGACATAACTTACAATGTGGATGTTACAATGACTAGTATTGTTCGCTTGCCTGCAATATCTTCAGTTAGTTATTTCAGACACATTACGTTCCTTGTAGCGGCAAGGGGAGTTGAAATAAAAACATTTACGCGGTTCAAGCAACTAATATGTCATATATTCATTTCAACTGAACAAACATTTGGAAATGAGCGGGTTGCGAAGGAACGATCATTCGCGCCATCTAACAATCAATTGTGCTTATTTCATTCGAGTTACATTAACCAAATATCAGTTGTAGCAATTTTCTTCCGATTACCGCATATAATACTCATTTCCCGCAATCTTATGCCTATAAATGAATTTTCTGAGTGCAAACATAAAGTCTTATGTCATGGAGGGAGAATCATAAACCATCACTTCTTCGCTACAGGAGAGTTATCTGAACAGGCTTAGGAGGTAAAAAATAAGGAATATACAAATTTAGATTATCTAATACCAGAAAAAAATAACAGAGAAAACCAGAACATGGATCTCATTACTATTTTGATGATTTCGTCAGATCCGTTAATAACCTCAGTTAGAAGTATTGAGAAAATGCCATATTCTGGAGATTATGACGGTATATTCGGTGAAATAGAAGACTTGATTAATAAGTATATATATATCAAATTCTAGTTTTATTCTTGTTTTTTACTTGAAAGTAATTTGTTGTAATTGATTTGGTTATAGCGTAAAACAGAACATTAAACTAATGTATGAATTATTGATTTCTATTTTATTGATATATGTATAAGAATTTTGGTAGTTTCTAGGCTTAACCTAGAATGAAATAGCGGAGAAAAAGGAAAATTTGTTTTTTATTTCAAATAAAATTTTACATTGATGATTATTAAATTAAAACATCTTATTTTACTTTATATTTGAAAGGTGTATTTTTAAAGGTATTTTGAGCAACAACGGGCTAAGAAATTAGAAAAGTTTAAATACATTTTAATTTTCTTTTTCTCTTAGAAATGATATCATTTCAAACAATTAAGCAATAAGAGGATTCTATGAGTTTTGACATTTTTCAATTAAGTTACAGGCAACCCTACCAAGACACCTACAATTTTCTGAACATATTTTTCCTGTTTTCTTAAGCACACCGATTATCAACAAAACAAAAAAAAAAAAAATATTCCTATCCGTGAAAAGTTTTATAATTTCAATCACGCAATCAACAAAATCCTTTGTTCGGTGAGAATGGAGCAACCTAGCAAAGCCCCTCTTTAGCTTTTTTGTCAAGCTTTTTTTCTGTGTTTATAGTGACATAGATTTTCAACGAAAAAAAAAAAAGTAGAGTTTTGAACATATCTTTATAAAATACAGGTTTGTTACCTAGGAAGCACAAACTTATTTTTTAGTTGACTTTAGGGCAACGCTACTAAGCTCCCCTCTTTTCAGTTGAACTTATATTTTACATTTCTAGCTAGATCAATTTCCAATCGAACAAAAAAAAACTGGAGTAAATTATCTCAACCCGTTTAAGAGTTACAGAATTTCGATCACCATTTCGGAGCATTTCGCGACACTGTGCGTCGATTTAAATTATATTCTAAAGGAAAATTACTAAAAAAAAATACTAAAGCTCAAGCTATTTCTCGCACTGAACAAATATTTTATACACAAGTTTTAATCATTGATGCTATGTATCTTCTTTTTTATGTATACTTTATAATTGTTGTAGGTTTTGGTCATATAAAAAAAAAATTCGAGTTTAACTATTCAATTTTATTTATGTATCGATATTTCGGCTAAAATTGTTATTCATCATCTGTATCTACGGAAGATTTATCACAAAATTTAAATATATTTTTACACTATAAAAACTAGTAAAAAAAATCAATCACAATTAAATATTAAAAAATTATTATCACTAACACATAGCAAAAAAAGGATAGTATATAATTTAAAGAGTTACTTTCTTCAACTAATGTTTTGTCTTAATTAATGTTTGTAAATATGAGCACAGTTATAAATAGGTATCCGTTTTATTGCTGAGTCTCTTTTGTATGGCTCTTTTGTAGGGCCTGCATAAGGGAATACAAAGCACAAGCCTGTTTAAAATTATACATTAAAATATTTTCAACGCAATTTTTTTAAGTCTTAAATGACACTTCACTTGAACTGCCAGAAATGGCAATCTTGTGCAAAATCTCACCAAAGATTTTTGATTCCTTGAAATTTAGCAACAAGAAAAATCGACAGGAAATGGCAAAAAATACCTCAATTTGATAAAAATTTCCACTTACGCCAGATTATTTGCCAAAAACTTCTTAGCTATATAATATTTTAAAAATCTGAGTGAACATGATTAATCTGCAATAAATCGTTTTAAGAAAAGTAAAAATTTCACTTAAGTCGGTGCAGCAGTTCTTGAGCTTACCTGCGTCAACGCCAAAAAGCCAATCATTCATTCATTTCAATGAAGCCAAGCTTCATTTTTATATAAGGTGTATTTCATATATATAACGCCACTTCGAAATTTTAAATATTTTTGAAATGGCCAGCTTAAACAAAAGATAATGTTTTGCGAATTTGGTCATCTATGCACAACAACAGTAGTGAGCAAGACCAAAGTCTATTCTAATAACGGTACATTGTTTATTGCTATATATTACTTTTAAAGCTGTTTCATATTTATAACGCCACTTGCAATTATTCCTTCTGCTGCGTTTGAAGTGTAGAGATTAAAAAAAATTGTGTCGTAAGTTTTCAAGACATTAACAATAGAAAAAAATTTAGACCGGAATACCTCGTGTAACCCAAAATACTTGCGAAAAAATGGGAAAAATAAAAGTTCTTAAAGAAGAAGGCTATGGAATTCAGGAAATCGGGCGTAGAATTTATTGCAGCCATAGAGCGATTCAACATTTTTTTAACAAACCTCAAAATTACGGCAAAACAAAATGTTCGGGCAAAAAAAAAATCCTCTTACCGCGATCAGCGGAAAATAATCCGAGCTGCGAGCAACACTACACACAGCTTAAAAGAGTTGCGAAGTTTTGTTGCTGAAAAAGTTTCCCGAACACCAGTATGGAGAGTGCTACATCAGTGTAAACATATCCGTAGTGAACTTATGAAGTGTGTTCTGCTCTTGATAGCAAACATAAGAGAACGAGCTTGGAATTTGCAAGAAGGAATATAGGAACAAATTGACTACCAGTTAGCTTTTCAATAATGTTTTAAAAAAGGGTCCCGGGTTGAAGTTTAATTTTGACATGTCATTTTTTCCAATGAGAAAAAATGGAATCTTGATGGCCAGGATGGATTTTGACATTATTAATACTACGTACGCCGTGAACCACTTCCGTTTTAAAACAGAAGTTATGGTGTAGAGAAAGTGATGGTGTGGGGTGCTTTATCTGAATTTGAAAGTTCAAGCATGAAGAGCGCTGAATTAACTCGTGTGCTGGAGAGCAGTTTGACTCCACTTTTGGAAAAAAACGGACAGACACAACTAGTTTTCCAGCAATATAATGCGACAATCTACGTAAATCGAGTTGGTTTCTGGCCAATAACATTGATTAATTGGAGTAGCCGGCGTACTCTTCAGATTGTAATCCCATCGAGAATTTATGGGGAGTTCTTGTATGCCAGGTGTATAAAAAATACATAAAAACATACAATTTGGCAACGTGAATGAACGGAAATTAGCTATTTTCGAAGAATGGAGTAAAATTGATTCAAACACATTAAAAAAATCAATTGCAAGAATGCCAAATCGCATTTACAATATTATTGGAGCCAATGGAACAGTAATTTAATATATTTTTTTTTTATAAATTCGATAAAAATCGTTTTTATTCAAAATTTTGAAATGGCGTTATAAATATGAGACAGCATCAAAAGTGATATTACGCAATAACCAGTGTACCGTTATTAGAAAAGAGTTCACATTTGCTCACTATTGTTGTTGTGCATAGATGACCAAATTCGCAAAACATTATCTATTGTTTAAGCTGGCCGTTACAAAAATATTTCAAATTTCGCAGTGGCGTTACATTTATGAAACATACCATACTAGTATGATACGATTAATTTGATTAAAATTTGATTAAAATTAATAAAAAATATTAATCTAAAATTATTTGATGTGAATTATTTCATATATAAATAAATAAATAAATAATCGATACATATTGAAGAGAAAAAAAAAATACTCCAATAAATAACACACAGTAGCCAGTCAATTTCGAGGAGAAGTTAATTAATCTTGTAATACATGTCCTGATTGATAGTTTGCTTGATTAATTGTGTACTACAAACAAATATATACATTAAATGAAGTATATGAATTAACGATACAATAGCATAATATTTTATATCTATAAGTTAAATATATTTACCCAATAAAACGCGAATGAAACAGGATACTGATAAATGTTAAATAATGGTGTATGGTGTATCTTTGTATGGTTGTTTATGAAAACAAAACTGGATTAGCTTTATAAGCACAAACATACACAAGCATACAACAACATACACATACAAATATATATGAACAAAAATGCTTCTCCGCACGTATACCAAAAATAAACACATATTATATCATCTTCTGACAGTTTAACTTGCTGATGATATTTTGTGACAAACAAAGGAAAAGTCACACTTCAGCAACAGCAAAAGCAATAACAATGTAGTAGAAAAGATAGTGACTATAACGTTATGTTTAACACAAATGAAAAAACAAACAAAAATTAATAAAATAAGGAGAGAGGAGGAACAAAACGAAAAAGGAATCTCGTCAAGGAAACACAAAACGTGCAAATTAACAACATAAATTCCTGTAACACGTATTAGAATGAAAGGGACAATACACAAATACAACAATAACAACAGCACAAAAACAAATACAGCAGCAACATAAAGAACTATAACAATATTGCCCATCATAAAAATGATGAAATTCTTGCAACTTTTCACACGTACCGCTCTCAATGGTGGTGTACATCGCAGAGCAACAAAGGAGCCAAACTTTGCGCTAACTGCTTCCGTTTCCGGCAATGAAGTAAAATAAGCAAAAAAAAAAAAAACGAAGCATGAAATCCATTTAAGAGATCATTAAAGTTGCTTCCGGTGTTGCCTGCCATTATGTAGCTGATGACACAACTAAATGATGTCTTCTCGTATAGGTGAATGTCATATAAAACATTATTTTTCTTATTTTATACGTTGCTTGTTGGTGGCTTTACTGTCATCATAATCATCAACATAACGATTAACGTCTTAAGTAGCAGCAACAACAACAACATTAGCTCAAATATAATTTAATAAAATACAGAGCATTTTCCGCTCCCCCAAAATCTACTTAATGGAAATTGTGCATAAAATTTTCTTCGGGGATTTTTTCGGCATATGAGCTTTGTTCTTATGCTCAACTTTGACTTTATATAAAGATGCACACAGAGACAGAAGGCCACATATACATACATCCAAAATAAAGAAGCAAGCAAACATATATGTATATAAAAATATACAGACATACCTACATGCATAGAAAAAAAAATAAAAACAATATTTGAGCTAAAACAAATTTTATTGTGTTGATATTGAATAAAATCTAAGGATATTCTTATTGCTTTTATATGTGTGTGTATGTGTAAAAGCCCGTCAGCATCTGAGCTTATTGGATCTGTATATACGTCAGTGTATTTGCACATCACAGCTGTGTATTAATTTCAATCGAGCTTTACGTTCGCGTCAATTTAGCCACATTTAAAATATATTTCGAGGATACAAAATTTGAGAATGGTGACACTCTACTATAAGAATACTACTCGTAGCTGTCGAAAATTGTAGTATGTGTGTGTCCGTGTGTGTGAATAGTGTAAGTCAGCAAAGATTCTCTTCGATGGCGCAACATTGCGATATATAGGGCATTTATTTTTATTTCATTTGAGCAAACATTTAAATGCAAATCTTCTAGATTTAAATCTGAAGCAGTTTCACATGGTTGGGTGCTCACTACACTCAAGGACGTGGAACTAAATTATCTTGATTATCAGCTATATATACTGCTGTATAGTCAGCACAAAATGTCAATTTTTTTGAGGCAACTAAATTATTTTAAACTCAATGGACTAAAAGTTGGTGAACCATAGTTTGATTTCTTACTGGATGATAGGAACACAAAACAAAAAGTTTTCATTTCTAGAATGGTGCAAATTTGAATGTTGAATTGAAAATTTTAAAATCAATTAATTTATGATTCATGCAAGAAGAGAAACGGTTGATGATTGTTTACTGATAGAAATGATGATGAACGATTGGTGAGTTATGATTGATGATTTTTTATTGATGATTTATCATTATAGATTGATGATTTTTGACAATGGTTGATAACTAATGATAGATAAATTATAAATTATAATTGATTAATGATGATTGCTGACTGATGAATGATAACTAATAATTAATGATTGGTGGGTTATGATGCTTGATGGTTTTTTATTCATAAATGATGATTATTGAATGATGATTGCGGATTACTGATTAATGATTGATTGTTGACAGTTGACGATTGATCATTAATAATTGGTGATCGATGAATTTTTTTATCAATGATTGGTGATTGATAATTTTTTATCAATGATTGATGACTGAACATTAATGATAAGTGATTGAATGATTTTTGGCGATGATTTATGATAATGACAAATGATAGATGATGATTGATCATTGATGACTGATAATTAATGATGGATGGTTTTTGACTGAATAATTGATAATTAATGCTTGGTGATTAATGATTTATGTTTGATGATTGACGTTTGATGATTCACGACATATGATTGATGATGGATCATTGATGATTGATTGTTAATGGTTGAAGTTTAATGTTGATGAGGGATCATTGATGATTGATTGTTAATGGTTGAGGTTTAATGTTTGATAATTAATGATTGATGACTTATGATTAATGTTTGATAATTGATGGCATCTGATTAATGTTTAGTGAGTGATGACTGATGATTTACGATTGATGACTGAATACCTGATAATACATGATTGATTTTTGATGATTTGCGATTTGTGATTGCTGACTTTTGAATAATGATTGATTATTATTTATATATAATGATTGGTGATTGATATTTGATATTGACGTTTGATGATTAATGACTTATGATTGATGACTGATAATTGATGATAGATCTTTAATGATTGATGACAAATAATTTAAAATGATTAATGAACTAATTATTTTTTATTGCAATTCAATTTGATACATTTTCGAAATTTTAAGGCACTTAAAATGTGCTTGGTGATTGATGATTGTTGATTGATAACTGACAAGTTGTTTGATTTTTGCATTTATAAATGATGATTGATAAGTTGTAGTTATGATTTTTAATTCAAGAATGATATATGATTGTTAATTGATTGATTTAATTGAAAATTGATTATTATTAATGATAGCTAAATAATAATTATTAATTTATTATTGAAGATTGACCACTGATGATTTATGATTGGTCATTTATGATTGCTGCTTGGCAATTAATGCTTAATGATTAACGACTGTTAATTGGCAATTGGTGATTGATGATTGCTTAATAATGATTGACGATTGCTGATTGATGTTTGATGATGGATGATGATTGGTGATTGATGATTTATGATTGATGATATATGTGGTTGGGGGAGTGATCATCACTTGATTGATGATTAATAATGCATAATGAACAATAAACTCATTATTTTTTAATGCAATTCAATTCGATCCAATTTCGCAGGTACTTCAAATGTGATGGCTGATTGATGATTGTTGATTAATAACTGACGATAGATGATTGTTAATGGATAACTTTTGACGATGATTGATTGTCAATGATTTATGAATGATGATTGATGAATAAAGATTATTGATAAGTGATGGATATGATTAATGACTTATGATTGACGATTGATGACTGAAGATTGATTGAAGCTTGATGATAATTTATGATATATCAATCATATTTAATAATTGAGTATTGATGACTTATGGTTGATTAGATAAGATTGATGGTTGGCGATTGATGATTGATGACTATTAATAAGCTAAATATAAGTCAAATTAAGCTAAATAAGCTAAATAATGATTGATTGTGGATTGCATTTCATGACTGATAGATGTTTGGTGCTTTAAGATTGATGATTACGGACTTATAACTAATGACTAATGATTTTTGACGATGTTGGCTTAAATATAATGATTGATGAGTGATGATTGACAATTGATGATTTATTATTGAAGATTGTGTATTAAGGATTGATCATTGATAACTGATGATAGATGATTATTGATTGTTGATAATTATTCAATGAATGACTATTGATTAATTAGTCATTGATAAATAATGACTGATGACTGATAATTGTTGATTGATGATTGTTTATTGATGGCTGATGATTGATGATTGCGAATTGACGTCTGATAACTAATGATTGTTGGTGATAGTGAACTCATTATTTGCTAATGCAATTCAATTTTATTCAATTTCGAAATTTTAAAATATATAAATAGGCCATACCTCCTCAAACAAATACATACTAATTCGTTACATGCTCACCTTTTCCATGTAGCTAACAATAACAGTATAAATTGGATTTCATTGAATTTGTGCAATTTTCCACATATTTAATATTTTGATTGCAAAAGCATATCCGTTTGCATGTGTGCGTGTCTTTATTTTTTAAATAAGTGGATATTCACTAGCATGTACTTGCTTTTATATTATGTGCATGTAAAGAAACTTTGTTTGTGTGTGTCGGTTCAAGCTATTGTTTCGTATTAGATCAATAAAATTTGATTAAATTCTGCAATTAATTTAAATTGAATTGAATTTGAAATCACGTAAATTTTCATAAAAGTGTCAGTTCTGTGGTGTGTGCTTTGACTGCTGTTGTGTGTGTGTGTGTGTGTGAGTTAATGTGCTCATTTGCTTTATTGTTTCAATGTTTATTTGTTTGTTTGTTTGTTTGCATATGCATGTAAACGAAGAGTTGTTGATTGGCTTAATGCTGCTGACATCAAATTTATTGACTGTAAATTTTATAATTTGCAAATTGTAAAAAAGTTTATTTCATTTTTGAGCAAATGCTTTAGTTTAATCGCAAAAGTTGCCAGATGTCAATTGAGAATTGACATTCAGCCAGCTTTACAATTGCATTGAAGGGCTGGCGGCAAAATTTGTTCATTTCAATTCTATTGAGTTCCCTTTATGAGCACTTAAATTTAAAGTAAAGCACATAAAAAAGTTTTTCATGTGATTGTATTTTAATACTTTTGAAACTGCTCTCATGCCAAGACTTTCGTTTATAAACGAATTCATGCCAAGACTGGAGGTTATAATAAAAACATTGAAATTTTGAAAAAGGCAATAAAATTATAAAAAAGGTATTCATTTGGAAAAAAAGGAAATTCAATAATTTTAATGAAAACGAAAACGTATCTTTTGAAGTTATATCACTTTTTACGAATGTACATATGTGTCCTTTCTTTGCCTCTTCAGAGTATAATAAAACATTGAACTAAAAAAGAAAGCTTTCGTAAAGTGTTGCTCACGAAAATTCATATGAAAAGATTTTATCTAACTACTGTCAATGAAATTTAGCATTACAAAACTGCACCTTTAAAAGTCTTAGATTACATTTTTACAAATGCTCTATTCCATATACGACCAAACCTGAACTGTTGTAAAATCTTATCTACACCAAATATTAAAATTGAGATTAATTTCCACTTGGGACTCCTATAAGAATATTAAACGCTTTATTAGAATATTTTCAACAAAATAAAAAAAGAGTAAAAATTTTCTACAACTTTGATTTTATAAACTTTTTACCTATTCCCAATCGTTGATTCCCACGGACGATTTTCAAACATGTGTTTTTTACCTCAGAGTTAGTCCAAATCTACTGAACACACATTGATTGCTCGACTATTTTTAAAAAATTGATATTTTTATTAAAAGTTTTCCAATAAATTTGGATCTCAGAACTGCTTTAAATAAATTTGTTTTGCTATACTTTCAAAATGGCGGCCATATATTCCTACCTATTCTTACCTACTTATAGCGATATAGGCGTTTGTGGCAATTTATATTATTCAGCTCCTATTATACATAGAATGAGTTAAAAATCATAATATGAACACACTTTGGCTTTTAATCTGACATATAAAAAATGCTTATGAAATAATTTCTTCATATTAAAAAAATTATTACATTTTTTTGTTCAAAACTTGATGTTTTGTTATATTAAGAATTTTTTTTTTAGAAAGCAGTGAGTTGCAGTCATACATTTATTTTTCTAGAGTACACTTCAACTTATTTAAAAATAAATTTTAAAATTCTGGCTCATCACCTTTCTTGTTTACAGCCTCTTAAGAAATTTAATTTTGAGAAATTTGCTGAATTTTGCTGACTTTGGAGTCAAATATCTCTAGTGGGCACGGGTTAAAAAATTTGAAATTTATTGACATTAAAGGACATAAAAGCATTATATTTCAATTGAAATTTAAAGTTTGATATTTGCTTCGTTTGGAAGATACAGCTCTTCAAACTTCGTGAAAATTAGACTCAAAATATGTATATTAGGGTGGTCGTTATATCACTTTTACAAATTTCCATGATCAATGGTTGTTGATTGGCTCTAGATGTCAAAAAAACTACTTCATATTTTTTTTTCGATTTTTAAACTGAGCCCTTAATCTCTCTAATACACCATTTGTCCGCCTCCATACAAAATATGTCAATAAATAAATTAAAATATTAGTCGCACAGGAATAAAATTTTGCATGTGAGTAGTAAATAAGAATATAAGCGTACAGAGCAAAACAATTTCAAATCCGCCCAGAACCACGCCTACCTCCCATACATCAAGAACATTTCAAACGCCATATTTTCCTTCATATCGGACCGATTTCAAAATAACTCGGTGCGGCGAAATATATTTATGTGCAAAATTGAAAAAAAAAATTGGTCACGCCCACCTCCTAAACATATTTTATTTTTTTTTTTTTTATTTTGTATGGGAGCATACAAATGGGCGAATAGGGAGCCTTAGGGCTTAGTTTGAAGATCTGGGAAAGAATTCAGAGAAGTTTTTTACATTTGGATCCAATCACTAGCCACCCATCATTGAAACTTGAAAAAAGCCATATAACTACCACCCTAATACCACCTTGTTCAAAAAGAAAGGTTCAATTCACAGTGTGAATGAACCGGACTTAACTGTCCGATTCGAATTTTTTTTTTTAGTAGGTTGCCACATGTGTCTATGACAAGGCTGCCAAATATCAGCCTCTCTCGTTGACATTTGGTAAAGTGACAGTGTTTTGTTTACAACAACTTTTTTCGTGTCTTCGATTTTTACGATGGAAGAAAAAATTGACCAACGAGTTTGTATCAAATTTTGTGTAAAAAATGCTTTCAACTGCGCCGATACGCGTAAAATGTTTGTGAAATGTTACGGTGACGCTGCTTTATCGTATCAGAAGGCAAACAAGTGGTTTGCAAGAAGGCAAACAAATTGAAGTAACCACGTCGTTTCAGTCAAAAAAGAAGGCAACAATGCTCACTTTTTTCATGGACTACAATGGTGTAGTTCACCATGAATTTTTGCCAGATGGTCAAAGAGTCAATAAACAGTATTATTTGGGCGTTATGAGACGTTTACGTGAAGCAATTCGCCAAAAAAGACCCCAGTTGTGGCAAAACAAATCATGGATTTTGCCCACGATAATGCACCATCGCACAATGCTCATCTTATTCGTGACTTTTTGGCCAACAACAACACAATAATAATAATAACCAATCCACAATAACCAGCCGGCAAATTCACCTGACCTGGCTCCGTGTGATTTTTTCCTGTTCGATCGAGTCAAACAACTGCTGCGAGCAACGCGTTTCACCAGCAAAGAAGAGGTCATGGAAAAATCGATGAACGCTCTAAAGGCCATACAAAAAACCGTGTTCCAGGAAGGTTACCGTGACTGGATCAAGCGATGGCATAAGTGCGTTGCAGCTGACGGGAACAATATTGATTTGGATGAATAAGCTTGTACTATAATTTTTTTCAATAAATGAACCTTTCTTTTTTAAAAAGGTGGTATACATACAATGAGGCAAATTTTCCCGAAGTTTGAAGGGCTCTCTTCATTAAAGTTCATCATTTAAGTAAGACTGTCTTCTTAAGAACATTTAAACCTTCCAAACGAAGCAATTATCGAACTAAAAATGTATCTGAAATATAATGCTATTATGTACTTTATTGTGTATAAATTACAAAATTTTTAACCCGTGCCCACCAGAGATATTTGACCTCAAAGTCAACAAAAGTCAGCAAATTTCTCAAAATTCAAATTTTTAAAAAGCTGTAAACAAAAAAGTTGATGAGTCAGAATGTTAAAAAGATTTATGTTTAAGCAAATTGTTGGAATGTTCTCTAGAAAAAAACTGATGTGTGCAACTCACTGCTTTCTATACAAAAATTCTTAAATTTACAAGATATTACGTTTTGAACACAAAAATGTAATAATTTTTTTTTTATGAAGAAACTATTTCATATGCATCTTTTATATGTCAGACTAAATGGAATACCCGCCGAGTCCCATATCATTAAGGGTGTATATTATGTATGGAAAAAATAGTGCCCCGCCTCCTGTCTAGTACCGCCCACTTTCCTAGACCTTAAGCTGCTTAACAGACCAAAGAATATATGTGCAAAATTTGGTTGAATTCGAAGAAATGGTGTAGGAGGAGTTTGATTCGAATTAAATTGACACACCCCCTTGCCTAATTCTGCCTATTTTTCTAGTCTAAGAACTGCTCATTTTACCAAAGAATATATATGCAAAATATAGTTGAAGTCGGACAAACTGTGAAGGAGCTCTTGGGGTACATACAGACATTATTATATTCAGATGAGCGAAAAAGTAGGCGCGTCAATATTTTATGTATATAGATTAAAGACTAAAGTGTGTTTATGGTCTTAGCTCATCATTCTATGTATAATAGGAGCTGAGAAATATATGTCATATGTTCGGCAGGGTACCGAAGCTAAAATACCCCCTCTCGGCCGTATTGAAGTATATTCGAAGTGTTTGGCCGTGTTTATGTTTATGTGTATGTTTATGTATTATGTATATTTTTATGTATAATATACTAATGTATAATCTACAAAAATAATTTTATCATTCGCTTAATTTTATTTTACCCATAGCGTAATTTGTAGACTGCTCATTATGCTAAAGAATATATGTGCAAAATTTGGTTGGTGTGTGTAAATTCGTACCAACAGTGTAAAATAATTTCGTTTTAAATTAAAAATTCCATCCCCGTTCAATTCGAGCCAATTTTCTAAACTGCTGACTGCTCATTATTCCAAAAAATATGGAAAGTTTAGAAGAAGTCGGACAAAGGCTATAGAAGGAGTTTGATTTAAATTCAAATGGCACGCCCCTGTCTAATTCCGCTCAATTTTTTAGACTACTCACTGCTCATTATTTCAAAGAATACATCTGTAAAATTTGTTTGAAATAAGAAAAACGGTGTAGAAGGAGTTCGATTAGAATTGAAATTCACACGCCCCTTGTCCAATCCCACCCACTTTTGTAAGCTTATAACTTCTAATTATACTAAAGAATATATGTGCGAAATTTGGTTAAAGTCGGCGAAGCGATATCAATGGAAATATATTAAAAAGAAAGTGCCACGCCCCCTGTCTAGTACCGCCCAATTTTATAAACTACAGACTGATCCTTATGCCAAAGAATATGTGTGTAAAATTTGGTTTAAGTCAGACAAACAGTGTAGAGGGAGTTCGAATTCTATCCACTTTTGTCGACTTAAAACTTCTCATTATGCTCAAGAATATATGTAAGAAATTTGGTTAAAATCGGTTTTTGGTTAAATTGAGCTAGTTTAAAAATAAAGTGCCATGCCCCCTATATAGTACCGCACAATTTTATAAACGTACTCGTTAGATTGCTCAAATTACCAAGGATAAAATGAGCAAAATTTTGTTGATGTCTGACCAGTTTCCAAGCCTAAGGACTTCACATTACACCATATGTGTACATAGAATATATGTGCAAAATTTGGAATGTGTTGGATAAACGATGTGGGTGGAATTTGGAAAACGAAAGTTTTTCTTTTGATGGCGTCACTTTATATGGCAGGTAGGCGTGACTTTCATCCGATTTTGCTAAATATCATAGAGATGCTTCATATTATATATCAAAGCTCATGTGCAAAATTTGAAGACATTACTTTAATATATGTGGATTTTTAAGTGATTTTACGTTTTATATAAAGCCAATTTGTATGGGAGGTAGGCATGGTTTTCATCCGATTTTGTCAAATATCATAGTAATGGTCTATGCCTATGTGGAAAATTTCAAGAGCTCTCTTTAATTTGAGCAGCTTTTTAAGAGATTTTACGGTTACAATAAAGTCACTTTGTATGGGAGGTAGGCGTGACTTTCTTCCGATTTTTCCAAATTTTATAGTCAGGATTTAAATTGAAGATCAAAGCTTACGAGCAAAATTTGAAGAGATTTCTTTAATTTTTGTGGATTTTTAAGAGATTTTACTACAAAAATGAAGTCACTCTGTATGCGAGGTAGGCGTGGTTTTTATCCGATTTGGCACATTTTCGAACTTGATCTTCATTTTTTAAAAAGAAGCTTATATTTTGAATTTCATCTTCATAGCATTAAAATTACGGCTGTATTTGTGACGACAGACAGACAAACGGATAGATGAACAGACGTACAGACACACGGAAATCGAACCAGGTGGTGATGCTGATCAAAAATATCAAATATATTTTCTAAGAAGACTATTATATCATACCTTTTTTGAATAAAAGTTTATAAAAGTTGTATAAAATTAAAAGTTAACTCTCAACTAATACTTTTATATACATAAATTAAATGTTAAATGTAACTTTTATAATAAATTGGAAAAGTTAAGAGTCAGACTTATTTTAAAAAAATAATTTTTTATTTTAGTTATTAAATAATTTTAGTTATAGTTATTATTGAGTTATTTCCAAAGCCTGATTATGATAGCAAAAGCAGGTAAAAAAGTTATCAATCCGCATTAAAAAGCAAAAACATTCGGCAAAAATATTTTGCTTTTCTGTGCCGAAACCGAAGGTTAAAAAATCGACCGATTATGCCGAATACCGAGGCCGAATATTCGGTCGGACACTACCAAATAATCGTGTTCAATGGTACGAATTGATTCATAAGACACAAAGTTAAGCGGCTATCTCACTCAATCTTAATTGACGATTTTCCTTTTCATTCGTTTTAATGTTGCTTACTTCAGTTAAAAACGTTGATGGCCGACCAGAACGAAATAAATATTCTACCACATCTCAACTGATTTTAAATGCACTGTACTGTGTTCATATGCGAGTGTTTTTGATAAAGTCGATTCAATGAAGGCTTTCTTTAACATTTTGAGTTTACGAAAATTAATAAGCAAAAAATTCCAATGCAAATTACTTGTATGTACAAAAAGAGAGCTTCATTCTCCTTGCAAGTAGTGCTTATTGTACAGCGCTGTATTTGAAGCACTTTCCGTAACGATAACGTTGCACTTGTAAAGAAAGTACATATTAGATATTACCCAGCAAAAAATTTCAATGCGCATTACTTGTATGCACATAAAGAGCGCTTCATTCTCCTTGCAAGTAGTGCTGTTTGTATAGAGCTATATTTAAAGTGCTTTCCGTAATGATAACTTTGCTTTTGAAAAGAAAGTACCCAACAGGAAAAGGAGCGCTCCATTAGCGCATCTGAAGCGCACCAAAAAAACAGTAGAGCGCTTCATTCTGCTTGCGGCTCAAACCTGGCTGGCGGCGATTGTTTATCGTTTTTGTTTTGTTTTAAAAATTTGCTTATAAGTTATTCTGTTATTATACACCGAATTTTACACCATAATTGTGGCGACCATGGCATACTGGTTGGTGTGCTTGCTTTGTAAGGAAGATTGCCGGGCTCAAACCCGTGGCTGGGTGATTGTTTTTTTGTTTTGTTTTAAAAAGTTTAAATATTTAGTTTTTTGATTTATGCAAATGCGTCAATGGTTCAAAACCAACCAGGTTTCTTGAATGAAACCTGGAAAAAAACTTTTGAATTAAAAACTTTTTGGATAAACTTAACATTTTTGCCCTCAGTGTAATATTTTAAGTGTTAATAAAAAATTAAAACAATATGAGTTACAATTTACGATATGAACTTTAAAAGAAACAAAGCCCTCGGCTCTCGTTAAATTTTTATACCAACTACAAGGAGAACAGAGAGCTCGGTTCTTGCTACGTTCTTAAATCAAATACAAGGAGAACAAAGCGCTCGGCTCTCGCTACAATTTCATATTTTCTGTAGCGGGAGCGGAGCGTATACATCTGATGACATGACTATGTTAAAAAATGCGCTATACATAAAGAGAATGAAGCGCTCTAATGTTTTTTTGGAGAGCTTTAGATGTGCTAATGGAGCACTCGCTTCTCAGCTGGGCTTTGTTCGAAATTTTTATTCGTTGTTAAAATCGCAAAATACACTTGAGATGAACTGACAAAATCGATCTCTCTAAGCAAGCTAAATGAGAGATCGCGCTCAAACTTCACGTCAGGATAGAAGACAGTTGTGCCATTTTAACCATGAAGACAATTTGTACAAACGTAATTATTATGTGCTTGCGTAATAGTATTAATATTTTTTGTGACGACTATCAAATCTATAATGTAGACGCGATTTTTATAAATAAGGTATCAATTGAAAGATCTTGCTCTGCAGATGTGCAATAAGGTCTTAGTTTTTCCTAAATATTGTGTATTTTTTAAAAAAAGCTGAAGAGTATGTGATAATTTTTATTAGAATGCTATGATAAGTATTAAATGTGCTCAACAATTCAACCGCGGCAGAATTTTTGTAAATAAGAAAATTCAATAAAGTCCTTTCTCTTTTAAACTCTTATATATGGTGATTTTCAAAATTTTCTCTATCATTAACCAAAGACAGAAAACGCTGTTTTGATATTATTCCAAAAAGTTTTGCGTGGCAAATTTATTCCTTAGTGCAGTCAATTAAACGTGATAGTAACGAAAATTGAGTTAATTTTCTCTATATCTATTTGTCGTTGTACACGCTTACTTTGAAATGTAAATTTTAACTCTATTCTCTGAAGCTTAATTCTCGAATAGGCTTTCGTCCTTGGCTAACTTAATGTATGTGTTTATGGTGTGTCTGAAACACTTGTAATTCGGTTTGCTTTTAGCTTTGGACTGTCAATCGTTGTGAAATCCTCATCCAATAAAAGCAGTCACAAGGATAAGCACATATACGCACCAACGCATGGGCACCAACACACAGAGAAAGCCTAACTAACATATGCACAAGAACGGAAGCAATCTTCTAGCAATAAAGCGAATTAAAAGGCTGACAACGTCTAGTGCAAGAAGCAACCTGTACATGCATCAGTATGCTGAGTATGCTTTGGCACTACTTTGAGGCACACGCATGCTTGCACACACACACACACACACATGCTCAACTTCTTAGCTACCAATACCGGCTGGCATACTGTGCAACATACGCTTGGTTAAGTTAGATAAAAATACCTGGTCAAAGTTTTGCAAAACCTTAAGAAATCTCAGCAATTTATTTCGTGGATATTGAAACATTCCTTAAACATACTCACATACACACACGCATAAAGAAAACATACTGACTCACACATAAGCCAGTACAGCGCCCATTAAAGACACACCATAGCTGCGCACATTTTCCGATGCTTTGGCATTCGCAGGCGGCATGCTTTGAGTTTCAATTGGAATTCAATTTAAATTCAAGCAGCGTCACTTTAGCTGCAGCAGGACTAAAAGGATTTTCTAATGGCCAACAGTATGAAGATGTCCCCAGTGCAAGGACTGAGCATTAGAAAAATGAGCGTGACTGAATGGATAAAAGATAGTGAATGGAAGAGGGAGAGGACTAAAAGCTAAAGATTTTTGCAGTCATGACTGTTGTTGCAATTTCCTTCATTGCATATACACACACTCACACACACAAATATTCTTCTCTTTACGAAGAAAAACCATGAATTGCACATTAAGGACAAATTATCAAAGGACTCAAGCTAGCTAGAGGACAAGACAAGACAAACATAGCAAACATAGTCAACATAAACATGAGCTCTGAATTATTTAAAAAAAAAAACAAAAAAAAAATTAAGATTAAGCAAAGTCATCAGGATTTATTGGAATTTTTATTCAGGCTTTTAGAATTTGTAACAAAATTTCATGTTAAAACCAGACAAACCATAAATACTCAATCAAAAAGTTTTTATTGATATATTTAGGTAACAAATGTTAAATTAATGATGAGTATTGATTCTTTTACTCTAGGAATGAGAGCGTAAAAATTGTATTTTGTTACTTTGCGCTAGCTGTGTATTAAAACACCCATATAGCACACTAAATACAAAACAGTCACAACTCAAAATTTTTAAATTTCTAGGTGAAGCAAAAAACAATTTTATTTTTGAAGGAACTCCATACAAACCCATGAGACAAAACTTTTTTTTTTTTAACTATAGAGAATAAAGATGTCTACAAAATGTATTTGATGTGTTACAATCGAAGTATATGATCACTACGAATAGTTTTACATCGAAAAGTAAAAATTTTGTAAATTTTGAGTTGTAACCGTTTTTTATTTAGTTTGCGATATGTGTGTTTTTCTGATATTTTTCCCAAAAATAATAATAACTCTATAACTCTTAAAACAGCAGTTTAATGCTATGCTAAATTACGTTAACATTTTTATGCACAATAAATGGACACAATATTATTGATAAACAACTTTGACCTTCGAATAACCACAGTCTGAAGGTGATTTGAATTAGTTCAAAGTTAATTTTTTTGAAGATTCAAAATCCTTCCAAAGTAATTTTAAAAGCAAAAGTACGATTTTTGTAACTCTCAAGACATTTTCAGATTGATTGAGATTAAAATATAATGTTTCCTAAAAATGTGAATGCCATTAGTTGAAGAAACCAAGTGTACCACGATTTAAGGGCTAAAAAGAAGAATTGGATTTGCTGCTGCCCTCTTGGTGTGTAACACACCTGCTACTGACTACTTTATTGCTAGCATACGAAAAACTGAACGCGACAAAAGTCTATATAGAATATTGTGATAAACTGTGATGACACTATTCAGGAGTGAAATAGCACCGCACAATCTCTATGCCATACGGCATACCGACCACATCGCCATACGGACATCAAGCTGCTCCATCATCAGACCAGCCGCATTGCATACACGTATGACGGCCAACCAAATTAAACAACGATGTTATTGCTCTTACCTACAGTCTATATTTAATATACATGAATTATACTTACCTTATATATACATTACTAGCAAGCTAAACATAAGACATGAATAATATTTTATTACCATCAAACATGAATTATATACATTAAGCATCCCTTGTAAATAGTACTTAGTACAAAGTATAAAATAACATAGTAAGTTAGTAACAAATGTGCAAAGCTGGCAGCAATCAGCACTTAGTCTTAAGTTTCATTTATTTCAATAAATGAGTCGTGTAATAGTCACCAAGCTGAATAGACGTGTTTCATTTCGGATCTCCATCGCAGCTGCTGCATCAGCCACTCAGCGAACATCGTTGCTCGGGGTACGACAAACAGGTATAGACATTTACTAAGGCAGACATTGGCACTCTCCTCTCCCGCCTTGCGAGCACACATCAGGGTCATAGACGGTCTCACTACCTCTGCCTGTTGTTTGCTTGCCGCCTACTCTACACGAGTCATTCCCACCACATTAGCCGACTAATACCTTCTCCTCTCCCGCCTTGCGAGTACACATCAGGGTCATAGATGGTCTCACTACCTATGCCTGTTGTTTGCTTGTCGCCACTACTCTACACGAGACATACTCACCACGACATACTGCCGACTAATACCTTCTCCTCTCCCGCCTTGTGAGTGCACATCAGGGTCATAGAAGGTCTTATTACCTCTGCCTGTTGTTTGCTCTCCACCATTACTCTGCACGAGCGATACCTACAACAACAACTGAACCGCTTGTCAGGGGAAATCAACAGTACACACGCACACACATACACCCACACACCCGAGCACCAAATATATAAATCCAAAAAAAGATCACGCGACCAAACAAGGGCAAGGTACAGTCGCGACAAAAACCATCCAAAAGCTCCCCAAAGCTAGGAGCCGATGGTGAGGCCAACCCTTACCCAGAAGATAAGCTAAAATCTCCAACCGGTGCTGCACCTAACGCAGCCCAAAATTCTTGTACAAGACCCTGGACAGCCGCTGAGCTTACACTGGCTGGAAAATTAGAGGTAACGTCCGGAGGTTCGTTACAAAACTCTTGTGATATATAAGCTCGACAGAAAGCAGCAATACGAGTTATAAAATATAATATTTCAATAATATAAGAGATACATCTTTTGTTGTGTGTATATTTTATTTATTTTTATTTAATAAAGAATTGAGGCTTAAAATCGCTTATAGTATATCAACAGGTTAAGCGATGTTGAGTGACATTATTTATGTTAACTTAGAACGAAGTTAGAATTAAGTTATTTATTATTAAAATTATATAGTTATTGTGAAAGCAAAAATAGATATTTAGACAAGAAGAAACACAATAAAAGTTATTTCACAAGATAGATAAATATAAATTTGTAAAAAATTAATTTATAAACATATGAATAAAAGTATGAATTCGACTGACAAGTGAAATTTGTTACATTATTGAAATTTATTGCTGCCATTTTAAAGCCTTTACAATTACGCTCGGTTTTATACAAAGGGTGGTTAAATTTTATCACCTCTGGTTATGGTTGAGGTAGATGTACCCATATGCTAAGGTAGTAAATAGTCTTGGTTTTCAAATAAATTGGAATTCAAACTGTGTAGATTACGTTATATCACCATATTCTTAGGCATACGACGAATTGTATTCCGCTAGAAACTAGATTAAAGCTTTTGCGCACTTTAGTCATTTCATACATGGCATATGGCAAGTTAGTGTATACAAATTTCGATTCTGCCTCCAAAAAGATGCTGTTAGTTATAAATTATGCAGCCAGATATGTATTTCAGAAAACACACAATATGATTATATTTCCAAATTTGCACTTAAAATACTTAACTGTGATATAACAAAATATTTTATACATAAATTAATGATTTTTGCAACATCTAGACGCACGCTTAGCTTAATTGTACCTGTATTCAAATCTGTGATAAACTCAAGAATGTTTTTTTGTTAGTGTTGTAAATTTATGGAATGTCTTACTTAGATAAAAAGGGTGGTTAAATTTTAAGGGCCGATATTGATTTTGAATAAAACACAAATTATTTAGGAAATTTTATGCCGTTTCTTTTTATTATGCTAATATGTGTATGGTTCAATTATGTATGGAACAAAATATCGGCCAATGGCCGCCGCAACCTCGGCGGCACACCTCCATCCGATGGTCCAAATTTTCGATGACGATGAGGCATAAGTGAGGTTCAATGCCGTTAATGTGCCGAATTATCCTCATCCTTTAGCTATTGAATTGTTGCTGGCTTATCGACGTACACCTTTTCTTTCAAATAACCCCAAAGAAAGAAGTCCAACGGAGTCAAAGCACATGATCTTGGCGGCCAATTGACATCGGCACCACGTGAGATAACACGGCCATTGAATTTGTCGCGCAAAAGAGCCATTGTTTCGTTAGCTGTGTGGCAAGTGGCACCGTCCTGTTGAAACCACATATCATCCACATTCATATCTTCCAATTAGTAACTCAGTAACTGCCTGACCGGCCTCATTTTGGAAAAAATACGGCCCGATGATGCCGCCAGACCATAAACCGCACCAAACAGTCACTCTTTGTGGGTGCACTGGTTTTTCGACAATCACTCTTGGATTATTATTCGCCCAAAGGCGGCAATTCTGCTTATTGACGAATCCACTGAGGTGAAAATGTGCCTCATCACTAAAGATGATTTTCTTCGAAAATTGATCATCCCCTGTTGCCTTTTCTTGCCACCATTCTGACCATTGGCGACGATTGAAATGGTCAAGAGGCTTTAGTTCTTGAGTCAATTGCACCTTGTTAGCGTGTAAATGCAAGTCATTATGCATAATGTTCATCAACGACGATTGTGAGAGGTGCAATTGTTGGGCACGACGACGAGTTGAGGTGGACGGCTCTTCAGCCACACTATCACGAACAGCAGCAATATTTTCTGCAGTACGAGCTGTACGAGCATGCACTGGTGTTTTCACATCTCCTACACACCGGGTTTGCTCAAATTTTTGCACGATTTTTCCGATTGTACGCACATTTGGACGATTAAATTGACCAAAAAAATCACGAAGTTCTCGATATGCATTTTGATTTGAACGCCCATTTTCATAATAAGCCTGAATAACTTTAACGCATTGCTCGATTGTGTACCTTTCCATGGTTCAAATTGAGTTAGTCTGAAATTTTAAGATTTAGCTTAAATTCAACATAAGTGAAAATAAAAGAATTTCGAGTACGGGCTCGATATCGACTAAATACTGTTAAACATTTCAACAACAAAATAACAATAAAACTTCTTTCTGAAAATTAGATGTCGTCATGTGCGCCTTCTCAATACCTTTCGTTTAATACCAAATATGTGTATCTTTCTATGGAAAATAGTTAAATAATGGTGACAAAACGAGATTTCCGCTAATTTTAAAACGCCATTTTGAAACCCTAAACCATCGATTGAGCACGTATAAAAAAATACGTCAACCTTAGATTTTTGTCCTCTATCACATATCCGAAAATCATTCAAATCGACAAGTGACACCTGGGGACCTTTCCTTCTCAGTATCATTCAGTATAGACGGACTAATTTTGCAGGTACATCAAATTCAAAAACTAAACTCTTCATTTAATCACATGAAGTTTTCAATCACATTTACATCATATTTAAAAAACTTCGCAGGATGTGGGATTTGAACTTGCAGCCTAGCGGCGGAAGTCAGCATAGATTGAAATGAAATATAACTTCTTGGTTGCTAAAAAATTGTACCGAAAATTAACTTGTCAATGCATTAGTAAAAAGCAAAAAATTTATGAAAAAAAAATTAGCATCAAATATCGTTGCCAATGCAAAATACGAACGATGTAAGGATTTTCTACAATTGCTTCGAAAAGTAATTCGACGTACGGCTATAATATTATTTTAGAAATTCTTTTCAACGCATATGTCTCGATGCAAGTCTTGTAATGAAAATCGCTTGATAATATTCTCACCTTACTTTTTTCCTCATGCTCAATATATTAGTAAAATCTAACCTAAATCGATTTCAACATGTTGGCTGAGTTGATTTGTAATAATAAAGCTTTTAATAATAATCTCTTATAAAAACTCATTCAACTTCTGCAAATAAAAAACACCTCTTATTCCGATATGAAATGTGACACCAACCGTTTTAGCAACATTTACATATTTGCTCCTTTATCTGTGAACTGCTAACTCTCACTCTATTTTGCATAAGAATTGAATAGTTCTTCGCCACCTCGTGTTTTTAACTGAAAAACGCATAAATTAAGTTGACTCACTTTGCAAAACTTTTGCAGAGCACAGCAGCGTTTCATAGCAAAACAGCGTTAAACGTTTACGCCACCTTGCACTGAGATTTAAGTAAGAAAAATAAGAAGACCAAAATACGAATGCATACTTACAGACACATGCCATTCGCTACCGGAAACACGGCATGGCGCAAGAAATAAAGCAACGCAGAATTGCGTTTTAGAAGCAGAAAATCGCAGGAAATTAAATTTCCACAAAAGCGAAGAAAAGCTTGGAGTCAGTTAGAAGAGAAAAAAAAAAATAGAAAACAAAAACATCGCACCAAATATGAGAGAAATAAATCATAGAACAGCTCTGTGACGATTTGCATAGCGATAAAATTACTTTCTTTTATGCGTTTCTTGTTGTTGCGATTGAACGAATAACAGCTAGCAATCTATGAAATTCACCTGTGCAGAAAAAAAGAAAGAAACTTTGAAGCATCAGAAGCAGTTACCGAATCACTCAAAAAGCACTTAATTAAAAATCACAAGCTCAATGAAGCAACAAAGCGCTAAAACCTGCCGACAGCCTGGATTATCTGAAGTATAAAGAAGAAGCGACAGCATAGAATAGGCTGATTGTTCCAAAAGTGGCATGAAAATAGCCAGAACAACGTTAAATACGACGATGACAGCTGAACTTGATTGACACTATAAAGATGCTCGACTAGACAAGGCATAGAAGACAGTAACAGCGAGTCAGTCATTAGTTCAAATTTGATACAGTTCACTAAGGATGATCATAGATAGCAGACAGGCATCATTAAAATCATAGGCAGACAGTTAGCGGTCAAACGCATAAATGGGTTGTGGAGGTTGTAGATTAGACTAAGAGCGCGAAAACATGATAAATATGACCTTCAGGTATAATTAATTGCGTAGCTGTGTTTTAGTTGAAGTTTTTGTGTGTGTAACATACAGGCATAAATCCAACTTGGCTGTCGAAAAGAGTCTCTAAGCGAAACTTATTTAGCCATGAATAAGATGGGTGGTAAAACCTATGTAACAAAAGGTTTATTAACAACAAACAACAACATAATTTCGCCACGGGAGGTAGCATAAAAACAATAAAATTGTTATAGTAGATACAATATGGGGGTTCTGGACCAGGTGGCTCGGTGGCTCAAGCCGATGACGTCACTCCGGTCCAGCGCCATCTAGTGGGGGCTTTTTTTTTGCTAAAAAGTGCAAAGGTGTATGTCTTTGCTAAAAGCTATTAAAAATTGGCAAGTTTGGTGTATGTCTTTGCTAAAAGCTATTAAAAATTGTCAAGTTTGGTGAATGTCTTTGCATTAAGCTTTTAAAATTGTCAAGTTTGGTGTATGTCTTTGCTTTAAGCTTTTTAAAATTGTCAACTTTGGTGTATGTCTTTGCTGTAATCTTTTAAAAATTGGCAAGTTTGGGGTAAGTCTTTGCTGTTTTAAGCGTTGATCATAATTTTATACACTACATTATCGGTAGTGGTAGTCAAGCGAGTTCTTATCAGTGTTTGTATGTTTTGTTTTTTTTTAACCCTCGAATACCTAATAGCAATGACTCAAATTCTGCTGGTTGACTTTAGCTGAAATGATATGACTTGCTATATGAAAATATATATATATTAATATGGGTTGAAGCAATTTAGGTACGGCGAAGGTTGAAGGGTTAAAGAAATGTTTATAAATTTATCATAATGGTGCTAAGTATTAGGTACGTGTATTAGATTTGCATAAGTAGTTTAAGAATTGGATAATAACCATTTGAAACATAGGCGTATATAAGTGGGATACATCTGAGGCACAAGTCTCAATCCCCCGGTCAAGTCGTCCAGCAAAATCTCCGCCTCTGGCTTATACTTTATGTAAATTCAAGAGTCTGTAAAGCTTCGAGATGCAGCAATTTCGAGAATATTTTAGAAGCCGACTTATGTCATTGTATGCCGAAGCGAATGGCGCGAGAGAGAAAGGGAGAGAGAAAGGGAGATAGCAAATAGCGCGATCCTATACAAATAATACTTCAGAATCAGCCTAACCTAAGCCAATGCCATAGGTATAGGGGGCCACTCTTTACCTATATAGGTATATAGGCTACTCTATAGGTTTAGACTTAAAAATTTATTTAAATTTTTCTTTATTACTATTATTATTATTATTATTATTATTATTATTATTATTATTATTTTTATTATTATTATTATTATTATTATTATTATTATTATTATTATTATTTTTATTATTATTATTATTATTATTATTATTATTATTATTATTATTATTATTATTATTATTATTATTATTATTATTATTATTATTATTATTATTATTATTATTATTATTATTATTATTATTATTATTATTATTATTATTATTATTATTATTATTATTATTATTATTATTATTATTATTATTATTATTATTATTATTATTATTATTATTATTATTATTATTATTATTATTATTATTATTATAATTATTCTTATTGTTATTATTACTATTATTATTATTATTATTATTATTATTATTATTATTATTATTATTATTATTATTATTATTATTATTATTATTATTATTATTATTATTATTATTATTATTATTATTATTATTATTATTATTATTATTATTATTATTATTATTATTATTATTATTATTATTATTATTATTATTATTATTATTATTATTATTATTATTATTATTATTATTATTATTATTATTATTATTATTATTATTATTATTATTATTATTATTATTATTATTTATATATATATATATATATATATAAACAAATTGTATAATTTTATTAATGGAAAAAAGTGATCTTATATTTAATTATTTTTTTCTGATTTCATTTGTTAGAGGTGAATATTCAATTACTCGATCATGAATTACTAAACAGTGGGCTGAGGTTCTATCTGGAATCGGTTTGTTTGCTTCGGTTTCAAATTCAATTCGTACATCAATAGGTCCAACTTTAACTGCTTCATTTTGGTGTGTTACATCAACAACAATAAGTGGTGCAATAGCCTTAAATCCAACGACATCTAGCAATGGTTTAGGTTCCCGCATATAATAACTTTGTTGAAATTTTGCATACATATCATATAGTACAGCATACTGTCCCATTTCAAAGCGACTATTTAAATCATCATAGGGATATGATTCAGAGTTTATATATACTTTTAAATTAGATATATTACAATGATCAAATATATCTCCTTCCTGTTTACTTTTTTCTCTTTGTACACCGATTATAAGAAATCGTGGTCTTTCATTTTGCGGTGAAAGTTTTACATTCCATAAAACTTTTGTTTCCTTTGGTAGTATAGGATTTATATGATAGTCCCAACTTCTAAACGCCATTGGTATTAGCAAATTTTCGTTTTTAAGTATCTTGTACATTTCCAATTTTGCAAAGTCTGATAATTGTATTTGAGGCATTTTCCAAACTATGTCCAGTATTGTTAGCTTTAACTGATCAGTTCCATTTGTAGAATGATATGATCTATCATTATATGAAGAACGTTGAAGGATAAGTTCATGCTTCGAATTTAATATTATTCTATTATAATCTTCAGCAAAACCCAGAAACATTTTCAACGGCACACAACAACTAAAATGAGATTTTTCCAATGTGAAATTTTCATCAGGAACCCAACCAGCGTTTCTTAATGCGCCACTTTCTGCTTTATTCAATGATACGAAATTTTTCATGGTTGATGAAATTCCAAGATTACGTGTACGATCAACTTCAAAACCATCAATTTCATATCGAATTTCATCGAACAGATATGAAACAAAGTTGTTTTTAAATTTCACACCTGTTGTTACTACATCATTTCCTCCTTCTTGTTTTACTATAAAGCCATGAATGTAAATCATACTCTCACTTGGTAAGACAAAGAGATCCTGATTTTGAATGGGTATACGAAACTCATCGTTATTGTTAAACGATTTTTGGTATGGATAGTAACTATGATATTCTTTTTTTATACTACTCTCATCTTACATAGGTTGCTGAAGTACATTGAGTATTTCATTCATAATGAATTATTGGTTGATTGATTATCGATATTGTGATTGATTGATTAATTATCGATCAGTTTTAGCAGGTAGCTGTTTAACAGTACAGATCAGTTTTAGCAGTTAGCTGTTGAGTGGTACAGACCAGTTTTAGCAGTTAGCTGTTGAGTGGTACAGACCAGTTTAGCAGTTAGCTGTTGAACAGCACAGAACAGTTTTAGCAGTTAGCTGTTGAATAGTACAGACCAGTTTAGCAGTTCAGTAATAGTTGTTGTTGACTCTTCTCCCAAGATGAAGTCCGAATGATTTGAAAAATTCTATATTATATCTTGTCAATGGTTTCTTAGCTCTTCTTACTCGTTCCAGTGTTGATGTAGGACTAACTGTAAATCCTCTTTGTATCTTATTTTTATTATAAATAATCATAATTATAATTGTTCTGGCTTGAAGTGTAGTCTTACGGTAATCTTTTCTCCTCGAAAATTTATAAGGTCGCCGTCTTGATTTAAGATTCTAATCGTTATGTTGTTTACTTGTTGACAGTTGACAGGTAAATAAATGACATTTTGAGGTTTCTCTTTAATTTTATATCCGGGTGGAACATCTAGAGGAAATTCATGAATAGTGTGAACCAAAGTGCTCCATCCATCTGTCAAGTTGCTTTCGATACGTATTGTATTTACATCTGTAATATTCAAACGTAAGTCAGATTGAAATTTTCGAGTTGTATCTGACTGATCTACATTTATATATTTTGTTTTTTCTATATCTTGTAAAGGCTCTATAGTATCCACTTTGATAAATTCCTCGTACGGTAGCTCATTTTCTATCAACTTTCTTTTACTGAATCCCAACAACTGTCCTACACTGTTTGGTTTTGAAAAATCTATGTCTTCGGAGGAAGTAGTTTCAGTTTTTAGGGTGTTATTGTTTCGCTCAATTTTTAAGTAAATTGAATCATCAATGGATTTTATACTTGACTCTAAGAAAGAAGCAATGTCTTTCAGTTCATATGAACTAACTGGAATTGTAATAGTATATGGTCCGATATGGAATAAATTATTTTGATCATGTACATTTGGTATAGAATTAATTGATACAAAGTCTACAAGTCCACAAACATATCTTGTAGGTAATTCTTGTAGATAATAATTGTAGGTAGGTAAATGTATATAATTCATACGTTATTTTTGAAATGCTACATTAAATCTTCACAATATTTTTTAAAGTTCCTTTGTGTCAAGTTTCTTCGTCTAGTAACTTAGATGTGGTTATGATTGTTGACGATGGGTAGATTTTACGCACGAGTTTGTTCGTTTTCTTTGATCATAAATTTTCTTATGGCAAACATACATACCTTTGTATAACATAAAGGATCCGCCATCTAACGTTATGGTCCAACTAGTGCTTATTTCGTGAATGGTAACACTTAGCACATGTCTGATTTGACAGATAATTAGTTTTATCCTTCCGCTGAACGAATATGGTTGTGTATACGCTTGAACAACGCTGGGAAATATTGCCTGCGATTGACTTACAGCAGATGCTGATTTTGCAAAAAAAAATCATCTTTTCAGATGAAACTCATTTTGATCTTGGCGGGTATGTAAACAAGCAAAATTGTCGCATTTGGGGCACAGAAAACCCGCACGCAATCATTGAAAAGCCGATGCACCCAAAACGAGTCACTGTTTGGTGCGGATTTTGGTCCAGAGGCATAATTGGGCCATTTTTCTTCGAAAATGAGCAAGGAGTGGCCGTTACAGTCAATGGCCATCGTTATCGGGCCATGTTGAACGAATTTTTGTTCACAAAAATTGAAGTGGAGGATATTGGCAACGTTTGGTTTAACACGACGGCGCTACGTGCCACACAGCCGAAGCTACACTCGATGTTTTGCGCCCTGTTTTTGAAGATCACATTATCAGCCGCAGAGCTGATGTCGTTTGGCCACCTCGGAACTGCGATTTGACACCGTTGGACTATTATTTGTGGGGTGCCCTCAAAGATAAGTGTTACGCCGACAAGCCAGAGACAATTGACGCTTTAAAGGACAAAATTCGTGAAGCCATTGGTGAAATACAGCTGCACACAATCGATAATATGCTAAAAAATTGGACCGATCGTGTAGGCTACTGCATGGCCAGCCGAGGCAGACATTTGAATGAAATTATTTTCCATTATTAACCGGAAGGATTGTACACTCAAATAAAAAAAGAAATTTTGAGAAAATATTCAGTAGTTTTTTTTCTGCATTTTTTCACAAAAAAAAAAAGTTATATGGCGGACCCTTTACGTATCGTTTGAAGGTTGGTACTAAATTAAAATGATATGGAAAAAATCTAGTAACGCCATCTATGTGTCATCCTATGGACTTTTTGAATATACTGTTACTTGAAAAGTGGAGTTGTTGATTAATTATTAAGTATTAGTTCCTTTTTACTTCCTTATCTGATGGCCTAGGATTATGCCTTGGCTATATACTTAAATAGTGATGCACAAGCCACAAAGTTTATAGCACAAAAATCCCGAAATTGTACTAAAACGCATTTTCATTGAATAATTTTAAAATAAAATGGAGACAGTAAACATTCACTACTAAGCTGTTCCAATAGTGTATCAATCAATTAACATGTCATCAAGTTTTAAGAGCAGATTCACAGATATAGTAAAAATATTACCTATATAAAAATGTTTTAATTTTCTAAAGCCTATGGAGAATAACTGCGCCCATGGCCCCTACGGCTGCTCTTTTTATCATATTTCACATTATGCTTAGTATTTTATGCTAATAATAACTCTTAATTATTTTAAATTATCGGAGCTTATTTGTCAGTGTCAGCTTTATATTATGTGTCTGTTTTTGTGCGAAATCTTTCAATGAAAACCAGAACATGTAATTTGGTGAAATTAAATCAATTTGCATATATCAATATTTGGCACATTTATCAGGCCTGAACATTACAGTTATGTCAACAAGTTAATAGAAAAAAAGACCCAAATAATTGAAAAAGGCACAAAATCTCGCAGTAAGTGGTGGAAAATTGCAACATCATTAGGATAAAATGTGTCAAAATCAGTCATTCGAGAATTCAATGAAATTGTAACATTTTATATAAATATGTTTAAAAATGTGAATAAACATGCATGAAATACAGAATGAAAATATATTACAAAAATATTATAATCTTAGGCAAAACATTCTGCATAGAGCATGGTGCCCAGAAAAAAAAGTTAAAAAAAAAAATCAATAAATAAGTAAGAAAACACAGCAGTTCTTTGAATATACAAGGAATAAAAAATAGGGACCTTAAACTTGCAAAGTACTAAAGGGATCAGCCAAACACAAATAATGCTACGTCAAAAGGTCAGAAATTGAAAATTTTGCTGCTGCAGCTAATGTTAAAAAAAAAAAAAAAAAATATATAATTTGAGTTAAGTCAAGAGGAACAAAAATGTTTGAGCTTATAGGCAATTTAAGACCACTCATTGGTAAAGAATTTAAATTGCTCAAGAGCGGAATTGAAAAGTGTATAATTTTATTATAATGTTTCTTTTTTCAATAAATTTTTTGCGTTTCGCTAATTTAAAATTTTTATAATCCGTTCATCCGAAATTGTGCTCGAACAGCTTATATTTCTTATAGCAACAATTATTATAACTTTAATATTATATGATTTTATTTTAGATTACAAGCGATTCATAAATTTTTGTCAGAAATATTGAGTGCTGTAATGCACATTAAGCATTTTGCTTAAAATTAACGATTGGTATTAATTACACAGCTCAACACATAATATATTTAAGCTACTAATTTTTTTGGATTTCAGAAAAAAAAAATTGGAATGAAATATATAAACCCTCGGGAGCAGTCAAAAGTTATGTCGCAGAAAAAAGCTAAAAAAGCAGAAATTTATTTTTTTTTACGCGTAGTTTTCAAAAATATATGTGGCCCATGAAGGCATTTTGCTTCTATACATTTTGTTCCACTCTAATATATGCGCAATTAAAATCTGACTGTGAATTTTTGTACTGCGTAAGGGGTATATTATATTAAGGGGTATAGTAACGCCAAGAAGGAAGCGTGGCAGGTATAGAAAAATGTATATATTTTTGATCAGCATCATCTCCTGAGTCGATTTCCGTGTGTCCGTCTGTCTGTCCGTCTGTCCATCTGTCGACACGATTACAGCCGCAATTTTAAAGCTATCGCGATGAAATTCAAAACGTAAGTTTATTTTTAAAAAAGGAAAATCAAGTTCGAAAATGAGCTAAAACGGATGAAAACCACGCATACCTCCCATGCAAAGTGACTTTATATTAACAGTAAAATGTCTTTAAAATCTACAAAAATTAAAGAAATGCCTTGAAATTTGGCAGATTAGCTTTGCTCTTCAGTTTTAATATTTGCTATGAAATTCGGAAAAATCGGATGAAAATCACGCCTACCTCCCATACAAAGTGGCTTTATTTTAAAAGTAAAATCTCTTAAAAATCTGCTCAAATTAAAGAAATGTCTTCAAATTTTGCATATAGGCTTTGATATATAACATAGACCACCACTATGATATTTGGCAAAATCGAATGAAAACCACGCCTACCTCCCATGCAAATTGGCTTTATTTTAAACGTTAAATCTCTTAAAAATCCACAAAAATTAATGAAATATCTTGAAATTTTGCACTTCAGCTTTGATATATAATATGAACCATCTCTATAATATATGGCAAAATTGGATCAAAACCACGCCTACTCCCCATACAAAGTGACGTCATCAAAATAGGAAAACTTTCGTTAATATATAAAACTGAATGTCATCGTGTATGTCGTGGCTAAAGACTTCGAATATACTTCAATATGGCCGCGGGGGGTGTTTTAGCTTCGGTACCCTGCCGAAGCTCCACCCTTACTAGTTTTATAATAATCTCTGAACTATATTAAAGGTCTATTTTTAAGCTTAGTTTATGAAATAAATATAAGGTTTACGTATTTGAAATCAGCTATTTTAATGGAACTAATGCAAAAAGTTATTTTAAAAATCAAAAAAACTCCCTCTATTTTTGTCTCATTTTTATATAGGCTCAACGTACTGTGTGACGCGTGCAACATTGCATAGAATTAATGTTACTCATACGCCGTGTGGTATATTTTGTTTATTAAGAAATTTTGTAACTAAGCCATTGACGTATTGCGCTTACTGTTAAGCTTGTATTTGCTGATAAAGAAAAAAATGTTTCGTGTTAAAATTACTGATTATACTCACCGATATGAAGACCTCCTCCGCTTGCTGCAATATGGCCACACGTGACCAGCCGAATTTTTTCATTAATTTTATTCTAGTTGGATTGTGTACCGTAGCGGAGGGATGTGTGCGAAAAAGCGTGGGAAAACGACTACGATCCGATAGAGCTGGACTTGAGGCACCATAGCAGAGCTAAAATAAAGCAAAAAGTAGAAAGAAGACAAAACAAATTAAATCACACACATAAAAATTGTTAGTAAAAAGTTTAGCGTAGAACTTCTTCAATAAAAAAAAAAAAAAACTTTTACAAAATTTGAAATTGAGTTCGATAAACAATAAATGGCACAAAGTGTTTAAGATTTTTCTTTAAATTCTTTCATAAACGTTTTCAGAAGTTATTATTAGTCATTTTTAGCCTAAGCTATATTAAAAAAAAAACTGTGCGCTACTTCTTAAATTTGAAGTCTCTAACTTATTCAGATAGCTTTAAAAATATCTTCGCAGCAACGCTTTTAAAAAGCTTCACCCGATTATGTCAGCCGCTTAAGCCACTGCACTTTGTTTTGCACATCCTGCCTTGCACTTACAGCTTATCAATTTCCAACTTTGCATCTCAGCTCATCCACTTGCTGCTGCTCACCACTTGTTTGCGCTTAAGTTTTTATGTCAGCTTTTCTAGTTTGGACTTTGTTGCTGCTCTGTTGTTCAAGCATTATCACCATAATTTTGCTGACAGCTCAACTGTTGCAGACGTCAATGCCAAAGCTTTTATAAAATTTGTGCTTGTCTTTGATGAGCTTTTTGTTTGCTTCAATTTATACTTTAAGCATAAAGTTTAACTTCATCTATTGTCCAGTGGTCTCTGTAATGCTCTTTGCTGCATTGCTGCAACGCGTTGTGGTGCAGGCATTATTTTTTTTTTTTTGTTGTGTTTTCAATCAACTCTACTCGGCATAAGCTCTGCAATTTTCAACTTTTACTACTTTTGTTTGATTTTTATGCCTTATTTTTTTCCATAGATTTTCTTGTCCAAACGCTGACTGAGTTGAACATTTTTATCTGTTCCCATCTTTGCAGTTGTCGCTCCGCTGTCAGTCGTTTGGAAAGTAAAGCTTATTCTGCTAGTTTTGTTGTTGCTGTTGTTATTGCTCTGCGGCACTATATATTTTTTCAGACTCACTGGTTTTTATTGTAGTTGTTATTGGTCTGTTGATTTCATCCACTGTTGCTCTGTATATGAGTCTGGCATGCTTCAGTGTCATAGTTTTTATGGTGTCCCGTTTATATTTAGATATAATCTGAACAGTTCTGTTGTTGTTTTAGCAGTTTTTGTTGCTGAGCCATTTTTTGTTTTTGGGTTTTTTTTTTAATTTGTTGCAGCACGAATTTATATTTATGATCAAATTGAAAATATTTTCTGATTATTTGCAAATATGTCGCAGTTCAAGTATGACAAAAATTGTGGCCATCAATTATTCTTATTATTAATTTTGGCTAATGATTATAAAGCACTATTTTTTGAGAATACCATTGCTTACTTTTGGTAGAATTGCTACTGGTTAATTTTTGATTTAAAATACGTTTTAATATCTTAATATGTTAAACACATTATTTTTTTCTAAAACAAGTATTTTCTTTTGTTTTCGCACCACGGATTGTTGGAATGGATTTTCTTTCAGAAATGGATTTTCTTCCAGAAATGCAAGTTTTTTTACAAATTTTCGACTATAAATGAAATAAAATCGCTACAGATCTCATTGAGTGTATCATTAACTTCCATATTTAGGCCTAAGTTTTCAGATAGTAAATTTCGACTAAAATATCACTTCATAAAACTACTCATACTTTAGTAGTTAACTACATGATTCTTTATACCATTATAATCATTATTTTGACTCGAAAATTATTTTTGAAGAAGCTTTATTTTATTCAGATGGAATCATTTAAATTCAAATTATTAAATTTAGCATAATCTTTAAGACAAACTCAACTCGCAAATATTTAGTATTGTCATAACGTTGTTTGCAAAAGTTTTTGCTTAAAAAATCTTTGCTTTTTGTAGGATATGATTTAAATTGCAGACATTTTTCCAAATTGTGTAATCGGAATAAAATACGAAAGAGAATTTAAAAAACAAGAAATTTTAGAATTTCAGCTCAATATCTTCTAAATTGAGAGAGCTTCTAAATCTAGCAGGGCATATTATTAACCTTAAATATTTAAGGTGTTTTATGAATCTGAAGACCTTAGTATGTTTGGCGATAGCAAAAAAGTTAAAAAATTTGGGTATAAATTGTTAAATATAAAAACGTGGTGGTCGAGGCACAAAGTGTGAGTGCGCGAACATGGCGCTTAAACCCACTCCGCCGACAATGCCCCTTTTCAGGAGATACGCGCTAAGCGCACCCGCATATATGCTAGTATACATATATATCTTTGTGGTAAATTGAGACACAGAAAAAATAATAAATTATTATCCATCCTAGGGCTTACAGCTTTCCGGATATAAAATGTCGATATATATCCATTTTTTGGTCAAAAAAAAAAAAAGAAAAGAAAATATGATTTCCAAATTAAGGGGGAGGTAAGGTTTGACAACTTTTTTTTCTATATTTTTTTTTATTTTTGTTTCTGAAAGTAAAACATCTGAAGTATATTGTATTAAAATTTTAGGTTATTCGATGCAAAACAAACGAAGTTACAGTACGTTGAATGACCGTACCTCTAACTTAGTTTTGCGCGCTTTTTAACTACCTGCGCTGAGCGGCGAGCGGCAACTGTTTCGGTCTCTATTGTCTTACTTTTATCCTCTCTTTCCGCTTTCACGTCTTCAAGTAAATAAAATGTGTAACGTACATTGTATCCTTCGTTGAAGAATATTTATTTCAGTCTAAATTGAACGCTTAGGAGAGCAGATATGTGCGTCATTTCAGTTTTGCTCCGATTTCGTTAACTCGTGCTCCGTTTTGTTTTTGCCTAGTTTTCTTAGTGATTTTGTATTTATCATGGGAAAAAATGCCGAAACCAACTGGCAGAGAAGGACGTGCACAGAGTGGCCCAAGAGTAAGCCGACCAAGAAAAAGAGTAATGCCGCAGGATCGAAAAACGAAAGTAAGAGCATGCAAAACAAATTGTGGTATATTTAGTTTTTAGCAATTCTTAAAAAAAAATTAATTTTTAAGAATTACACTTGAGAGCTTAATGCCAAGTAATTTCATGAAGCAACAGGCGTCTAGTGCATCAGCGAATAAAATCAAATTGAATCTTTCGCTTGAAGTCTGAAGATCTTAAAAAACATTATCGAATTATAGACTTTCTTCAAGTTTTTTCTACTGTAGCAACTTTAGCGAAGTGTAAAACGTGTGATAGCTCAGTGGCATTTAAATCTTGTAAAAATGAAGGTCTTTGCTTCAAAATAAAAGTTACGTGTGAAAAGTGCAAAATTCCCAACTATGTTCCGTCAAGTGAAAGAATTGATGGAAATGCCTACGAAATATGTAATAGATTTGCATACGTAATGTGAGTTTTAGGTCTAGAACATGCCGGGTGTGTGAAATTTTGTGGATTGATGGACATGGCAAGTAGTTTTATTTCAAAACCGTGCTACAATATTTTCATTAAAAAAATTAACGCCAGCGTAATAACTGTTGCGAATAAATATTTTGCCTCTGCCATCAAAAAAGATAATGATGAGACTTGTAAACAAAATAATCGCAAAGACACAGATGAAATTGGTGTATCGTCATTGATCGGCTATTGGACCGGCAAAGTTGTTGATATTTTTGACAGCAGTTCGTACTGAAACTTATGTGAAACCTGGAGCAAAAAACTAGGATCTTCAGAATATGAAGAGTGGCACGAGGAGCACGTGAACAAAGGACAATGTGAATCAAATCACAGTGGGCCATCCGGTAATGTGGAAGTGAGCACTATCGTGAGAATGTTTCAACGTTCGATAGAGTTTTTAAAAGTAAAATACCGTAACTATATTGGTGATGGCGATTCCAAAACCTACACCGGAGTAGTCAATGCGAAACCTTACGGTGATAACTTAATAATAAACATGAAAGAGTGTATTCGACACGTCCAAAAAAGGATGGGCAAACGTCTGAATGATTTCTGCATGAAATCTGGTAAAAAAGTGCAGAGGAAAACTGTTTCCGGTAAAGGCAAACTAACTGGCAACTTGATCGACAAATTAACAGATTATTATGTGCTAGCAATTCGAAGAAATCACGATTCTATGGACAAAATCAGAAACGCTATATGGGTGACTTTTTATCATTAGTCTTCGACTGATCAAAATCCCCAGCATGAAAAATGCGATGAATCGTGGTGAGAGTGTAAGAAGACTGAAGCTTTAAAAACATTGCGATCATTCAAGCACAGATACTCTCCACTTCCAGCTGATGCTTTTGACTCAATAAAGACAATATATGAAGATTTAAGCAAAGACACGCTGCTGGAACGTTGTCTGGGTTGTTTCACGCAGAACAACAACGAAGGCTAGAACCAACTCATATGTAAAATTAGTTCCAAATCAGTGAGTGGTACCACAACTATCGTTGGAATTGCAGCAGATCATAGTAGCAGTAGCAGCATCACTTCGTAATGAAGGCTCTACTGCTTTTCTGACCTTCATGCAAGATTTAGGTATCACTTCCGGATCAAGTGCGCATGAATGGGCGCGCGCGACAGACTCTTTGTGGATCAGCAGAATGGATGAGCAAGCTGCTCGCGAGACCAAAGAAGGCAGAGTTTTGCGTAGACAGGAACAAAAAGATGTCTTAGATAACGTGGATGATAGTGATGTACTGTATGGACCCGGCAACCCAGCATCGATGATGACATGTACGTATTTTATAAGAAAATCCAATTTCTTTCAAGATGTTTTCATTTTTTCAGATAAACTTTAAATAGATTTTCCCAAACATGTACATTAGACCGTTTCATTTTTCAACTTTTTCGAAAAGTTACCGTGACACGCTGATTTCTTATTCTACTTTTAAAAATATGAATTTTGGTATACAACACTTCAATATTAACAAACGGTAAATGGTCGCGCAAAACGCTTATGAAACATGAAATTTCTTCCTCAGTTTTTTGCATATAACTAAGAAACTGATTTAACGAGTTTTACCAATTTGCTTTTGCCTAAAAGACAATAAAATTTAACATCTTTTGCTATAAGATAGATGCATTGCATTTTGATAAGTAAATTTTGGTTTACTACTCTCCAAAGTGAAATTTTTAAGAAAATTATTACAAAAATTTGATGACTTCAACCCTTATTACCCCGTGTTAAAAGAGCATGAGAAAGAACTTTTTAATTGTATGAATTTTGTGTTTTGAGGAATTTTAAACCAATAATTTTGGTGTATAATTCGAAGATTCTTGGCACGGCATTTTTTTTTAAAGCAACGCAACTCCACAGTGAATTTTTCTTTAACTGAATTAACAGCAACAGTTAATTATTATTCAATATTTATATTATCCCCTTCAAAATAATCACCATTGGAGGCGATACACATATGCCAATGGTTTTTTCATACTTGAAAGCATTTTTGGTAGGCCGATTTCAGAATGGCCTTCAACTCCCTCTGCGAATTCTCTTTGATAACTTCAATCGTCCCAAAATGTTTTCCACGAAGGGACAGTTTGAGTTTGGGGAATAGGCAAAAATCACACGGAGCCATATCTGGCGAATATGGTGATTGTTGAACGATGTTGACATTTTTTTTGGTCAAATAATCGTGATCAATGCGTGATGTGTGAGCTGGTACATTATGTTGGTGCAAACGCTTTAAAATACTTAAATATTTTGAGCGTTGACGGATTGACCTTGCGGAGGGAGTTCCGAGTGCACGACACATAGAGAATCGAAGAAAACAGTCAACCTCAACTTAATTTTTGCGCGACTTTATAGAGATTTTTTGGGTTTCGGCTCATCTGGATAGCACCACTCTGCAGATTGTTGAGCTGATTCGACGTCACACTCGTGCACCTAAATCTCGTCACCAGCAATGATGCGCTGATTGTCCATATCGGCCATTAAAAGCATCTCCTGAGCGACATTTTTGCGAAACTCTTTTTTAAGGAAATTTAAAAATTTTGGCACAAGTCGCGCTGGAACACGTCGTCTAAAATATCATGTAAAATATTGTCCGCCGATCCAGTCGATACATAAAGCTGGTCAGCTATATATCTCACGGTCACACGACGATTTTCAAGCACAATTTCTTTTACTTTTTTGATATTTTCATCGTTTCTTGATGTTGCTGCATGAGAAAGGTGAGGCTAGTTGCCACCTGATGTACGATCCTCTTTAAGCTATTTTTATCACTCAAATGCCTGCGTACGTGATATAACAGACTCTCCAAAGGTTTTCTGAAACTTTGAATTTTGCAATTTTAAACAAAAGGTATATTAAATATAGAAAAAGTCACAGAAGAGTTGTGCTGATTTTTGAAAAAATACCTCTCCAAACTCTTTGAAAGATACATCAGAATTGTTGGTTTGAAATTTCTCAAAATACAAAATTCACACAATTAAAAAATTCTTCCTCATGCTCTTTTAACAGGGGGTAATATGAGTTGAAGTCATCAAATTTTTGTAATAATTTTCTCAAAAATTTCACTTTGGAGAGTAGTAAACCAAAATTTACCTATGAAAATGCAATGCATCTTATAGCATATGATGGTAAATTTTATTGTCTTTTAGGCAAAAGCAAATTGGTAAAAATCATTTTATCAGTTTCTTAGTTATTTGTAAAATACTAAAGAAGAAATTTCATGCTTTTTCGAAATAATGAATTTTTAGCCAAAAACCCTTTAAGCATTTTGTGCGACCATTAACCGTTTATTAATATTGAAGTGTTGTATACTAAAATTCATTCATTAAAACTAGAATCAGAAATCAGCGTGTCCCGGGGTCTTTTTGAAAAACGTTGAAAAAATTAAAAGGTCTAAGTTACATGTACAGAAAAAACAACTGAACCGATCGTTCTGAAGTTGTGTACACATATTCTACATGTAAATATCTCTCTTGTTACGTTGAGTTTTTTCAAATTTTTTAATTACTAACAATTTCACAATAACAAATAGGTCGAATTTTTCGTCAAAAATGTCATTTCGGCTTCAAAATGGTGCCAAAAATTAAAAGATTTAAAAATGAAAAAAAAACTCGACTAGATTAGAGAGATAAAGTAAGAAACTAAAGAAAGCATTTTGATTTTTTGTTTTCAGATGATCCAGTGATGCTGTAGGCTGGTCATCGCACAAAAACTTTTTTTCGAACCGCCTGCCGAGTTCTACAATAAATCCGTTATTTCTCTCTATTTTTGAACAAAAATTTCGTTAAATATTCTTCAAATGTTGTACTTTTATATAATATTTTATAAAAAATAAACCTACAGTAATAATTTTTTCTAAAAAAATTCCTAAAAAAATGTACTTTTTAGACGAAACAAACCTTACCCTCCCCTTAAGCTCACCTTCTAAATATTCACTATTATACCTTGTGCTCTTTTCTATAAGTTTTTTTAATTCTTCAGAATTTTAAAGTTTATTTTATTATTGTGCTTTTGTAGCTTGCCAATTTTTAAATGTTCCCAATCAAAAATTTTAAGAAATACCCTGAAATACATGACTAAACTAATAACTCGGTATTATATAGTAAAGCGTAAAAAACATCTTGTTCACTTGCGTACTCGTATGTGAAAAAATTTCTTAAGATATTTTCCATTCACTTTGTAAATCCCATTAATTGAATTAGAATAATTTTTTTGCGTTTATTTTTTACTTACCACAATAAGGTTCCACATTTTGGCCGCCTCAGCAACTGTTGTACACACAGTGCTGCAGCCGGCCAGTAACATAAGTTTCTGCGGCCGATTATATAGAAGATTGTACATAACACTAGCTCCCAAGCCGGGTTCACACTAAAAGAAAGAAGAAAACAAAAAACGATAGTTACAGTTAAAATTTCTTGCTCACAATATAATTAAATTTTTGAAAAACATTGAAAAACTTTAGTGTATAATTATTTAAAATACTTTTTGAAAATCTAACCTTCAAGTGTTCTTGAGAATTAAATGAATTAAGTTATAATTTCGAATATAGAACTTAACTATAAGAAAACCTTCAAATAAACAACCAAGTATTATCGATTTAGTCTACGAACTCGAGGCCTTCAGGGTGTATGGAACTTTTTATTAATTTTCTGTGGAGCACATATATTTTGTCTGTCTGCCTGCCTGCCTGCCTGCCAGTCAATTTGACTGACTGTCTGTCTGTCTACACCTTTACACTATTTCTTCCGTTTTGGTTTGGCTTCCTTCTGAAGTCTACATAGTTTTTTTTTGCCTTCGTTTATTGTTTATATTTGATTTTGTTTTCTTTGACATTGGAAATTTCAAAGCTTTGCATGAAAATTTGTTGCTAGTGCTGCTGCTTAGCATGTTTCTTGCATGCAGCCATAAGGACGAACATGCGATTATTTTTGAGTGCACACCGGCAGGCAAAGTCAAATAATTATGACATTGCAATAAATGTACTCATTGGGGGCGGTGAATGTTAGCCGCAGGGCATGACCTTGGCATTAATTTTATTTTTATCCAACGTAAAAGCTAGAAGGAAACATTAAATAAAATTAAGCGAAATGAAATAAAGTTTATGTAAACAGAACAAAATAAACCAAAGCAAAATAAAACCAGAACAAAGAAAAGTAAAATAATGCACGCAAAATAAACGTTTGAAGGACATTTTAATGGATGACTGCAGATAATTTCAAAATTGAGGCAAAATTGAGTTGAATACCATTGAGCACAGCTGTTGGCGGTGTGAATGATTGAATGAGTGAGTGTATGAATGAGTTACTGAGTGCGTGACAGCTGAACAGTTGAACGATGCCTATTAATGGCTGCTGTTTGTTGTCAATTTAAAAATTTATTTACGTTGCCAGTTTTAAAATGTTATCATTTATCTCCGAAACACTTTACTTGTTTTGTATAATAAATATCCGTCAATTTTTTTTTTATTTTTATTTTAATGTAAACAGGATATTAGCATAAAAGATACGCTCATTTAAATGCATCGATTTAGATTATTCTAGATAAAAGTTACATATTAGAATTGAAATAAAACTTTTTAAAAATAATAATTAAAGCAAAAAATGCTTAAAATGAAAAGTAAAGAAAAGTTAAAACTAATAATAAGAAAAACATCAATTCGAGCAAAGAATGGAAATTTGGTTTTAATTGAAAAGTTCAAACATTGGATATCGATTGTAATATAGAAAAAGTTTAGCATTAGGGTTATTGAATTAAGGAAAGAGAATGTTTAAGAAGAGTTAAGAGAAATGTTCAAGGATTAAGTGTTTAAATTTCATTTTGGTGTTAGCGCGTTTTATAGTCTACGATATGGTTGAAAATTTGAAAGTCTAATTGCGCTAGTGAAAAACTACATACTAGATTCTGGTATCTACTATAATTGTATATGAAATAAGATCTAAGAAAAATACATTTCTAGTGGATCCTTATATTTTAAGCTTCTCAAACAGATAGATTAAAATTTTCAAAAGTTATGAGTCTGTACAGAAAATAATAGTTTCTTGCATTAAGAAAATTTTTAATACTGCGAACATGTATGTGATGTTGGTAAAATATAGGAAAAGTACTGTAAAAAAAGTACAAAAATTTGTTTAATAAAACTCGAATTACAACGTATACATAAAAATTGGTTGTATCGCTTTCAAAGTATGTACCTTTCTTAATAATACACATATGCCAGCTATAGTGCAATTATCACAACTAGTATCGCCTGTGGCCGAAATTCAGCCATGTCAAAATCGGATTTTCTTTTGCTTTTTTGCTGAACGCACCAACCCATAGCCTGAACAGAAATATTGAACAAAACCCTGCCAACATTTAATATCGCCGAAGGCACCAAAGCGTGACTTCTTGGCGTTGAGATAAACGCTGGCGTTAACGCTTTTACTTATCCTAAAAGTGACTTCTGTCGGGAGAAATTGTTTCCCGCCGGCATCACTTTGATGGCGTCTCGTAATAGACACTTCACAAAAGCCTATTTTTAGTGATTTTAAAGAAGTGACGAAAAAGTAACGTCAAGAAGTTGAATGCTAACAAGCCGTTAGAAATCAAACAAAGAATCCCCTGAGTGCCTGTTGGGCATATAAATACGCCATAGCTCGTGTATTTTGTTTTTGTAAAACACAAACTATCGTCAAATTATCTTCCAAAATGTACCTTAAGCATCACTTTTTGGCGATTGGCGATGAATGGCACTTCAAAATGCTGGCAGGGAATAAACAATTATTAATGTCTTTGCATGTGTTATATGAAGCAAGCAGCAGTATAACAGTTTTTTGACGCTGACGCGATGGCACATTTATTTTGTTGAAAGAGATATTAAGAGAAAGCAACAACAACAATAATGATGCACAGCTCTTTGGAAGTATCTGCGACTCTTTCGCATTCTACTCTTGCTCGTGTATGCTACAGCAACGATGTTTAATATAGCTGTGCCGCTATTATTTGTTGTTGCTTTCTCATTATCCCATTGGGAAAAAAAGGTTTTTACATTTGCTTAATTTTACCTATCTTAATGACATTATATTGGAATAAAAATTATATTGTGCACATCTACTCGAAAATATATTTCCATCGATATTAGATTTATGTGAATATGTTGAAGTTAACATAGGAAAACAGAGATCACAAACTTTTTCTTAATATTTCTTAAAAGCATGTTCCGCTTATGTGTTGAGTTCCCGCCGCAAATTCTATTTTACATCTTCTATCGACCGAAAACTGGTCTGGAAGTATTAATTTGAGTATTGAAAAGAGTAAAAAGTCTGCTCAAGCTCGATCAAGTGACTACATCTGGTTGTTGTTCGATGATATACGTTGAATTTTTGACCAGAAATTTGTTCTTAATGATAGCTTTGTGACTAGTCTTTCTAAACAATCGTGCGAATTGGTACAAATTGATTTGTGAGATGCAGAAATTTCAGAGGCCTCTCTCTGAAACTTAAATAACAATTTTGCGTCATCATTTCCATTATTTTATTGATGTAAACATCAAATTAAGACATTAATGGACGACCAGAGCGAGCCAAATCTTTCATCACATCTCGACCAGTTGAATTTTATGCCCTGTACCACTTGTATGCACGAGTTTGTAATAATGTCAATTTACTCAGAAGTCAACTCATTACAGAAGATAATATTTTCAAAGATTCGGCACACGAAATTTCATTACAAATAACAAATATAACACAAATTTTTTTTAAATATTTTTGATTATTTGTTAAAATCCAAAAACTCTCCTGAGATGAACAGGCAAAATCAAAAATAATTTTTGCATAGACACTTCTATATCTTGTATGTTTTCTAAAGGACCTTTGAAACAGTCGTTAGAGCTTTGGAACGGTCACTAAGCTAGTGTATTTAAAAATCAATTCAATATAGTGTCACATGCCAGATAACAAATTATTCTGTTAAACACTAGTTTTATAAAGTAGCCCACGCCAGTTTCTGTGTTGGTTTTTTAATATTTCTTTGGAATGCTAAACAGTTGTTGAATGAAACATTTTTTTTTTTTTAAAGAAAACATTGTCTTGGCCTTGCCCCTGATAATGGTTTTGGACTTGGCCGCGATATTGGTGTTGGTAATAATTTTGATCTTGATGTTAGGCCTCGTCTTGATTTTGGACTGGTTCTTGGTCTTGGTATTTGTCTTGGTCTTGGATTTGGTATTATTCATGGTCTTGGTTTTGGTCTTGGTCTTGGCCTAGGTCTTTGTCCTTATCTTGGTCTTGATTTTGACCTAATTTCGATGTGCCTTTTCTAGTTCTCAATTCTAATTTCCTAGATCTTGGTTCTAAATTTTATTCAAAGTTAGTTCAGAGTAAAGCCAGAGCCAAATTAGTGTCAAGTCAAAATCAATTCTGAGTCAAGTCAAAGGCAAGTTAGTGAAGTATGAGTCAAGTCATAGTCAAGTCATAGTCAAGTCATAGTCAAGTCATAGTCAAGTCATAGTCAAGTCATAGTCAAGTCATAGTCAAGTCATAGTCAAGTCATAGTCAAGTCATAGTCAAGTCGTAGTCAAGTCATAGTCAAGTCATAGTCAAGTCATAGTCAAGTCATAGTCAAGTCATAGTCAAGTCATAGTCAAGTCATAGTCAAGTCATAGTCAAGTCATAGTCAAGTCATAGTCAAGTCATAGTCAAGTCATAGTCAAGTCATAGTCAAGTCATAGTCAAGTCATAGTCAAGTCATAGTCAAGTCATAGTCAAGTCATAGTCAAGTCATAGTCAAGTCATAGTCAAGTCATAGTCAAGTCATAGTCAAGTCATAGTCAAGTCATAGTCAAGTCATAGTCAAGTCATAGTCAAGTCATAGTCAAGTCATAGTCAAGTCATAGTCAAGTCATAGTCAAGTCATAGTCAAGTCATAGTCAAGTCATAGTCAAGTCATAGTCAAGTCATAGTCAAGTCATAGTCAAGTCATAGTCAAGTCATAGTCAAGTCATAGTCAAGTCATAGTCAAGTCATAGTCAAGTCATAGTCAAGTCATAGTCAAGTCATAGTCAAGTCATAGTCAAGTCATAGTCAAGTCATAGTCAAGTCATAGTCAAGTCATAGTCAAGTCATAGTCAAGTCATAGTCAAGTCATAGTCAAGTCATAGTCAAGTCATAGTCAAGTCATAGTCAAGTCATAGTCAAGTCATAGTCAAGTCATAGTCAAGTCGTAGTCAAGTCATAGTCAAGTCATAGTCAAGTCATAGTCAAGGCATAGTCAAGTCATAGTCAAGTCATAGTCAAGTCATAGTCAAGTCATAGTCAAGTTGTAGTCAAGTCATAGTCAAGTCATAGTCAAGTCATAGTCAAGGCATAGTCAAGTCATAGTCAAGTCATAGTCAAGTCATAGTCAAGTCATAGTCAAGTCATAGTCAAGTCATAGTCAAGTCATAGTCAAGTCATAGTCAAGTCATAGTCAAGTCATAGTCAAGTCATAGTCAAGTCATAGTCAAGTCATAGTCAAGTCATAGTCAAGTCATAGTCAAGTCATAGTCAAGTCATAGTCAAGGCATAGTCAAGTCATAGTCAAGTCATAGTCAAGTGATAGTCAAGTCATAGTCAAGTCATAGTCAAGTCATAGTCAAGTCATAGTCAAGTCATAGTCAAGTCATAGTCAAGTCATAGTCAAGTCATAGTCAAGTCATAGTCAAGTCATAGGCAAGTCATAGTCAAGTCATAGTCAAGTCATAGTCAAGTCATAGTCAAGTCATAGTCAAGTCATAGTCAAGTCATAGTCAAGTCATAGTCAAGTCATAGTCAAGTCAAATTCAAGTCATAATCAAGTCATAGTCAAGTCATAGTCAAGTCATAATCAAGTCTAAATAAATTCAGAATTAAATCGAAGTAAAGCCAGAGTCAAATAGGAGTCAACTGAGAGTGAAGTCAGAGTCTTTGTATCTTCAAATTTCTTGTTGCTTGCATCTATCAACTTATTTTTTCCTAGCAAAAATTTTAATTCAATGGGAAAAGAATTAATTTAGATCCTCTAAACTAAAAATAAAATAGACTCAAAGAAACGGCTGAGTAAAATTCACACACGCAACGCTTCCACAATGCTTAATGTAATCGGCAAATGACCATCGTGTTGGCTTTTTTTGTCTTAAGTTTCACTCCTCTTTGCGGTTTTTACTAATAAACGTGCATTTCCAACGCCCCTTTTTTCTGCTACTTTCGCTTTTTTGCTGCTTTTTTTCAACAGCTCTTCATGCCGGATACTTAATATTATTACAACAAATTAGTTTATTGCATGAAAATGCACACGCGTGCACACCTTTTGGCACATTTACTCAATTAGATATCCTTCAGGCAACGGTAATGAATGTATAAAGACTGCAATTTAATGATGTTGTAAACACCAGAGCAACACCCAGTTCTGACTGTATAAAAATAAAAATAATTAAAAAAAAAAACCAATAAAACAAAAAGCATTTACGTTACTATGTAAGTGCAAAATTGGTGGAATATACGGTGTAAGTGGACTGAAGGAGGAAGGAAGCCAGAGCCGTGCCAGCTTGAAGCACTCTTCATTAATTTTCCCATTTTATTGGATTAATGCATTTAAGCCGTTATTATTGCATGAGTTCGCGCGACCAGAGCGTGTTCATGAAGTCATTAAAGGCCAATCCTTCATGAGAACTGAACAATAATAAATACAGGTACGTATTTTAAATTGAATTTGGACACGCAGTTATTGTTGTTGTTCATATTTTTAATGCTGTAGCAGTCATTGATGTTGTTGCATGTGTTTGAAGGATTTAGTAATAAGCATTTTACTGCATATCCTTTGAGCATTTAGTGAATAATTGCCTTATCTGCTTTAGAGCTTATTTCGCTAATGTTGTCAACTTTATTTTTTTCAAATTGAAGTAGAGCTGTTATTATAACCAGATTACATTAAAAAATAACTTTGTTGAGCGTATGAAAACATTTTGTAGCCGGTTTGGAAGAAGTATGCAATATCAGTTGCATGCTTTTTAATGAATTGTTTCGGTATATATGGAGCACTCTTTCAAAAGAAATCGTCCCAAGTTATTCCTCCATGCTCACCTTAACCATGAATTTTCTTGGAACCTTTTCACAGCCATGCACGGAAAATTAAAGTCAAACAAATACGAGAAAAACAACTTTACCGGATATTTCATGAAATGCATGAGAAATAATAACACGAACATTGCGGCTGGCAAAATGTAAACAACGGTTTTCTATGTCTGAGCTATAAAAGTGTTTCATTTAAAGGGTCAGAGTCATGACAACAATAAAATAATAAAAAAAAAGTTAAAACTCCACCATTAACAGGGGCCAAGGTGAGACAAGGGCAAATAGCGCGGTTTTCTAAAAGAAAACAACAAGTGCTGGTGCTGCTGCTTTGTTAGTGTTAATATGTGGAGCACGAAAACAAAAACACTACAGCAACAACAACAACAACAACAACAATACGTGCATGAAATATACAGTAGCTTACTTCGTTTAACGTCAGCCCCAACAGCGCGGCCGAAAACATGCAAATTTCTTGGCAACGTCAACGTAAACGTCATTCAAGGACTACCAACGTTTTATGAGTGTGAGTTACATATAGTATATGCATGCATCCATAAAAAATAAAGAAAAAAAAAAATTAAAATATCAACAACTTCACATAAAATCCGAAATAGCGTGTTCAGTCATAGTGCTTGCCACATAGTTGTGGCCATAAAGTTGGCTAAATTGGCGCTACTAAAGAGCCCGCTGTTGAGTATCTACATATAAATGTGTAGATCCACTTAGCTCAGGTTATGTGCTTTTGCGTGTGTGTGTTTAGGTACTGAATTGGTGCTTTTGTCAGCCAAAGTTAAAAATAGTGAATAGTTGTGCAGAGACTTTTAGAGCTATTGACGATTACTTGACTCGTGATTTTCATTATTTTTTTTATATACGAGTACGTAGTCAAAATTGTAATTTATTATATTTTTATTCAAAAAATCGAACAATAAAAAGAAATTATTTTATTCAGTACTTATATTTTCTGTTTAATTATACAAATTTGTGAATTCATCAATCTTTGCGAAATATTATGATAAATATTTATGACAAATATTTACTATAAAAAGTGTTTTTGTTCGAATTTATTACAAAGCCACTAACATGGCTTCAAAAATTTCTAAAGAGAAAAGTGTGGTGACTTTCATTCAAACCCCTTTTATAATCTGAAAAGTTACTTTCAACATCACATGAGGCTAGTGGGCCTATTTGTATAAGCCAATTCACTTGAATTAAAATTGTCGATATATTCATCTAGTTCATCAAGTGAATCACCATTCAAAATGAATTAAGCTTGCGAAGAGTGGTCAGTCCAGGATTTTTATTGGTCACATAATTGAATTTCTTGATAAATTCTTTTGATTTCGTAATGACTTTCAGACGTAGTCAAATCAGGGGGGCACTATTTAAATGGCGGGACGAAAGCCACAGTTACACAACAGCCATTAATAAAAACAAATATAAAATTATATTAAATAATAATCCTCATTAGCATCATCTAAAGACTTCAGGTTTTGTTTCCGTTGCTTCTGGGTGCAATAATTCAGCAGCATATAATTAGGCTAAATTTGAAATTCTGTAGCGAATTTTTCTTACTTTTGGCGCAACTGCAGCTAGTTGTGAAAGGAGCTTTTCGATGTTAAAACTCATAAATCTTATCTTAGATGCACAATAAATACTTTGCCTCTACCTCTGTACCTGCATCTAGAGCACCATTTAAGTGATGAAAATGATTTCGACCCTGTCATACACGTTTTCGCAAATATATAAAAAAAGGAAAAATCAAATTTTAAGCAAAATAAAAGAATGTTTTTTTAGAAAAAACAATCGAGTTAGAAATCATAAACCACCATGTTTTATTTGAAAATTTGATGATTTCTTTAGCTATGGGTTTATTTATATTTAAAATACAGATATATACTAACAGTTGCCTTATTAAAGAAAGAATTTATATTTCAAAATCAATTTTCTTTCAAAAATATGTTTTCGAGCAAGAGAGAAATAGTGGAATTGTCTTATGAGTCCTTGCTTACTTGTCGACAATATTGCTATAGCCTAGAGTGAACAATGTCAGACCTTCATCATTGAGGTCATTTCTTTGAACCTCTTGACAAATATTTTTTTTTTATTGTTTTGGATTGGTTTCTTAATTTTTATGAATAATGTTTGTATTAAAACTAATTTCAAAAAGTAGCGGTATAGCGTATATACAGTAAGAAAGTAAAATGTTTTCTCTGTATAACCTGTTTCTTTTCTAGAATAAGATATATTTTAGTGTAAGAGACAAAGAAAAAGAGATTGAGAGAGAGAGAGCGCATCTCAAAAGAAACACAATACAAAATTCAGTAAGAAATATTTCGTTTATTCAATATTTACACTATAATTGATTTGGTAATTTACACTATTAATGGTTTGTGATAACTCAGATATGAGATGCATGTCCGTGATTCAAAATTTTTGTGATAACGTTAAAAATTTGCATTTATTATAGTTCTGAATTTTGTTGTAAAACAAAATTTTTCGTGAAGAGAATTAGTTATCGGTGAAAAATTATTTGATGTAAAATTTACATTAAGATCTCCCCCGAGAATCAAAGGGATTTTATCTTTGCTGCTACCAAGAGCATCAATACCTCTTTCAATGGTAGTTCAGTAGGGAACGATGTATGAAATAAAAAATTATTGATGACGGATTTTTACGAACTCAGTTTTGCGGCGAGCGCTAGGTAAAAATAAGTTTGCTGCATCCGAATTCGTTGTCAGAATTTTGATATTAAAACAAAAAATTGAGGTGGCAACCCTATCCGCTATATTGAATTATAAAACTGCGATATCAGTTTCGATATGAAATCTGTTGTCAGAATTTCAAAATTATAAGAACTCGCAAAAAAAAAGGATAGGTGGCAACCCTATCTGCCATTTTGAGTTTTAAGATTCTGACATCAGATTCGAAATCAGCGGCTACCTAAATCTGTTAGATGATGTTTCTCAACTCTTTATGTATCTCTCTCTTACTTATAAATACATTTTATTAGGTGGTAGCCCTATTCTACAGAAATTAAAAACATTTTGAAATTCTGACAACGGATTCGGATTCAACGAACCGTTTTTACCTAGTGGTCATCCCAGCACCGAATTCGTAAAAATAAAAAAAAACACTTAGGTAACAGCCCTACCCGCCATCTTGAATTTTAAAATTCTGCCATCAGATACGAAATCAGCGATCCCCAAAAACTGTTTGATGATGTTGAAAAACTTTTAAAAATACATGTAGGAATGAAACACGAACTTCGATTTTACAACATTTAATTAAAACTTTTATTTTCATTTATTATTTTGTTAACATTATTATTAATAGGTCTTTTATTATTTATTAAATACATTACATCGAGTTTTACTTATCCGTTCGCGTCCGCGTCATACAAAAAACTGTCCGCTCTGTCTGTCCGTTTTCTCTCTTCCCCCTTTAATTAATTGTCTCTTTTCTTTTTCTTAAGTTTGTCAGTGATGCCAAATAGTTGCTTGTTAGTACGTTTGTCCACTTCTTGTTGTCCTTTGTCCGTTTGTCACACTGTCAAACCCGTCTGTCATTCCTACATTCGGCCGTCCTGCACGGTCGTTCGACCCAAACGATGGACACCAAGCCTTCATATATTCAGCGACTGTAGTTGTTTGAAACGGTCCTTCATGATCGCCAACTTTGGAGATTTCATATCTTCCGTGGGGAAGCCTCTTAAGAACATTGTAGGGTCCCAAATATTTTGCTTTTAACTTCAGGCCTGGGCCATATTGAGTTCGTTTAATAGCAACTAAATCTCCTGGTTTGTAGTTAAATTCCAGTTTTCGCTTTGCGTTAAATGTTCGACGATTTTCTTCCTGTATCTTCGAAATATTTTCTTGAGCTTCCTTTCTAATGTTTTCACGTTCAATGTTTAAGTCTTCTATAATAGAATTTTCTAGTAAATTACGCAGTTCGATATCGTCAGCAGTACGCATTTCCATTCCGGTAAGTATTTCAAAAGGTGTAAACTTGGTGCTCCTAGGCGGGGTATTATTGATAATACGCTGGACTTTGTCCACATGTTTATACCAGTTAGCTGGGTTGTTTTGGCAAAACTTGGCGAGCATAGGCACGATGATGCGATGTATTCGTTCTACCTGGCCGTTTCCGCGTGGTACTCCCGTCGCGATCAATAAATGCTGGATACCTTCTCGTTGGCAATATTCTTCAAAAGATTTCGCTGTAAAAGCAGTCCCTCGGTCGGTTATTACTCTGCGTGGATTACCAAATATAGCCGATTGCTTTTCTAGTCGGTCGATTACAGATGCAGCGTCGGTACTTCGTGTAGGGTATAACCAAACAAATTTGCTGAAAGCATCCACAACAACTAGCAGATGATTATACTTTTTATGAGTCAGTTCCATGGGACCAACGTGGTCTATGTGTAACGTCCCAAGTGGTGTGTCTTCTTTGTTAATAGGGTAAAGCAGACCCTCTTTTTTGCCCAACTTAGCTTCCACAACAATACACTCGATACAGCTTTTCACAATTTTTGCTACTTTCGGACCAATTTGCGGAATGTAGAATGTTTTATCGATGTAGTCCTGTGTCTTTTTAGCTGATAAGTGTCCTTGTCGATGTGCCAGACGAATAATCTCTTCCTCCATAGTTTGTGGTACAACTATCAGTTCTTTTACTGCATCTTTATACAACACGCCATTTTTCAAATAAAAATCTTCGTAATCATTACTTTCTAATACTTTGACGATTGCTTTCGTCCACTCATCACATTGCTGAGCTTCTTTAAGCCGAAAACTGAGAGAATCTTCAAGAAGCATGGACGTCATTCGGCTTAAAGCATCCACATGCTTCATTTTCGTAGCAGATCTGTGCTCAATCTCGTAGTCGAAATCTTGGAGGTACATAGCCCAGCGCGTGACTCTAAGTGGTACATCTTGTTTTTTCATAGTTTGTGTAAAAGCGCTACAGTCCGTGACAATTTTGATTTTTCTGCCCAGAACATATATGCGCCACTTCTTTAAAGCTTGAATGATTGCCAGAACCTCCAATTCATATGAATGGTATTTCTCTTCTTGAGGCTTTGTTTTGCGGCTCATGTACTGTATTGGGTGGTATTGCTGATCGTTTCCGTCTTTTTGAAGAAGAACGGCACCATAGCCGTGCATAGATGCATCCGTGTGTATCTCAGTTTGAGCATTAGCGTCGTATAGCTTTAAAACTGGTGCATTTATGAGGGCTGATTTAAGTTGCTGAAATGCCAATAGCTGCTCTTCATGAATTTTGAACGTAACATTTTTTCTTAGCAAATCACTTAATGGTTTCGCTACAACAGCATATCCTTCCATAAATCTCCGAAAATAAGACGTAAGTCCCAAAAATCTTTGAAGAGACTTCTTATCATGCGGGATTGGAAACCTTCTGACTGCTTCCACTTTTTCTTCCGATGGTTTTATGCCACCGTTCTCAACAATATAACCAAGAAAATGTATCTTTTCCATTAAAAATTGACATTTTTGCCATTTGATTTGCAATCCAAACTCAGCTGCTCTATCCAAAACCATCTTAAGCTTTTCGATACCCTCGCTAATCTCTTGTGCTGGAATAATAATATCGTCCATATAAATCACGATAACTCCTTGCTGAACCAAATCGCGGAAAATAGCTGATATATAGCGACAAAAAACCGCAGGCGAATTGCATATTCCAAACGGAACGAAATTGAATTCGTATTGGCCACTGTGCGTTACAAAAGATGTATATCGTTTTGAACCTTGCTCCACAGGTACGTGTAAAAAACCATTAGCCAAATCAAGAGTAGTATATATTTTTGCTCCTTGTAACCTTTCCAAGACGTCGTCCATCAGCACCATCGGGAAATTATCGCGCAGTATCTTCTCGTTAAGCTTTCTGAAATCGCAGCATAATCTCTTTGTTCCATCCTTCTTTGAGACAAGAACCACCGGTGAGGCATACTCAGACGTGCTTGGCTGAATTATACCCTCCTCTAACCATTTGCTTACTTGCTTATCTATCACAAGCTGGTCAGCATACGACGTTCTGCGTGGTGTATGATAGATAGGCGTATCATCTGATAAAATAATCTTCATCTGCACTGGAGAGTTTGACTTCTTTGCAGGAGAATAGTGCTCCACTAACGTTGCTATATCAATGGTCTGATCTTTGGTGAGATGAGATAAATTCAATAACTCAACGTCTTTATCCTCTCCAGAATCGTTTTGCATAAGCATGCAAATTGATTCAAATTCGCTTAAGAGTAAAAGTTTATTTCCATCTTCATTTAAACTTGGAAAAACTTGTGAAGTTGCGCTAATCTTTTCATTTTACTCTATGCTATCGACTTTATTCTTATTTACTTTCTTCATAAACTCGGCTCTGCCCTCGGAAAACAATATGTCAGCTCTACTTAAAATGTCATTTCCAATAACAGCTTCATAATGCAGGTCATTACTCTTGGTAACGTGAAAAGTAATGCCTAAAGTAAGTTCATCTACAAGCATGCTAGTGAACACACTGCCATTCGTAACCAGTTCACTTTCTTTAATGCCAACAAGTCGTCTCTTCTCTGTACTCAATTCCAAGTTTTTTATTTTCTTAAAGGTATCAAAACGAAGTAAACTTAAGTCAGAGCCTGTGTCTACCATTGCTTCAAAAAATGTATTGCCAACCTTAATTGTTTTAAAAATTAGCCCACTATACTGTCGAAGAGGCGCATCTATCATTGTATTAACCTTACCGCCCTCTTTCTTGATTTGATTCTCAGAACTCTGCTTGCATTCAAAACTACGATGACCCAGTTGTCCACACTTAAAACATTTGTATCGTTTCTCAGCTGCATTGCAATCTTTAGCGAAATGCGATGTAGCTCCACATTTGAAACATTTTTTAATCTTGATGTCATTTACTTGCGCTGTTGTTGCTGGAGAACTTTGCCACTGATTTGGTTTGTTTGATGACTGACGCAAACCATGCACTCTCTCGTAAACTTTCAACTGCTCCTTTAACTCTGCAACAGTTTTGGCTTGATAAAGAACTGTTTTATTTACTTTTGAATCTGGTATACCTTCCACAAAATACCCTACTAAACTAACTTCATCTAAATTAATTGGCTTTGCTATTTCCATAAGAGTGTATAAATATTCTCTAAACGATTCGTTATTTTTTTTACGGCGACTCTGCAACATGCGATGCACGTCTAACGACGACAACTTAGTGCCAAACTCTTCAACGATTGCTGTCTTTAAGGAAACCCAATCTTTGATGCCTGACTGACTCCGCAAAAATAGTTTCGCTGCACCTTTGAAGAGCTGCTTTGCGTAAACAAACTTCTGGAGTCCACTCCAACCTAAGGTTAAAGCGTTATCTTCAAATTCTTGTATCCACTGCTGTACGTCCAGCGAATCTGTTCCATTAAAAGAAGGTAAACTGTCTTCGATGTCTTTAAGTGTGAAACTGTGTTTAATGACTGCAATTTCTGGCGAAGGATTTGTAGCCTCTTCATACGCAGATTCAACTTCGCTTTCTTCGTCGTCGCTATGAAGGAGGTTATAATGCCGTAGGAGTCTGTCTCTAAGGTCACCTTTTCGTCCTTGTGTACCTAACCCAACCGCCTTTAGCTTGTCCTTGAGTGTTAACACTGTCATGTCTAAAATGGTCTGTGCATCCATTGTCGTAAAGTTCAATAAACAAATTTTAAATATTTATTAAATTGATTAGAATAAGAGTAAGTTATATTTTAAGGTAAGTGTAAAAAGTGTGTAATAATTATGATATCCTAAGTTTAGTTTAGTTTAATTGTGTAATTAGAATAAAATTAGTTTTCAAAACAAATAATAATCTCAAGTTAAATTTATTTTAAAGTTTAAAAGAATCTTAAATATTTCGTCTGAATACTTTTTGATTTTAGTTTAATTTCAATTTTATTAAATATTTCGTTTCAATACTTTTTGAATTTAGTTTAATTTAAATATTTTTTCAATAAAATATTTCGTTTCAATACTTTTTGATTTTAGTTTAAATTTCAAATTTTTCAATTAAATATTTCGTTTCAACACTTTTGATTTTAGTTTAATTTCAAATTCTTTCTTTTTAGCTATCCAATGAATTCCAAAGTTATAAAGAAAATAAAATATATAGTGCCAATACTTTTCGGTTTTAGTGTAATTTCAATTGTATCTCTCTCTTTTAGCTATCCACAATAAATTGTTCAAGTTATTAAGAATCTTAAGTATTTCGTTTCAATACTTTTTGATTTTAGTGTAATTTCAATTTCTCTCTCTCTCTCTTTTAGCTATCCAAAATAAATTGTTCAAGTTATTAAATTTAATTACATTTTTAATTTCAATTTTCCATTAGTTTCACAAATTGCTTAAGTTTTAAAGAACTTCATTAACATTTTGTTTAAACTTTTTCAATTTCCCTTAAGTTTCTATTATTATCAACAATACAAAACAAATTATCTTAAATGAACGATAAACAGCTCACCGAATTGCTTTTTGAAATAAGGGTGGGTTTTTTGCTCTCTCTCGTTGCTCTCTGCTCGCTGAATCTTGCTTTCCCCTTCGTTGCTTAGCTTATTTTTGTCTTGTTGCTTACTTCCCCACGCTTTACGTTGCCTTCTTTCTGCAATGATTTTTCCGCTGCTTTGTTGCTACGCTGCACGATTTTCTTCAAACTTTTTTGTCTTTTCTAGCTTTATGCTCTTCTTAATCAGCTTACTCTGTTCTATTCAACCAGTTTGACTTTCTTGTATTCCAACGTTATGTTCTTCTTTACCAACTTAACGCTCTTCACGACTGTCCTCTGGTTCTTCTTAACTCTTCTCCTTAGCTTTCATCTTTTCTCCTGATCTCAGCAGCTCTGTTTTCTCATTGCTTATTTTGTCGCCTTCCCCTTCAAAGTATTTTTGCATGCTGCAAACTTTTTCTGCTTCTCTCCTTTCGACGCTTCACTTGCACGTTCTAGAATTTTAAATATTGTATGACGTCATCACTGGCAGTTTGTAAAATTTCGAGAAAGTTCTAGATGACTCAACTGTACCACTTTACTTTTGTCGTGCTTGTTGTTGTTGTAACAATTTAATGCAATTTTAAAGTTTTAGTTGCTACTGCACTGTTTTGTTTTTAACATTCTTTTTTCACTTTCTTCACTTTTAAGTTATTTAAAACTGTTTAATTAGGCACATTTTCCTTTTAAAGTCACTTTGTTCTTTTAGGTTTTGGCTCACTTGTTCAATCACGGTCTGAGTCCCCAATTATTGTAGGAATGAAACACGAACTTCGATTTTACAACATTTAATTAAAACTTTTATTTTCATTTATTATTTTGTTAACATTATTATTAATAGGTCTTTTATTATTTATTAAATACATTACATCGAGTTTTACTTATCCGTTCGCGTCCGCGTCATACAAAAAACTGTCCGCTCTGTCTGTCCGTTTTCTCTCTTCCCCCTTTAATTGTCTCTTTTCTTTTTCTTAAGTTTGTCAGTGATGCCAAATAGTTGCTTGTTAGTACGTTTGTCCACTTCTTGTTGTCCTTTGTCCGTTTGTCACACTGTCAAACCCGTCTGTCATTCCTACATACATTTAAGTAGGTGGCAACTCCTGTAACTGTAAGAAAATACATCATTTTGATATTCTGACAAGGATTTCGGATTCATCGATTCAATCTTACCTGGTGTTATCCCCAGCACTGAATTCGTTAAAATGAAAAAAATTTAGGTGACAACCTTATCCTCCATCTTGCCCAGCGCTAGCTTAAAATCGCCTTCTTGACTTAGGTAAATGGTTCTATAGAGATCTCGATGATCTCTCAGAAACTTCAGTTTACCGAATCCTTGGTTTTGTCAATAGCTCAAACTGGTTTAAATAGAGAGGGAAATTAACCCATGGTATCACAATGGGCCTTATTGGCCTAAGTGTGTCTCAGAGGAGACAGCCGCTTCAACCTAACCTAACCTTAACCTCCATCTTGAATTTTAAAACTCTCATATCAGATTCGAGATCCGCGACCATCTGAAATTGTTAGATTATGTTTAAAACCGTTTTATACACATTATAATTATATACCATAATACACATTATTAGGTTTCAACTTGTGGTCAAAATTTAGGTGGCAGCTCTATGCGCCATCTTAAATTTTAAAATTTTAACATCAGATTGACATCAAAGTGTTTAAGACTCGTAAGGTGCCAACCCTGTGTCAAAAATTTAGGTTAGGCCCTATTGTAAAAGAACTACACAATTTTGAAATTCTGACAACGGATTCGTTTTCAGCAACCCATTTTCACCAAGTCTTCGCCCAAGTACTGAATTCGTAAAAATAGAAATATTTCGGTGGCAAATTCTGACATCAGATTCAAACTCAGCGGCCCCCTAGATCTGTTCAGTGATGTTTAAAATTCTTCAAAATACATTTTATTAGGTGGCAACTCATTTTGTAAAAAAAATCATAATTTTGAACTTCTGACAACGGACTCGGATTCAGAGATCCATTTTTACCTGGTGTTAGCCACTGCAACGAATTCGTTAAAATGAACTAATTTAGGTGGCAACCTTATCCACCATCTTGAATTTTAAAATTTTTACATCAGATTCGAAATCAGCGACCATCTAAAACTTTTAGATGATGATTAAAACTCTTTAAAATACATATTATTAGGTGGCAACTCTGTGTTCAACATTTAAAACTCTGACATCAGATTCAAAATCAGCGACCCCCAAAAACTCTGAGAAATATTTAAGACTCTTAAAAAAACAAGTTGTTAGATGGCAGTTTTGTGGAAAAAATTTAAGTGGAAAATCAATTCACCATCTTGAATTTTAAAACTATCATATCAGATTCGAAATCAAATTCGTTTTCAGAATTTCAAAGTTTAAGGCATTAAGGATTAAAAAAAAAAAAATCGTGATGGCAACATATAACCTGAATCCACCATCCGTAATTTTAAAATCCTCTAAGGCTACGCTTATGTACATTAGGCTGGGCCGATGTTAAAAAGAAATTTTGTGTTTTGTTTTTTCGAAACACAATAGGAACTAAAAGTTGCGTATTTTTACGTAGTTTTAAAATAAGCTAACCATCTTTTAATTCCATATAGCTTTTGGCCCTCTACCAAAGCTTTTATGCTTAAACTTATCTTATTTGTATGACTTTCCACATAAGAACAGAAGTATACAGCAGCAATTCTATTAAAGTTCTGTCTGTGTGCGAACTTTTTTCTTAATAATTTTAGATAGCTTAGTCCGAAAATTATTATTAAAATTATCTTTGCTGAAAACCAAACACAATAAACAACATAATTAAATAAAATAAACCACGATATGAAAAAAAGTCACTCATACTCATACTCAGTGACTCAAATTAGTAAGTTAGCTGCAAATATGGGCAAAAATTTCTTAATTAAATACCTGATAAAAATTTAAAGAGTTTCAGTAAGAAAAGCTATGGTAGAGGGCCAAAAGTTATATTAATTTCAAAAATGGTAAGCGTATTTTAAATCAGCGCAAAAATACGCAACTTTTGATACCTATTGCGAATTAAAACTAAAAAACAGAAGTTTACGTGTCAACTCCAACGCGCGACTGGAGTTTACCTCTCTATATCAATTACCTTGGAATTTGAGATGCCTGTAAAAGGTAAAAGGGGTGAATAAAGGAATTTCATATATTATTAAAAGGATTGATGTCATTACTAAATACTGTAATATTAGGTTTGTTTTAAAAGTGAAAACATCGCATCAATGGTTGTCATTCCCAGTGTTTTACCAGAAACTAAATCGAAATTAACTTCTTCTTTCAAAAATTGAATTAACCATAGAACTTATACCCAACTTTTGTCACGCGGTCTTATACCCGGGTACAGGTGAGTAGCTGGTTTTTCGCTACTACGTAATTTCGCTACGTAATTTTGTAGTTGAATGTATAACAAAAATTTTGGTAGGTAATTAGCGCATATTTGTTACCTAGTTCTAAAATCTACGCGCATTCAAACTAACTTCTAAGAGGTAATTATTTTCTCAGTTTTGTTCGAATTTCCCAGAATACAATAATTCTACAATTTTTCTGCTAATGATGTTGAAGATATAGAGCAGGTATAAATGTGCCGATTTTTGTCTCGTTTGGGTGAGCAAAACAGCAATAAAACCATAAAAACCAGTCTTTGCGCTAAGGGTTGAAGGTTTCGTTCAGCCAGTTTGGCGAGCTTCTTTTCATTCTAGAGATTGCTATTGAAGTGTGAAGTTTATTTTCGGAGTGAAAAAATATATATTACTAAAAAATAATATATGGATGGATGAAAGCAAACTAAATTTTTGTCAGGAAATTGATATTTGAGATAAATTCAAATACATAACATAATTTTATATTGAATAAAAGTTAATTATTTACATAATTTTTATAGATTATCCGACGCTGAGAAAGAGCGGTATATATAGAAGGCCTGTTTGACGACGTTATAGATGGAGAATTAGCATCAAACGTGAAAGATTATGACGACGATCAGGTAGAAGTTGCCAATAACATAACTTTGTCGGATGTCGAGGAAAAAACCAATGAAAATGACAATGAAATTGACAATAAAAATGACAATGAAATTGACAATGCTACCGATGATATTGAAGAGGATGATGATACGGACGATGAAGATGATTCTGTGCAGATAAATCGACGTGCACATGAATATGTTGCTCGTGATGGCACCACATGGAGCTCAGAACAAAGACGTGCACGCCAATTTAAATACCTTCAACTATGACAACTATGTCAATTTTAAATACCTTCAAATGTTTTATGGCCCCGGAAATGGTTGATATAATAGTACGCCACACCAACAGGAAAGCGGAAGCACACACCAGCGGAAAAACATGGAAGGCGGTAACGTTGAGTGAAATACATGCGTTTATTGTTGTGCTTATTATGACTGGCAGCAACCGCAGCAACGGCGAATGCGCCACGGACTTGTGGTCGGTGGAAAATTGTCCATTGTATCGTGCTGCAATGGGCATTAACCGTTTTTAGGCCATAGTGCGGTTCATCAGATTTGATAATTCCAATACAAGGCATATACGCCTCCAAACTGATAAATCTGCACCAATATCCGAGCTTTGGACGATGATGAATTATAACTTTCAGCAGACATATAAGCCCAGCGAAAATTTAACCGTGGACGAACAGCTTTTCCCATATCGTGGCCGGACACGCTTCACGCAGTACATCCCATCAAAACCGGCAAAATATGGGATCAAAGTGTGGTGGCCAAGCAACTACAGGACGGGAAACCAACCAGGGTGAGCGCGTGGTAAAATATTTAGTAAGTCGCTGCCCTGGAAGCAGTCGAAACATCACTATGGACAATTTTTTTACTAAGCTAAATTTGGTGGAGGACTTGTCACCCATGAATTTGACGGCGGTTGGAACACTGAGAAAAAATAAAACGTACATACCGAGAGAAATGTTGGCACACAAAGATCGTCCAGAAGGATCAAGCATATTTGGTTTTACGGCAAACATAGCCATGTGCTCATATTTGCCAAAGAAGAAGAAAGCAGTAATTTTACTGTCATCTTTACATGACGATAATTCCATCGCCGAAAGCGGTAAACCAGAAATGATTGAATTTTACAACCAAACTAAACGAGGAGTGGACGTGATGGACCAAATGCTCGGCGAATATACTGGCCAAAGCTCAACAATGCGTTGGCCATTGTCTCTTTTTTTCAATATGATAGATCTAACGGTATTGGCAGCGTACATCATTTACTATGAGAATAATCCGAACATATCATCCAATAATTCAATACGTAAATGCTTTCTTCGCCAAGTCGCCAAAGAACTTTGCATGCCAATCATTGAAGAGCAGTCGGTAAATCAACAGATAATGCGCAACTTCAATACAAAAATTGCCATGGCCATTTTCATAAGTTCGGCCTTACAAGAAAAACTTGAAGTTCCACCATCAACCTCTGCAGCTGCTGGTGTGGGAGCAACGAAACCACAGGTTGGAAGCTGCCATTTATGCTATATTCAGGATCAACGCAGAAGACGAACCGATATGTCTACATTCTATGCAATATGCAATATATATATGCAATAATTGGGATGATAATTAAATTAATTACTTATAAATAATATATTTAGTTATAAGAAATAATAAATAAACAAAAATTATTTGAATTTAATAACAATTAAAATTTTTCCATTGAAAATATGAAGAAAACAGCAAAAAACCAGCTACTGGCCACACCTGTATCCGGGTATAAGACCGTGCAGGTGTCGACTTTGGAAGGTTATATCTTTTCAATGCCTTGACCAAATTTAATAAATAAGGTATGAATCGACGTGTAATGATTTCGTTTTCCGGAGTTTTAGGTTGATATCTTAAGCGGTTCAGCAGATACACCACTTTAAAGGGAATACTGGCCACACCTGTACTCAGATATAAGTCCTCGGGTTAAGCGAAATCCTTTATCTGTATGAGGAAACAATTAAAAATTTCCTTACATTTTTGACATTTTTTCTATTTGAGATCATCTTGTGGACATTTTTTGTAATAACTGCCCCGTTATGTCAAAGAAATAAAAATTCTAGCTAATTCTAAATTCAGCAAGTTTTATTTAATTGAAATCGGTTGAAAATTCGTCGAGTTATTAAATTTGAAGTATTTTGACTTCATTAGAAAATCACCAAAATAACTATGTTTTACAGCATGAAAAACAACGATTTTGTGCTGTTTTTAAAAAATTAATGCTTTAAATACTTAAATTTTATTCGATTTATAATTAACCAAGCATTTATATTATTATCAATTATAATAAAACCGTACTTTAATACAAACTACTTGTATAAACAACGGCTACGATGAGAATACGCACATATTCCAACACACACAATTGCTTTGTTGTGCTGTGGATATCTGAACATATAAAGAGAGATAAAGAGCAACATGGAGTTTATTGCAACTCTCGCAAACACAAGCTGGTGTACTTACTTTTAAGTGTACTTACTTTTAATATTACGAAAGGAAAATGTGCAGTAGTACAAAAATAATATTCTTAAACTTATTTCATAAAAATCGGCCCAGTACTTTTAGAGTTTTACAAAAATTTGCAATTCAATTTTTCATAATAGCAGATTGTGTGTATGTATTTTGTAGTGTGCATTTTGTTAGTATTTCTTCGTTATTGGTATTTTGCTGCGCATAGTGGCGCAGCTGAGAGCCGAGCACCACAAATGTTACTAGACGAATGACAGAAAACGTAACGCTTGAGTTTTTGTTCAACTCTTGATTTCACTCGCTATATTAAATCGATTCTTAAGGAGTAAATTCCAAAAAAGTACGTTATATTAAATAACTTGTAACACTATAACATGATATTTCTTTCTTTCATTCTGTTTTTTTTTTAGAGTTCTGTGTTTTTATACGCTAGCAATATAGTGTTTACTAGCAGGCACATTACACTATAGCAGTGCCGTGGTAAATTCATTTCATTCTTCTACGCCTTAAAAATACGGGGCACTGGAGTTTTTTCACTAACGACATCCACTTTTTCTGAAAATATTCCAATTTTCCTTCAATCTGTTTCAACATCTCCTTGGAGTGAAGAAAATCAGACTTAACCCTATTCACATCAGGCAGTGACTTTGAGTCTTGCACTTGAGGCTTGAAAGCAAAATAAGTTAAATGTTTTTTATTATTAGACACTATGTTTCTGTAATGTACAATTATTTTTTTTTTATGTTTTAATAATATTTACTTATTACACAAAATATTAAAAAATAGCATAAGCTGTTATTCAGATAGCGTGACAGGTATAGTGTTAAATGAAACGCTCTCACGCCCCTAAAAATTAATATATATCCAAAAATGGTAAACTTTGAAATACACGTAATTTAATACTCCATGACGTGATTTTAAATGTCAAGATATATGTCACTCCAAAATTTGATCAAATTGTGACTTTGGCCTCTTAAAACACCACGAAGGATCAGTCCAAGGTCAAAATTGTTTATGCAAAAAACTTTGTATTTTTCTTGAGTATCAATTTGATACACATTCAAAAAAAAAGTTAAGAAAATCGTTTTAAAAATTAAAAAAAAACTGATTGTTTTATATTTTTGTAGTTCTATTTTATTGTTTTCATAAATTTAAATTTAGAAAATACATTTATAAGTAATGAAAATTTGAAAGAGAAAAATGTCAAAAATGTTTATTTTTGTGGCTATGTGCCTTTATTAGCGCATTTTTTGCAAATATCATAATGATAATCATTACAAACATAATTCTTACAATTATCACAACGATTTGAATACAAATTTTTATTGTTTTTATATGCACATATGTAGCAACGGACACGTTTCGTAGTTTTTGGCAAATGGGTAATCGCCGGTAGTGCTTCAATATTGAGTCTTCGATGCTGAGATTTCCGCTTTTCTATGTGTTTTTGCACAAGAGCCATTCCAAGCTCCTCAATAAATATTCGACGATGTATATTTTTATTGGTTTTGTTGTTTTTCCAAGTCGGAAATAGCGAAATATACGTTATATATGCATTCAATGCACTCACGTCCTACATTTTGCAAAATACTGCCATTGGCCACCGATTTATCTTCTTTTTGCAGGTGTAGGTAGCCACCATCTGGTCCATAGTGTCCACGCCACTCTTGATTTTGTTATAATCCTGAATTAGATTTGGTTTCTTCTCAGCATTTTCACTTATAACGACGGCATTGTGCCAAGTACTGAGCAGTGTAACATATCTATAACGCCGAGGCACATACGACAGTAAAATAGCTTGTAATTTGTGGTCATATACAATAACGCTCGAATACACAGGTTTTTTTTTCATATCCAACAATACTGCAGGAATTTTGGTCCTATTTTTCCGTATAGTGCCCAGAATAGTCATTCGGCGTTTATGTAACTCTTCAGCCAATTCATAAGATGTGAAGAAGTTGTCGCATGTGATATTCCTCTCCGACAGCCCATTTACCAAATCCAAGACAACACGGCGTCCAATATTGCGCTCTGGAGCGGTGTTGCGACTGCGACCAACATAAATTTGTGTGTTGTAAACATACCAGGTAGCTGAATCGGCCAAAATCCAAATACTTATGCCGAATTCGTATACCGGTTTCGACGGTATGTATTCTCGAAACGGACAACGTCCATGAAATGGAACTAGCTGTTCATCTACTGTAACATTTTTGTCTGGAATGTATACAACTTGCAAATTATGGTTCCATTTTTCGTATATGGTGCGTATTGGTGCCAATTTATCACGGACAGAAGCAGTATTGGCATTACGTTCTTCTTTATCGTTAAATCTGATACATCCATGAATTTTTTTGAACATTTTCAGGGACATTGTGTCTCGAAATATTAGTCGACCAGTTTACTCATTCCAGAGTTGTGTAACACATTCACCAAGCAGCAGCAATCCGAAGCACGCATGTAGAGTATCCATATCTATTTGTTCCCATTCTTCTTTGTATTTCCGCAAACCATATAAATTCGTCATATTCAAAATAGTATTTTCTATCGGTCGCAGAAACAAATCAAATGCAGACAAAACATCTACAACACGAGCAGCTGCAACTAGTTTTGGTCCTACGACAACAACAAAAAGAAACAAACACTGAATATGAAGCACAAAACAAGAAGGGTAGGTTTTTTACCTGAAACAATATTATCAGCGCGCCTATATGAGTTTCTTCGGTTATTTTCAAATGGCTCCATTGAATATTGAATTCTTTTATTTTTTGACAAATATTTTGCTGTTGCATTTCTCGCAATTTCTTCTGCCACATTTTGTTCCAGTGGCTCAACATCGTACTTATCAGAATGCTCACCCATTTCTGCAGGCGCATTGTTCCTCCATTGTGAAATCATCGTCACTATCTACTGGAGATTCTTCTGCTTCACTTCCGGATTCGGAATTCATCTCTTTGACAGTTTTCACGTAGCTTTTTTTCCATTTTTTTGAAATCAATTAAATGTATGTATAACGCAATGAAAGTATGCGGCAGATAAAAATCTCTTCAAAATTCACTAAAATTACTTATCACTTCAAACAAATTCAATTCAATCTGCACTCGTGTGTGTTCAAGAGCATACTGAAAACAAAAAAATGAAATAAAACGAGCCTAACCCAAAAAACAACTGCAATAACCATCGGCAGATGTATTGTATCAAGTTGATACGAGGGACCGATTCGTAACTATTTCGTCTCAGGTAAAACCAGAAATGCCCGAACATTAAAATGCCCGATTCTACAGGAAAAATCATGCAATTTTCTCAAAAATCGGTTCTTTCCATCGGGAAATTTTTTTTTTTTATTCAACTTGAAAGATAAAAGTTGTATCAAATTGATACCAGGGACCGATGAGGGTTAAAGAGTTAAGCCATGTACTATTTGTGGGCCGTTTGTTGGCCTATAAGCCCAAGGGGTCTGGCTTTCTCCGCTACCGACTTACAGTTTTTCTTGCAAATTTTATTTTTTAGCTTCCATCTAACGGAAAATGGACGGGGAGCGAAGGAATTCATAAAAAGGCACATATGGGTGCTCTAGTGAATATAATAAAAAATTAAAAAAAAAAAAAAACAACCGACTACAAAATCACTACAAAGTAAAAAATAATTTTAAAAATACTTTTCCTTTTAATTTCTTGGTCATATTTGATAATTTATTTAAACATATTATTATATATGAAATCTTATTATCTTAATTTTTTTTTCTTATTTGTTTTATTATCATAATATATTAATTTCTTGATGAATACAAATGCTTTGAAGTTGGCGCTTCTGATTAACAGTCTGATTATATTAGCGCCGACCTTTAAAGCTTTTATATTCATCAAGAAATTAATATATTTATGATAATAAAACAACTAAGAAAAAAAGTTAAGATAATAAGATTTGATATATAATAATATGTTTAAATAAATTATCAAATATGACCAAGAAATGAAAAGGAAAAGTATTTTAAAAATTATTTTTTACTTTGTAGTGATTTTGTAGTCGGTTGTTTTTTTTTTTTAAATTTTTATTTCTTCCTTTTTAGAGAATATGATAAATTTTCGAAAAAAGTGTATACACAACATAAATAAAATTGTTCCGAAAAAATGTGTTCTATTAAAATCTGATAGTTTGTTGGTTATTTCAAATATCTGCCTCTTAAATTTAAATTAGATGTCACATGTTTTGGAATTATTATACCCATTCTTGTAACGAGTTTTAGTACCCTAGTGTCAATATTATTCAAGATATAGTGTTTTTCAAATATTGCCACGCCCCTTTGTTAAATAAGCTCCCACTTTCTGGAGCGTTATTTCCAATAATTGTGCCTACCCCTGTACTTTATTTCAGTACCCCAGCGTCAATATTAACTGCGAAAGTGTTCGTCTAGTATTGCCACGCCCATTTGTCGAAGTACGCCCATTTTCTTGCCCGTAGTTTGTAATAATTGTGCCTACCCCTGCACTAAATTGCAGTACCCTAGTGTCAATATTATTCGAGATACAGTAGTATCTAGCATTGCGAGATCTAGTATTGCCACGCCCAGTTATCGAATACCGCCCACTTTTGTACGGGCACCTCCACCTTTGAAGTCGGTTAAAAAAAAAAGAAAATCGTTTGTATGCAAATCATTCCCTGTAAAAAATATCTTTTTGATGGTGGAAATAAGATTATTCACCACTCGGAATTGCTGTGAATGTAAATATTTTTGTAAGTATGTACTTTTAAGAAAGTTATTGATGTAATAATGCTATACATAATATTATATAATAAAATAAATTAAATTGAATCAAGCAATCAAATTGAATGCATTGGTATTTTGTTTTCTTTTCTCTTTTATGATTCCACGCTAGGAATATTCAAGCAAATTTCCAAGTCATTTCTGAAAATCGATTTGTTTGAATTTATTATAAAAATATAACATACACTGCAAGTTTATTATGGTCCACTACTAGTTATTTATTAGGTACTTACTTGAAAGCACTTATACCAGATGTTAAAAAGAAAAAAAAAATCGTTTTATGTACTGTTTTATTGACAGCCCATAGTTGCCAACAGCAACAGTGCTATTTTCTGCGTTCGAACCTATTCTAAATGACCCTCTTTTGATTGATGTCAGCTTAAAAATTATGCATTACCAGCTACTACTTATAAGAGCCAGGTGGCAGCGCTGCCCGAGACTACGTATAGCATAACATTAAGAACAGCACGTGCGTGTTATTGCGTATTACCTGCCTCTGAGCATGTTGATTTATTCATGCAGGCTAAAAAAAAAAAAAAATTCCAGTATTTCTATAAGTGCCAAAATTGAAGGTTAGTTGCTGGGCAAAACTAAAGCTGGCAACAGTTGGCTGTCCACTTAAGGTGACAGCGTGGTTAGCAACGCCGTTGCATGTGAATTGCCTTCTTTTAAGCCAGAGTAGCAGCCATTAGCAGTAAAAGTGAAAATCGTTGCATGTTGTTGTGGTAATCTAGCATATAATTGATGTGTTGCAAGTTTTTGATGAGTTGTTGGAGTAGTTGTGGTTGATATTAATATGATTGACACACTTAGTTGCTCGTTTAAAAACCTATAATAATTTTAACTGAAGAGTTTTCGTAATATGTACAGCTTTAAAATCTGGAAAAAGGAAGACAGCAAAAAAAAAAAAAAAAAACTCCCCAGATCATTTATGAAAGCAGGAAGTCATTTTAATAAAGCCTACAGCATTGGCAACATTTGGCTGGCACATCGCCAAGTAAGCAATACTTGGCTGTTCTTTATAGTTTTTACTTTTGGCTTTTTCTGGTTTTGGTTACATATTTGTGTGCCAACTAGCGTAAACATCCGGTCAAGTCTTATATTTGTAGAAAGTTCAGCATGCAACGACCGGATGTTCATGTAGCCAGCAGACAAATATTCACAAAAACAACTTCATCAACTAGACTTGGTCTAGATTTCAACTAATATGTCTGCCAAAATTTGTTTTACTTTTGCATATAGATTCTGTTTAGTGTCGATTATTTTGAGCTATATTCAAGCTACTCTCGCTTAGTTCAAAAAACTCGTTTGTTTGCGTTATTGATTGAAATGTTATATATTTGAAGTTTTATGAAAATTTTTCAGTAAATTTGGCTGTGCTATTTAATTTTGTTCTTAAATTTTATAACCTCAGAATATCCTCAGAATATTTAATTTAAAACATGCTCTTATGAGCTGAGTTTAAAAAGACCTAACACAAAATACCTATAAACTGCACGCAGCCGGCAACCTTGATTTGATTTGTCATTATACGAGTATGTTAAACTCTTGTTATATATATGTATAATAAAAGAGGCATAACAATTTTATAGCAAAGCGGCATGAAATATAGAAGCAAGTGCTTAGAATTATGTGCATTTTAGTGTGGTCTTTAAAAATATGTGAGCTTGTTACTTTAACGTGAACGTTAGCATAACATAAACGTAAACATAAAAATAAGAAACAGCCTTTAGAAGAAACATCAAAATGTTTAGAAGCTTGCTCTTTGCGTGTATTAAGCATGCAAAGCATTTCAAAGAACTACGAAGCGTTTCAGAACAGAACAGAACAGACAAGCAGACATAACTAAATTGACTCAGGTGTTGATACTGATCTAGAATATATTGTGTATAATATGACATATGACATGGGATACCATCACATACCATGAGATATGACATGACATGGCATATGATATGACATGACATGCAAAATCTGAAAAAAATCGGAATCGTTAAAATCAATTTTTGGACAAAAGCGTCTGATTTGACATGGAATCACCGATATAGGTATGACCTGGCAAAAGAAAAGTTATTTTCAGTGTTCTGATGTATGAGTTCTTGATGATATAGCACGTGCCAAGACTGGTCAAGCACACCCTTTAAATTTGAACAACATCATTGAAACGGTTCAGATGTGATGGAGTAACATACGGACACCATTAGATTTTTATATTTATAGATATAGAAAATTGCTACTATCGAAAATGGAGAAATTTTTTATCACTAAAACATAGGTGATTTTTTCTGAGTGTGTACTAGCTGAGCACAAAAAGAGAAGAGTAGAGATAAATATGGAGTATATTGAAACTCTCGCAACACAAAAGCGCGAATGCTGAAGCAATGCGTGGCATCGGAGATGATTTTTTAAAAAACTTAAATATAACATACTTATTATTAAAATTTCGAAAGAAAAATACCATCTTACTATGCTGTAACATAAATATGATATTTTTAAAATTATTTCATAAAAATCAGCCTAGAACTTTTGAAGCTTACCTAAAAATAAAAATTTGCACTTCAATTTTATACAATTTTATATATATACAAAAGTAAAGATGTAAAAGTAGAGAAAAGGTTGCCTCAGAAGTAAGCTGAGCCATTTTGAAATATTCTCAAATCATGATGTTCGTAAAAATTTCGGCTGGTGTGGTTGAACCATCGGATGAATGAATCGGTATGAATGATCGGAAATAATTATACTAAAAAAGTTCTTCCGCATAAAAAAATTGGAAATCTTTACCGTTTAACCAAAGAAAAAAAAAAACCAAAAATTGATATTTTTCAATCTTATTTCCACTAAATTCAAATAACTTTCTGCTAACCTTGTTGTGAAGATATCGATGGAAAGGTTTTGATTGCTTCTATATATTCTTGGATAGAGTTAATCAATTTAATAGCCCTTTAAATTAAAATATTTATCTTTTGTCATTGCTTTCAATGTTTTTTAAATATTTAAGCTTAAATGGTACTGAAATTGATTAATTCCGATCAGGAATAAATAGCTAGAAGCAGTCAAAACCTTTCCAACCATATCTTCACAACGAGGGTAGCATAAAAAGCAATAAAGTCATTTGAACTTTAGTGTAAATAACATAGAGAAAATATCAAAAAAAAAGAAAAAATGCATGAAAATTAGTATTATCTGTACACCGAGAAAAAAGCAATAGATAAATCACCCAAGTTGGCTTGGGTAAAAAGAACTGTATGGGAATTATAAACTTATGCTTATTCACCTAAGCAATTTATTGTTTAATACATTGCTTTGAAAGCACATACATAAGAAAAAATATTTGATTCACCTAAGCCAAAAATCCCAAAATACAAAATTAAAAAACAACTATCATGGATGGCTTAAGCATAGTTCTGAGCTATTTTCTTCAAAAACAAAAACACAGCTGCGTCATTAGATACACGAGAGAAGAATAGATTTGATAATTTAATGGTTTTTTTTTTAATAAAACCAGTTTTAAATTAAAAAACACACGTTAATATTCACACCAGTAAATTTTATTACATTTCAACAACAAAAAGAAAGAAGAAAAGAAAAAAAAAATATTTGCCCGCCGTGCGGAATCGAACCTGGAACTTCTGGTGCCAATCTATCGCTTTACCCACTTTTCCAAGCAGCCTTGCTACTACTTCTTTACAAAGCCGCATGTTAACAGATGCTGTATTAACGGATGCAGTTTGTCGCAGTATTCTGTTGATAGCCAGGCAACAAAAATCTTTTAATAGATTATTGTGTTATGCTGCAGCATAGCTTCAGTTGTAATTAATATTGAATAAGTCACTCCGCGTAATGAAGGAGTTTGGTTCAATGCGTAGTATAGGGACTTCATAGACAGTGGTATCGGTTGGTGTGGGCTCGAATCTCAAAGGCATGCGAAGGTAAAATTTTTGTGTTTGATATTTAATTAAATTTAATTTAATATTCTTTAAAGCTGCAAAGTCACTAATTTCTAAGAAAAAATAAGACAAAACTGTGTGTGTTGATAAAAAAAAAATTTGTGTTGTGTCGATTTCGGTCAAGCAAATCACAGAACGAGAGGCGGCAGCTTCAAAAAAAAGGAAAATAAAAAAAACCAAAACCCGAAAAAAGTTATATTTTGAAAATTAAATTTTTTTAAAAAAGTAGTGCATAAAAAATTACCAAATACTTGGATAATTTATCACCTAAATAAAAATTGACACGTCAACATATAAAACTTAGGCGTTTTGATGAAGTACTTGGGAGGCTGAAAACTGCCAAAGCCATCTTATAAATTATACTAGGTTTTTCTTCAATTTAAAATAAGCTTTTTTTCGGTGTAGTTAAATGCAAAAATTTGAAATTTTTTGATGCAGTTTGGAATAACTTTTTCATAACTATTATTTTTGGCCGTTTGTTTTATTTTAACAAGCCTACCAGCCGAAATTTTTACAAAAAACATAATTTTTGTAGGTTATTTAAAAATGGTTGAGCTCACTGGAGGTTAACATGGCAAACAAAATATTTTGGGCATCGTCATAGCATAGACCAAAGTTTATTTTTAGTCAGTGGCATCGACACCTTTTTTTCTATGGAGATCGAAGCCTTAATATAGATAAATAGATATATTCAACTTTGTTTAAAACCTTCCACTCTTCCGTACTTATATATGAATGTTTATTTTTCTCACATATTTATCTATCTATATTCAGCCGCCGAGCCACCACGCATCCCCACCCCCCCTCCAGTAACCACTATCTTCATTAGTCTTCATATATATTCAACATATTTAATGAAGGTTGCTCATTGCAAATTCCTTGCACTACACATTCCAGCACAAACAATCGATAACTTTTATTTTTATCCTTGAAATATACTACAACACAGACAACGTGTCGTGGTGCACACTGCAACCCTGAACGGCGACGCTAGAAACCTCAAGGCAATCGGTTGTGAACTCATACAGGTGCAACATGTGGACTTGAGTAAATTAACAGTATTGCCATATGGTGCATACAACTCCTTTAGAGGCTATCAAACTTCCGTAAAAGGGAATGACGTACGTCAGTTGCTGCGCTGCTCATTTCTTGTGTAAAAAAGTTCACCCTGTTATTGTGTTTATTTGCTATGCTTGCGCTATCATTAAATATATCCTCGCATTCAAGTATGACGATGACGACAAGAACAACTGTTGCTAGTCATAAAACACTAAAATTAATAAAAATAATATAACAACAATAACAACAACAGCAATTTAAATAATAATTAGACTTGTTCTTAGCCTCCGCAGACGAATTTAGCCTATTTCACTCCCCAGTTTTCCAATTTTTTATGGCTTAAGTGAGGTTGTCGATTTTTGGGTCGTTGTATTTTTTTTTTTGAAGTCAGCAAAGGTTTTCCGCTGGCTCTACAGTGCGTTATCGGTTGTTAAGGGTGGTTAAGAAGGCTTGCTTGAGTTGTTAAGTGTGCGTGCCTGTTTCTGTGTAAATGTGGGTGTGGTTGTGGGTTTATGTCTCCTCTAATAAGATTGTTGCGTATGACTTTTGGTAGCCAGAGGTCAATAGCAGCTTTTTACTTTTGCCTTTCAATTTATTTTCTTTGCTAAGAATTGATTTTCTTCATGTTTCTCATTGCATAGACAAAATAAGATACAAAAACAAAACTTCAATGGTTTGCCATGCCGTTGAATTTTTTGTTTTCTCAGCTCTTGTTTTTTTTTCAACATCTCTGCCTCCGCCTGCCATTAGCCAGTCAAGCAATCTATTTATTTATTTATTTCTTCACATTTCATTGATTTTGTGTGCGATTTTTTTCAATATAAATTTAAACATTGTTTCTTTGGATCTTTTTTGGAAAAAGATATAGATACAAATTGATATCAACACAGCTTTTGTTTTCTTTTCATTGCTTGTTCCAATTTTGTGTTTTTTATTTTCTTTCAGTTTTGACTCATTTACCGTTTCGCTCAATCACTTGGCCCAATTTTTTTTATTTTTCACTTTCGATTTTTATATAATTTGCGCCAAATTGAAATTTTTACAATTGAATAAATTTCAATAAATTTTCTTTTGTGTTTTCTATGTTAAGTAAACTTTTATTTCTATGTTTTTTTTTTCGTGACTATTATAAAATTTCTACATTATTATTTGAGTTCGGCAGCAAAAATTTCTATCATTGCTATTTCTAGAATTTTTTTTAAAATAAACATTATCATCATTATGTGCTAAATATAAAAAAGTGCTACTTGTTTCAACAATTTTGTTCCACTGCTAAAAACAATGGAAAAGAATATTATGCAAAAGATTTTGCTTGCTAGCTTATCAAAATATTTCTTAGAACTCCACCTTGATTATAGCACAAAGCAATAAATGCTGTTTTTTGTTTCTTGTTCAGTGTATCTCAGTTAAAAATTTACCGCAATTCTTCGTGAAAAAGGTGCTTTTTCTGAAAATTCAACCAATTCTTAGATAAGTTTATCAAGTTGTTGTTTTGGGCTATTTCAAACCGAGTGCTATAAAGTGTTATTAATTTTCATTTCGACAGCTAAATTAATCTTTAAATTAATCTAACCCTCTGCGAATTTCTTAAGCAGCAGAAAGTACATACAAACCATGCTGGTGTAGTCAGACTCATTAAAGTAACTGCATTTTCAAAAATGCAAAATAATTTTACAAATTAAGCCAATAAACGAGTTATTGAAACGTTCTTTCAATAACAAGATAATTTAAAAAAAAACGTATAAAATGAGTTAGTTTCACTAATATCAGAACGTGCGCCAGTCAGTGTTAAAATTTATAAACCGATGATCGTGGACTACTGTTATTTTTTAGGACATCATAGAGTTTCTAGAATTTTCTAGAATTTTCTTTACATTATCATAAACAGTATCATCATTATGTGCTAAATATAAAAAAGTGCTACTGCCACAATACAATGCCACAAAAAAACAATACAATGCAAAATATTTTGCTTGCAAACTTAACAATTTTTAATTTTTATTTCTTAGAACTCCACCTTGAATATAGCACATATCAATTATTATTTGTTATTATTTATTTGAATGCTAAGCACATACGGCTTTATAGCAATTAATATTAGACAAAATAAATATGATAAAATTAATTTATGTACAATTAAATGTAAAATTGTCAGGATTTCAGGTATATACAGTTGCAATCCGGTTAGCTTCTTATTAGTAAATAGAATGGTCGATTAGAGTGGTGCTCCCATATGCCAGGCTAGACGGACAAGGTCGAGCTCATACATGTGCTAGGCAAGACAGACGAGGTCTTGCTCTGGATAATCAAAATATATCTATAGTGTGTATATCTGCATAAATATGAATTAGAGCACAGCTCACACATGCAAAGCTAGTCGTACGGCGTCAAACCGGCATATGCAAGGCAAGACGGACGTGATTTCGCTCTGGATAATCATATTAAACTACACAGTTAGATTGTATAAGTTGTTACCAAACATCACAGGTAAATATTAAGTATCCTTGGAAAACATGAAACAAGATTAGTGGCGTTGCTGTATCTAATCTAAAATATTAAATTTAATTGAGTAAACGGACTCATTTACAGAAATTGCATCTGAAACAAAATTAAAGTCCCCACCAGCGCTTCTGAGTGGTTTGTTTTGCAAGTAATTAGTTCTGCAAAAGATCATGTAAAGTAACTCAAAAGATCTTCTAGGTTGGAGCGAAATATTAAAGTAAATTTTACTCAGTAAATATTGACTGTCTACATATCCATGTAAAAGTTTGAAAATCCAAGTAGCATTTAGCATAATTTTCGGATTATTTAAAGTATGAAGATTTAAAAGTCGCAGACGATACTCATAAGGTGGTAGGTGATAATTAAAATTGCAGTAAAGATGTCTGAAGCAGAACAAAAGAAACTTTTTCTGAACTGATGCTAAAGGGTAGTTAAATTTGAAGAGCCGATGTTGAATGTGAACCACAACTTAACGTCAAGTTTTTTCTGCATTTCATTTGACATTTCTCAATTTCAGACTAACTCAGTTTGAACTCTGGAAAAATACACAATCGAGCAACGCGTTAAAGTTATTCAGGCTTATTATGAAAATGGGCGTTCAAATCAAAATGCATATCGTGCACTTCGTGATTTTTTCGGTCAATTTAATCGTCCAAATGTGCGTACAATTGGAAAAATCGTGCAAAAATTTGAGCAAACTGGGTCTGTAGGAAATGTGAAAACACCAAAGCATGCTCGTACAGCTCGTACTGCAGAAAATATTGCTGCTGTTCGCGATAGTGTGGCTGAAGAGCCATCCACCTCAACTCGTCATCGTGCCCAAAAATTGCACCTCTCACGCTCGTCGTTGATGAACATTATGCATAAAAACTTGCATTTACACGCTTACAAGGTGCAATTGACTCAAGAACTAAAGCCCCTTGACCATTTCAAGAGTCGTCAATGGTCAGAATGGTGGCAAGAAATGGCAACAGTGGATGATCAATTTTTGAAGAAAATCATCTTCAGTGGAGAAGATGAGTGTTAGCTTGCCACACAGCTAACGAATCAATGGCTCTTTTGCGCGACAAAGTCAATGGCCGTGTTTTCTCACGTGGTGGCGGTGTCAATTGGCCGCCAAGATCATGTGATTTAACACCGTTGGACTTCTTTCTGTGGGGTTATTTGAAAGAAAAGGTGTACGTCGACAAGCTAGCAACAATTCAAGAGCTAAGGGATGAGATAATTCGGCACATTAACGGCATAGAACCTCACTTATGCCTCAGCTATAAACTATTTTGCCCATCGTTTAATAAAACCTAAAACCTACTATTTGCTCGATTTATAATTTTATTAGTATGAATATGAAAGCGATGTTTAGTATTCATAGTTGCAAGAGAACGGCATCATTAGCATTTTTGAAAGGAAGAAATAGTTTCACGTCGTCTGCGTACATTAAAATACTCGAATGCTTTATGACAGATGGCAAATCATTTATAAACAGTAAAAAAAGAAGAAGCCCAAGGTGGCTTCCTTGAGGTACACCAGAAGTGACAGGAAACTCATGAGATTTTACAAGTTTAAAAAGAACACGTTGTGTTCTATTGCATAAATAAGATTCAATCCATCTTACAAGTGTTGTGGGAAATCCAGCAAGAGATTGCTTTAAGACTAAGAGTTTATGATTAACAACATCAAATGCTTTACTAAAATCTGTATATAAAACATCAGTCTGTAAGCCTTTTCCAAAATTCTCAATGGTTTTGGAAGTAAATTCAAGTAGGTTTGTAACCGTAGATTTTCCAGAAACGAATCCATGTTGGAGTGGAGACAATAAAGATTTAACACTATGTGATAATTGTGAACTAATAATTGCCTCGGAAAGCTTCGGTAAAGCGCTTAGTTTTGCAATTCCACGATAATTCTCGATCGAAAGACCTGTTACCAGACTTGTGCAACGGAATAATAAAAGACAACTTCCCGACAACTGGAAAATTGCAAGATTTTAATAAAGAAGAAAAAAGCAAAGTTATTGGACTTACTTATTCATCAAAGCAATATTTTAATATACATGACGGTATATTGTCGGTACCACTTTTATATAACGTTTTAAGAGCTTTTAAGTACGATAAAACCGTGTTAGTATCAATTATTGGGAGACAAATATCCCCAGATTGAACACTAAATGGGTATTATAGATTATCATAGGGTGAAGATGAATAGGTCGCTTTTAAAAATTCAGCGAAAAAATTACAAATGCTATTCTCGCTATCCGATTCAACAGTTTTATGTTGCATAAAAGGAGGATAGGAATCAATATTTTGTTTTGTGTTGACCAAATTTCAGAATGATTTAGCATCAGATTTGATGTTTCATTTTACTTTTATTAAATAAATATCGTCAGATTGCTTGCATAATTGACGATACTTGTACTTATTAGAGGTATAAGAACCAAAATCTGTAATGCTATGAGCTTTTTGAAATTTTTTATTATGCATGGATTTTAATTGAAATTCTTAATTGCCTCAGTTCTTCAGTAAACCCTACATGACCAGATTCTAAACGGACTTTTCTCTGGGGTACTGATAATAGAAAACATTCATTGAGAGTTCTATTAAAAGCAGAGACAGCCAAATCAAGGTTTTCTGACAATGTTTTTGTATTAACGATATTTTGTACGGATGTCCAGTTAATATTAGATGTATAGTTTTTTAACAAAACATAATTGGTTCTTTTAAATTTTAGCTCAGCTGGAGGTTGAGCAATACGATTATTTACAGATTGTTTAGGAAAATTAAGAGTAATTTCTAAAGTTCGATGGTAGGGATCTTCAGGGAGCACGAGTGGAACTGTCCTTGAAACAGAAATAATATTGCTGTCGTCAAAATATATAAGATTTAACAAACGGCTATTCTTGTTAAAGTGGCTGTTTAATTGAAAAAGTCCTTGACTTGAAAGCTCATTTAAAAATGAATCAGCAGATGAGCATTTAGACGAAGGCAATAATACTGCAGCGTTTTCGGTGCAGCAGTTCCAAGCTACACGTGGAAGATTAAAGTCACCCGTTATTAGAATGTGATCATGAGGCTGAAGTTTTAAATACACTTTATTTATCGAAACCAAATGTTTCAGATATACCTCTACGTTGGAAATAGGAGGAATATATGAACATGTTAAATAAAGATTTAACGTACCATGCTTTACAAGAACACAACATATCTCAATATCGGATGCCTCAGGAATTATTATTTCTTGTGAAAAATAAGAAAATTTAATGGCAATTAAAACTACACTGCCATTAAAAGAATTACCAGCAATAGCGTTTCTATCTTTACGGCAAATATTGAAATTATTAGACAGAATTTCAGTATTTAGGGTGTTAGGCGTAAGCCAAGTTTCACTGAAAACAATTATGTCAAAAAGTAGGTTGTCGCTTAAAATATGTTAATATTTTAACTTTATACTTAATCCTCGAACATTTTGGTATAAGATAAGGAATGCAAGGCAACAATCTAGTTTTTTTGTCTAGTAGTACGAATAGGTAAAGCAGCCAGTGTAGTTTTAGTTTGTGATCTCGGAATATATTCGTGAATCAACGTATTTTCAGGCCAAAAACCTTGATCTAATACCGTATTAAAGAGATTCCCAGGCAAATTTATTTTAAAAGAGATACAGTATGCTCACATGAAACTTGAATTTGTTAACCGAAATATTATTCCTAACAAGATTCAATTTAGAGTGTATATGATGTAAAACGTCTTCTTCGGATGTATCAAGAGCCAAACGAGACACAAATATAGATCTAGAAGGCTGAACAAGTTCTTTACAAGACGGCAGATTAATGCTTTTTTTCAATATTGGTTTTGGTAGAGCACCTGTTAAAACCGAGCTCATAACAGAAGTTGAAGGAATAGTATTAGTAGCACTACAGGCTTCAGCATAAGTTCTTTTATTACCAGGATTACCCGGAGAATCATCACTTACGGCTATAATTGGTACTACTTCAAAAGACTTAACCGGATGTAAATTCAGATCAGCTGATGCAGCCTCATTGGTAGGCGCAATATATCCAGCATTTTGATCTTTATGTACAGACTCAGTTGACTGCGCATTGGAAGGTGAGTTCAAAACAGGTGAAAGTGAAATTAAATTAATATTATTAACAGACGGAGGTATGGATGTAGCACCAGGCTTAGCAGATTGAGCAGAACTTCGAAGATTCATGGGCTCAACAGCAATAAATGCTATTTTAGTTTAAATTATGTTATGTTATTCTTAGCATCCTTTTTAGTGAGTCTCAGCAAAAAATTTACCACAATTTTTTCAACGATTTCTTAGTTTAGCTTATCAAGAAGTCGTTTTGGGATATTTTACACAGAAAGTTATAAAGTGTTATTAATTTTAATTTTGACAGCTAAATTAATCTTTTATTTATCTAACCCTCTGAGAATTTATCAAGTAACAGGAAGAAAACCTAAGCCACGCCAGTGTGTTCAGATTCATGAAATTTACTGCATTTCCAAAAATGTAAGCAATTTTACAAATTAAGCCAATAAACAATTATGTAACGTTATTTCAATAACTTGATAATTACAAAAAAAAAAGTATAAAATGAGCTACTTATACTAATATGAATAAGAAAATACAATTTTAATAATATAATAATGTACCAATTGAAATGATGCGAAAATTATGATTATCTTTTATGAATATTTTAATTTTTATTACATATTCCTCTACTCTAAAACGTTTTTGTTGAAATTTACTACAATAGCTGTAGGCAACAGTTTAGCTACTTTAACTGTAGTAAATTTACACACCTTTATAAAGTTCAACATTTGTTGTTTACTATTGGTATGTAGTGAAATTCAATAGTTGGTGTTTAATTTTGCTTAAAATATATGGCTTTAATATATGTATTGTAGTAAACTTAAACATTAGTTTGTAAATCAATTACGACCTTCTTTCATAAGTTTTTAAGTTATGTGTTTATAGATCTCCAATAATTTTTCAATTATTAAGGGTTATATTTTATCGAGCTCAAGGTCAATGTTGCTGCTTTTTCCTTCAGTTTTTTTCTTCGGAAAGCAACATTGACCTTGAGCTCGATAAAATATAACCTTTGTTGCTGCTTTTTCCTTCAGTTTTTTTCTTCGGAAAGCAACAATGACCTTGAGCTCAATAAAATATAACCTTTAATAATTGAAAAATTGTTGGAGTTACATAAACACATGAATTAAACATTAGTTGTTTAATGTTGCTATCATTTTTGTATTACTATTGCAAAATTACAACCCTTATATGGATAATATTCAACAACTTTTGTTCACTTTTACTACAATAATGTGGTAATATAAAAAAATACTACTGCTATTTACTAATATTTAATATGTGTTTGGCAATTAAAACTGAACTAAGCTTCAACTAATTTTATGATTGATTTTATTTTAATAAAACACACAAATCTGAATAAAAAAAAAAAAGAAAAACTTTCAAGACCGTTGCACCAAGAAGCTATATCAATTTGTCGTTAGAGTTATAGAAATAAAACAGAAATAAAACAAAGCATTTTAAAAATCAATTTTTAAAAATTTATTAAGCACTTCTCACACTCACATTCCTATATAAATATTGAGTACATTACAAAGCAGAAATATTTACAATCTTAGCTTAAAATTAAAACACGTTATTTAACACAATTTTTGTAATTAGAAAAGCGGATACCGGACTGAATAATAAGCTGCTTACTTGTTCATAGCCAAACGTGAATGAGAATATGATGCAATTATACAATTGATGTTGAAAATTCAACATGTCTATTGGCAATGAAATTTATGATGGAAAAAAAGTTTAATATTAAAATTGCAGCAAAATTCAACATATGTTGCTTAATTTTACTAAAGTTTATATATAATTTTAAACATTAAAAATTTACAATGAAACTTTAAACAAAAAATTACTATTATAGTTATAGTAAATTTGTATTTACTTTTTAGAGTGTATAAAATCAATGCATTTCTTCAATATTATTTGTTCCGCAGATAAAAACGATGAGAGTATTTTCTTTCAATACACTTAATAAAGTTACAAATAATTTTCTGCTTTCTTTTGCGCTTTATTTTCTTATGTTTTGTCGACATCACTTTCCAAAGTGCATCACTTTGAGCATTCTAGTAATTTGTCAACATTTTGTTGTGTTCTGCATTTATTTTGTTTTTCATTTATTTGCTCGCAATTTACTCGATCTCAATAAAGCATGCAATACAATAAAATTCTCTTGTCAACAATTCCTTTTTTTTCAACATTAGTTCAAGAGTATTTGAAATAAACAAAAACAGGTTAGCAAATAATGAATAAATCAACAAAAACTAAAATAACAGCAGAACGAAAAAATAAACAAAATAAAAAAATATACATTCAAGATATGATGGAAGGAGCTACACTTTTGCAACAAATGCAAGAAGAAAAAAAAAACAATATTACAGCAAAATCATAATGTGTTTTACTTTCTATTTTCTTTGTGTTTAAATGCAGCAGAAGGCGTGGAAGCAGTAAGAAAAATCGAACAAAATGTGCATGAAATCAAGCATAGATTATGTAACATATTATTTTTAAAAATTTCTGTCATGTTGCAATATATTAAAAGTAAAAAATAATGTAAATATATTTTATTGAAAAATCAGCATATACAAGTAAATATTTTTCAATTAAATAAATTGAAATCCTAAAATGTTAAAAATGAGAAATATGCCTGCACTAAAATTAACTTGAATGAAATTAATTTGGGATGGCAAAATTTAAGCCAATGAACTGAATTTAGATCAGAAGATAACAAGCAATATATATAAAGTTCCATCAGTGCCTATAATTTTCAAAAAATAAATTAAACACATTAAAAGTGAATATGAGCAACGTTTGGTTGGTTTAATGTTGCTCAGTCGACTAAGATGATTACCATGAATTAGCTGATAGTCAAAAGGAGCTTATTAGATAGTTATAGCTCACGCAGTGAACTAAATCTTTATATGACACACTGTGAACTCGCACCAAGGCACACTGGTGCCGCTTAATATGTGTGTATCCATATTTTGGTCCATATTTAATTTCAAACCTTTGAAAGTGTCCCTTATGATACACAAAGTTTTTTTAATTCATTCATGTGGTATAATTTCCTTCTCTCCCAATAAGGCAAAATGCTCTCTTCAAATTTTGTCAGTGTTTTAGAAATTTAATAGAACAAAAAAAGTAAAAACAGAGTAACACTAATATTTAGTTTTTTTTTATTTTCTGTATATGTTTTTTTTTTTTTTTTTTGTAACAAAATAAAAATATTTTATGTTTGGATTTAAGATATATCGCCCATTTCATATTGAAGTGTAATATCAGTTGCACTGACCATCTCCAATATGGCTCAAATTTTGTGTTTGGATTGGTTTTTTGATTAGAAAACCAAATCTAAAGTTATAAATAAGCCACCAAAATAGGATCTACTTTGAGAAACGTAGCACAGTTAACTTAAATCCGATTTTTTATTTTAAGGAAAAACAATAAAACTTTTGAAAAAATTGCAGTGAAATGACCCATTCCTAATTTTAAAGTTTAAAAATGCCAGCAATAGTTGCATTAATTTTTTTTTTCATTATTTTTATTTTTTTACGGCGACCGTAGCGTAGTCGGTAGAGTGTGTGGCTCATACGCCAGAGAAACCAGGTTCGAATCCCCCATCTGACACAGAAAGTTGTTTCAATTGAATTAATTTTTCTGTTCGACCGTCACCTCTCTGCAGACAATGGCAAGCCTCAGAGAGTAAAAACTGCCATGAAAAGCTTCTTGAGAGCATAAGCCGTTCGGAGTCGACATAAAGCTGCTAGTGTTGGTATGCTCCCTGTGAGGATACCCGTAGGTCCTTAGTCGTGGCCCTAAAGTGATGTGCTATCTGATTGGATTTCCTCCAATAGGAAATATCGCATCCTACCACAATTTTCCTAGTAAAAAAAAATGTTACCTTACATTTAACCGGTAGGGTAGCTGCCAAATGAATAAGCAGTCGTCAGGTTGCCAAAAGATTTTTGATGTGTACTATAGTGGCTCACCAGCCGATTGTATACTTACTTTAATGTGTACTATCCACACTGGTCCGCTTCAAAGGAAAGAAAATAGTTGTTGGTATCTAGGAAAAATAATGTACTGCGTCATCAGACTCTTTATTCGTTCTTCTTATTTCTAGGTGAAGCACAGATATTTGACAGATTTTGTTAAGTCAGCATATTACTAATTGCTGCTATAACTTAAGCACGCGCTCTGAAGTGCTTCTGTTTGTCGTAATGTGATCATGTCTGGTATCATGAATTGAGGTAGGTCGGTGCTTAAAGCAATTTGTGCTGCGTTTTATTTTACTATCTGATTATGCATACCGCAATTCATGATCAAGGTTAGTCGATATTTGCTATCGGCATTAATTTATTAAAGTTTGAATTGGTTTGTGACGACTGAGTCACACAGTACTACGTTCAGTTCTCGATCATTTGTGTTCAATCATTTCACTACACACACAACACAATTGATCATAAGAAGCTCGGTCAAAGTCCTTTCAAGGGCTGAAATAGTCATTTGGTTTTTTTTTTTTTTTTTTTTTAGTGACTGGAAATCACCTTATTAAAAAAAAGGTTATAACAACCGAGCAGTAAGAAAGAACCATTTTTAATTTGCTGAATTTCGCTAAGGATTATATTAAAAAGTATCGAGGCTGGTTAAAAGATGTCATATTCCTTGACAAAAGTTAATTCAACTTCTTCGGAAGTGATGGACGAGCAACGTTTTGGTGAAAAGCAAATGAGGAGCTGAAAAGCCAAAAACACCAAACCTATGCCAAAGCACGGGGTTGGCAGCGTAATGAAGTGGGGATGCAAGGAGTTGCAAACTTAATTTTCGTCGATGGGGCAATGAACAGAGTCTTACCTAAATATTTCAAGAGACAATTATATGCAAAAAAAAAAAAAAAAATTGGAATTTTCCTGTCATATAAGAAGTACATCAGGTTTTTTGGCAGAGCATTGGTCAGCTTCCATAATTTATTTTTTTTTTAATGAAATCAATTTTATTAAGAAATATAAGATTTAGTGAATTTTAAAAATTTAGGGACATGAAAAACAATTTTTTTTTTCTTTTTGCTTATAATATTCATTTCAACTCCACCAAAGGGTGACGAAATCGTCTGCTGAAAAACCGAGCGTCGAGCGGCGAACAAAATATCTTTGCACCAGTATTGCTGGAACAAAAAATCAAAGGGCATCTTAAAGAAGGCATAGTTAGATAATGTCACTCCGTGTTCCGTGTTCCAATATGTGTGTGGCGGCTGTGGCGTACTGGTTAATGTGCGTGTCTGGTAACTGCTAAAATCCAGGCTTGAGTCCCATCTGAAACATAATGTTTTTTAATTGAATTTGGTTCTTTCGTCACCTCTCTGCAGACAATGGCAAGCTTCAGAGAGTAAAAAGTACTATGTAAAGATTCTTGTGAACATAATCCGTTCGGAATCGGCATAAAGTCTGTAGGTCCAGTTCTCGATCATTTGTGTTCAAACATTTTTCACAACACTGAACGGATCATAAGAAGCTCAGCCAAAGTTCTTTCAAGGGCTGAAATAGCCAATTCGTTTTTTTTTATATTCTACAATCAAGTTATTCAGGTCAAAAAGAAAAGAAACACCAGTCTGCGAAATAATTTCTCGGAAAAACTTCTAAGCCTCTTCTGAAGCAAAATGAGATATTTTATATTCTATTTGGATTCTATTTGATTATACAATACAGACATGGTTCCCAAGAAATCGTGTAAGCTGCACTAAGACTGTCATTTTAAGAAGATTGCATATGGAGGAGGACATGGCTTGACGGTTGTTTATATATACATATATATCTTTCCGATAAATTGAGATATAAAAAAATAATAGCATTATCATAATAATAGTATTATGATCCTACCCCGATAAAAAAGCTTATGTTAAATTAACAAAAAACCTAGTATAATTAAATAGGCTGGCTTTGGCAGTTTTCAGCCATCTAAGTTTTTCATTAAAACGCCTAAGTTTTACATGTTAACTTGCCAATTTTTATTTGAGCGATTTATAAACTAAATATTTGCTTATTTGTACATTATTTAAAAAAAGATAAGTTTCAAAACAGTTATAACTTTTTTTCCGAGTTTTGGTTTTTCTATATTTTTTTTTTTTAAGAGAAGCTTTTTATACTCCTGTTTCTGTGATTTGCTTGAGTGAAATCGACACGACACTTTTCTTTTTTCGAAACCGTTTTTCTTAGAAACTTATAGCTTCTTTGTTACCCATCGACCCAAACTACTTCGTTACTCAGAGTCATCGATTCAATATTAATTACAACTGAAGCTATGCTGCAGCTCAGAACAATAGTCTATTAATAGATTTTTGTTGTATGGCTATCAACAGATTATTGTGCTATACTGGCGTCTGTTAATATAGCATCTGTTAACATAGCTGCAGTTACACCAGCAAATAGTAGCAAGGCTGTTTGGATCGGTGGGTAGAGCGATGGACTATGAATCAAAACGTCCAAGATTGATTTCTTAGGCTGGCAAAAAAAAATTTTCTTTTCTTTTTGTTGATGTGGGATATACACAGTTTCGATAATATCGTAAGTTGAGACGTAGAATGTTTTATTTGATATATTTGGTTCACGAATTTGTTGGTATGGTATATTTTTATGTGGGTTCAAAATATATGTAATTCAATGTTATGTTTAATAACTCAATGGAAATAAATATTTTGAAAAATATGATTTAATTATTTTTCCGGTAAATTTTATTGAAAAGTTACCTTTAAATAAGGAATATATATAATAATAATATCATAGTTTTTTGTATTTGTAACAACTTAAAATTTATTTTTTAAAAAATAAATGGAGTTTTCATAGCAAAACGACCATGCGCAGTTGCTGTATAATAACCCCTTCGCACGAAATTATCGTATGTGACAAAAACCGAATTTTAGAGAAGAGTGTTTTTTCTACTTTTTATACACTTTAATATTGTTTTATCTTTAAGTAACGGTGAAGTAAATACAGGCATAGTACGAAAGGGCTATGTAAAAGTGAGCAATCCGCCTCAAATTCTAGTTTTATATAACAACAACAATTACTATGTACAAAATATTTTTGTATGACACATACGATAATTTTGACCACAAGGTGTAAATGACCAAAATGAGGTGTAGGTGACCAAAAAGGTGTCCATTTTTGGTGTAACCATAGGAATTTTAGCTACAATAATTTAACAGGTAATGCGTTGTTGAATGTAGAACAAATTTGCATCAAAAAGTCAATTTCGAAAAAATGTCACATCGATAATTTTGCGCAAAGGGGTCGATATGTAAGCCTGCGTAGTAGTAATAGACTTTTCTGTTGCCACGTACTGTTTCTGAAGCTACATACGTCTGTATTATTTATTGTATTAATCTTGCTGAAGATTAACAACTGAAATGTAGACACATATAAAAAGTTGACATATATTAATTACAACAGCAACAACACAAGCAGTTATTTCGTAATATTCCTAAACGAATGCGCTTCAACAAACGACACGATGTTGCGTTCGTGATTTTGGCACGAACCAAATCAACAACCATAACAACAACATTTGTATTTTATGCATGATTCTTCTTATACAAATATACCAATTTTTCTTCTCAGATTTTGCTATTTTCAGACTTTATTAAAGAAGATACAAAATTCAAAGTTAAATATTCATTTCATTAGCCATGTAACTAATACTTTGGCATATATTTTATCTTTGTACAATGAATATTAAAAGCTGAAGGTATTATCGAAAAAGTGAACAAAAACTTTGCATTTGCTTGAGAAAATTTGCATAAAAAACCTCCAAAGAAACCACGATGCAAGACGTAATTTACTTCAAAATCCAGACGTCTTCCTTATACTTTACCAGGAAAATAACCCTAAGCATGAGGCTTATACTATACGAGAATGGTTGCTTTAAAATTGCCAAAAAGTAATCGATACGCCTCCATAATCCTTCAACTTAAGTTCCATTGAAAATTTATGCAACGAATTAGATCAACATTTTTACGATAGGACTGCTTTTTTCATCCGGGGTTTCAAAAGAAGACTTCAAAAAGAATGACATTAAATTGTAGCCAATTGTACCTGAAAGATTATTTTGAATTTTCCACAAAGTCTAGACGAGGTACTCAAAAGTTTTCTCTTTGGAGTATGCGTGTTGAGTAGTGAAGAAATGTTGTTGGAAGTCTAGTCAAGCACAGAAGTAGAAAGATAGCATTAAGTAAAGAAAAATAGTGTGACATAAGTCACTGGCATGTGCGTTAACCGTTTCGGGACGACAGGGATATTTTTATCCCAGAAAAATTTGAAAAATCATATCTCTGAAAATTCTCACACGATTTGGTTGAAAACCGTCCCAAATCATTATTTATATTCTTCTCTACAAAAAATTTAATATAGCTGTCAATATAACACATCAAGCTTATTTCAAAAGTCATAAATCAGTTCGCGCGGTTTGAGTTGCTAATAAGACCATCGACAAAAGCTCAAAAAACAAGTGTTTTAATTGTGGAAAAAAGTGTCATTTAGTAAAGTTTTACTCAAACAGTTGTTATTTCATAGAAAATGTAATCGAAAACCAATAAAAAGATATTTTTCTGAATTTGCGGCTAAGGTAAGTTTCGTGGGATAAAATCATCCCAAAACTGTTTATTTGTGGGACGTTAACATCCCAACCGTACTCATTCACATTATTTTTCTTAGAAAAATATGGACGGAAAACGTAAACTGGCGACTCCAGAAATTGAGGATTTTCTTAATAATTCAAGCAATGATGAGGATGATCCATTTGCTGCTAGTGATTCTTCTTATAGTCCCAGTCAGAAAGGCAGTAGTGCTTTAGAAGAGGAAGAAGACACGGATCATAGTAATGAAGGAATGGAAATTGTTGATGCGAATGAAACTGCAAATGATATTTCCGATGACTCTGACGAAGAAATATTTGAAGTGGAACGTCTGGATGAAGAAATTGTTTCTGATTGGCCAAACAATGTTATAATTTGGTCAAACCCCCTACCAACATTCACACCACGATTTACAGTTAGTGAAGATCGCACCGTTAGCCATGGAGGAATACCTCGAGGATTGAAGCCTGTGGAAATATTTTTCAAGCTGCTGCCTAGAAGTTTTGTTCATCACATTGTTCATTCTACTAATGAAAGGATTGATATTTTCAATAGCAGCCATCCTAAAAACAAACGTGCAAAAACCGATTTCGGCGAAATACTTATATTGCTTGGATGTACCTTTGTTATGTCATATAATCGAGTGCCATCTTTGAAGGACTATTGGTCGAATAGCACGTCATGCATACATAAATGCATACATAAAAAAAGCAATGTCCAGAGACCGGTTTTTACACGTTATGTCCAAACTTTATTTTTCTTCCTTATCATTCCAACCTGATCCAAAACCAAAAACTTATTTCGTTGATGATTTGGTAGATTGTCTAAAAAAAAACTTTCAAAAATATAGATCAGACTCTCCGTTCCAAAGCATTGATGAATCTATGACAAAATTTCTAGGCCGCTCTACGTTGAAGCAGTATATGCCACTAAAACCTGTAAAGAGAGGCATAAAACTATGGATGCGATGCGACAGTTTGACAGGCTATACGTACGATTTTAATATATATTCCGGAAAAGAAGACCATTCCTATCAATCATCCACATTAGGCGAACGCGTTGTCATGAAATTGTCAGCGACTATCAGACACCCTGACACAACGTTGTGCTTTGATCGCTTTTTCACGTCAGCAAAATTAATTAATAATATACCGTTTCCAGCCTTAGGTACTTGTATATCTAACAGAAAAAAATACCAACTTTTACTGAGAAACTAAGCAGAGGAGAATATGTCTTCAAGAGCAATTCGTCTGGTACTTTGGCAGTGGTTTGGCAAGACACAAAACAGGTTATGCTGCTTAGCAACTGCCATAAAGCTTCAGTGGACACTGTTACAAGAAAACAGAAGGATGGCAAAAAAATAGATATAACATGTCCGGATATTGTAAAAACGTACAGAAATCTAATGGGTGGCGTAGATTTGGCGGACAAAATGAGTACCTTGTATGAACTTGACCGGAAGTCAACGAAATGGTGGCGAAAAGTTTTCTTTCGGCTTATGATGACATGCGCTGTCAATGCGTGGATAATCCATGCGGAAACAAATCATCCACGGCAAAAAAGAGAACCATTTTTGGGATTTTTAGTCGAGCTTTCCGAATCTCTCATTGACGAAGGAAGCAAGCAAGCGAAAATACGACGCAAAGTTCGAACAGGACCCCTCAGCACTATGAAAAAACGTATCAAACAAAATCTGGGGGACCATTTACCAACACGAACAAACAAGCGACAACGGTGCGTAAATTGTACTAAAAACGGAAAAGAAAGTCGCACAAATCAGCTTTGCATTGCCTGCAACTTGGCGTTTTGTAAAAAATGTTTCACACCTTGCCATAGAAACTAATTAAAATAATTTTATGCTACAATAAATATTATAAAAGAATAAAATAAATTGAAATAAAGTAAAATATATTCTGATTTTATTATTCAAATTTTGCTTTTCAGGTGTGTTTGGGATGTTTTTGTCCCAGGACGATATCTCCTTTTCGGAACGTCCTAAAAATATTTTATGAAATTACTTTTCTTAAAACAACATTAGGAGACTATATCTAAACTCTTTTTTAAGATTGATGGCCACAAAAGTTCTCGTCCCGAAACGGTTAAAGTGTAGTGTCATCGATGTTGAGTACTGTATCTTGGCAGAACCTCTAGCCCGAGGAGACTATCGTGGGCTGGCAACCTTCGGGGAGTTTCATGATGACTGCAGAAGCTCAATGTCACAAGTAGGCCTGGACAAGCCACCGTGGACTTACGCATTGCTACTACCAGCTGGCAGTTCCCTTTTTTGTTAGAGATTTTAGATGTGTCTCGTTTCTACCAGTAAGTGTGGCTGGTGATCAATATGGTATATCCATCCAATGGTGCACTGGTACTATTAAGTTCCAATACTGGAACCTATCTATATCATGTATTTATTAATTTAAATACATGACCTATGGTGTGCATCCTGTGTTGAAATTGGATAAATAGGGCTAAGATACATATAGACTCCGGATGGTTTCATCTTATAGGTGTCAATTTCTTGAACCTTCGACACCTCCCCATGGTGCTTGTTTAATTAACACAACAAGAAAGATGTCAACGTTTACAGAGACCCTCCTTTGTGCACCATTTTTGTATAGAGCAGAACATCTGACACAATCTGATCCGAGATAAACTGCTGAACATCTGTCACTGTGCTATCAAAGCTCACCCTTATGACAACTGTTACGTCATCAGCGTATTCAATATTAATTCCACTATCCTTGATTTTGGTAAGAAGGCTCTCGATAACTAAGTACCAGAAATGTGATGAGACAACTCCCCATTGTGGATTACCGCTGGTTGTATTAGCTTTAAAGACAGTGTCTTCTGTGCTTGGATCAGTTTGCTTTTAAGCATAGCCATAATCAGAGCTGGGTAAAAAAGTATTCATTACTTTTCAATTCCAATTCCTTGGAATTAGGAATTGGTAATTGGTCGTCTCAATTCCTCAGGAATGGAATTGGAAAAAATCGTCAATTCCATTCCAGGAATTGTAATTGGTAATTGAAGTTTTCAATTCTTCAGGAATGGAATTGGAAAAAATGGTTAATTCCATTACGGAATTGTAATTAGAAATTGAATTTTTCAACTTTACAAGAATGGAATTGGAACAAAATGGTCAATTCCATTACGTAATTGTAATTGGTAATTGAACATCTCAATTCCTCAGGAACTGAAATTTTCAATTCCATTACAGGAATTGTAATTGGACGTTACTGTAAATGTAATTGGATTACAGTAATCTCAATAACAATTTCAATTGGATTATAGTAACCTCAATTACAATTCCTATAATGGAATTGAATATTTCAATTCCTGAGGAATTAAGATGTAATTACCAATTACAGTTCCGTAATGGAGTTAACCATTTTTTTCCAATTCCATTCCTGCAGAATTGAAAAATTCAATTACCAATTACAATTCCGTAATGGAATTGACGATTTTTTCCAATTCCATTCCTGAGGAATTCAGATGTTCAATTACCAATTACAATTCCTGGAATGGAATTGATGACTTTTTTCCAATTCCATTCCTGAGGAATTGAGGAATTGACGATTTTTTTTCCAATTCCATTCCTGAGGAATTGAGATGTTCAATTACCAATTACAATTCCTGGAATGGAATTAAAGAATTTTTTCCTATTCCATTCCTGAGGAATTGAAATGACCAATTACCAATTCCTAATGATTTTCAATTCCTCCAAGGAATTGGAATTGTGGCGGAATTAATTCCAAAAGCAATCATTACAACCCAGCTCTGGCCATAATCCATTAGTTGGTGGTAAATGTAATTTATTAAGACCCTTCTGGTGGACTCATGGGTTATGTAATCGAATGTTTATTCGACATCAATTAAAACCAACATGAATATTGCTTCTAAAACTGAAATAAAGGCGTCAAAACGTCAAAAAGTAACAATAATCTTTCACATCAGATTTTGAAAGATGGTTTTAAACATAAAAAAATTTTTTTTTAATGCATCACAACCAATCATAAGATCATGGTCGTAGTTTTGAAATACACATGTTTCGCTAAACTCAAAACTTGGGAAAGAAATGCCAATAGCAAAAATACTAACAAGATATTTCTCTTCATATACATACATCAATTTTATTCAAACTTTAGTTGCTTTAGTAGATTACACGAATTAATATCAAAGTGTAAGCCTTAAAGTATTTATAAAAAGGTAAGAACATTTATGTGTAGACGATAACTGCAAAATCAAGCATAAATTACTGTACCAAAGTTCATCACGTATTGCAATAGTTGTACAACTGAAATGTTTTATTACAACTATAAAGATGATTTCATCACATTTAGTTCTATAGAAAAAAATAACTTAAGAGTCGAGCTAAATTTAATAAACTTAAGTTAGAAGAATTGTAATTATGTGTTTTCCCTTTGCTTTGTATAACAAAAATAAGTACTTTCATCATTAAAATGAATTTTATATGCGTTGTTTATTATCCTCATATATTTTTCTTATTTATTTTTCTTAATCCTTTACTTTACTTCAGCAAAAACATTTAAGTCTTGTCAATTCAACTTTATAGCTTTACATAAAATTTAAAAAAAAAAAAACCTAAGCTATAAAAATAAAATTCATGCTCAAGTTTCTAACATCGAAAAGGCATTAACGCAAAGGTTATAAAAGATTAAATTAAATTTAAAACAGGTACGCCAAAGTAATGACAAACAAATAAAGAGTGAAAAACAAATTTTGTTACGTATTTTTATGATGCAGAAAATTAGAAAAATTTTCAAGAACCTAAAAGTATTTGAAAGAAAAAAATGCAACATCTAAGTTCCTACTCTACACTGAATAAACAGCGTAAAAATTTGTCAACATCCTTTTGGTTTCTTTTTTTTTTCTTTCTCCTCCTATTCTTGACAATAAAACGAGTCAAGTACATAGCAGTGCACAATAAAAAAGGTACAATTTAAATTTTTATGCTATGCACAACAATGTGATACCAACATTTAAAATACATATTTCTTCAATTTTTTCTTCAATTTTGCTTTGTTCCCAAAGCACTTCAATCAGCACGAAAATATCCAGTGCTTCAAGATTTTGTTTTATTTCTGGCTACAGCTACTTCTGGGTATCCTTGAAGGTACTAAAAATTTTTAACAATTCAAATTAAAAAAAGGACAAGCTAAAGAATGCAGCGAAAAGAATGATGAAGCTGAAAGACAGTATATGAAAATATGTACCTTGTTGTATTACTTGCAAAAAGATTTCTTGTGTTCCTGAAAATTTAATATAATAAAATTGTTTATCATGAAATTGAGTGTATAATGCGTAGAAATGAAAAAAAAAAACAATAAAATGTGCAAACTTTGTAACATTAAATTCAACCTTATTTTGCGCTTATATTCTCTGACAGTTAAAAAAAAATTAAAAAAAAGCTCAAGAAAGGGTCATTTCAGAGAAATCGATTGATTTGTCGCAATTAATTATAGCTGCAAAAAAAGAGCTTAAAACTTTAGTATTGGCTCAGGTCTTTGAAATTCTTGTTAAGCTAAGGGCCACTTAGAAGGGAGGAACCGTGAGTGACTGCGAACGCTTGGTTGGAACTCAGTTTGATGGATTACTTGTTTAACGATAACGTCTCCATAGCATAAAATTAAATTTTAATTTCTTTAAAATTAGAAGAAATAAATTATATTGAAGCAAAAACAAAAAAAAAAAAAAAAATAACGGAACAAGTTCACTTTCAGCTCCAGACTATGTTGAGCTGACAAAAACTGTTGGCTTATGAATGAAACTATTAGTTAGGACAACTGATTTGAAAAAAAAATGTTGGGAAAATTCTTGGGAAAGTTTTTAAAGGTAAGGAAAGGAAACTTTTTAAACTAAGAATATTATAATTTTTTAAATATCCATAAAATGACACTTAATAAACACTTGAAAAAATTTTAGAGTATATAAGAAAGAACTCTTATATATACAATTTTTTTAATTTCTTAAGATTTTTTGAGCAGCTACTCGTTGCGATAAGCTAAAGTCTTTATCTCGTTAGGCTGAGGTCAGACGATGATCGTTTGAACGGCATTCGATGAACTATTTTTACTCTCTTTCGCATTTTGATTCTTGATCGGTCAGACGGCAGCGAATTGAATGGCGTTCAGTTTTTAACATTTCATTACTTTTTCTCCTCCCTTTTTATTTCGTAGTATTGCATGACCATTGTGCTTGGAAGGTATTAGTAAGCTCATGCATGATGTAATCAATAAGGCAATAGTCATAGTGGAATAAATATAAGGTGTTGCCATCCGAAAAATTAGAAAAAATACGCTGCCTTATTTTCACGTTTTCATAGAATCCATGGCAGAATTATAAGATTGTCTCAAGTTGGAGTAAGAAGGAAACCGTGTGTCAAAATCGGCTGGTCTAATTGTATTTTCTTATTGTTATTTTGCCTTTATCATTTGACGTTTAGCGTTTGAGCAGCCATTTACATTTGAGCCTACCTGAAATTCTTGTAAATTGGGCTTTGGCCCATTTTGGCCAATGTGATAAAGATTTTTTTATATGTCTGGTGGTTTTTTTTTTTATTTTGCAATATTTCGACTCTCGCTGAGAGTCATCATCAGTCTAGAAAAATACATAACTTTTATTTTATTTTAAACATGAAAATTGGCATAACTTTACCATTAAAAACACTAAATTTATATTAGAAACAACAATGAGCTAAACATATTGCTATAAATTAAGCATTTACAAAAACATTACAGAGCTATTATAAAACTTTTACCAAAAAGGTTTGCAGTTAATTTATTATACCTTATAATTGTATCATGTATCAAACCATGTATAAAAGTTGTTAAGTAAGGCAGCATGTCAAAAAACATATTCAACAATTTCATGGGATAAGAACACCTCATAATAATCCCACTATGGTAGTAGTGACAGTTGACTTCATAAAATTGCTATCATATATTGTCATTTGCATGTACATTTTACATTTTATTGCTAATTTTTTCGTTTTCTACTTTGTACCATTTTTGACAACCTATTATTGCCAAAAGAATTGTCACTACCACCTTGTTAGTTGGATCATGCAATTATATGCACACAATCGGCGACCATAGGTTGTCATTTGCTTGTATTGACCTCTCAAGCTCTGTATCTTGCTGCGTACATCTTTAACTGTAGTAAGCTGCGTGTTTGCGACAGAAGCTTGGAGGTCAACCAAAATGGAATGCAATACACTTTCCTTCCTGCTCCGGTTCTGGTATCCAGGATCTTTTATATCCCACAGCTCTCTCTTTTGTTGCAGCAGGTTAATAAGTATTTCTACTTCGTTTTTCATGCACGCACTCATTGCAATCTGAAAGTTAAAAGAAACTTAAATTATAAATGCAGCTTGCATTTATATATACTTTGTTTATGCTTACCAATTCGTAGTGTTTGTTCTGAGGTCTTGTTTTGTAGTGTTATTTTTATTGTGTGTGTGTGTCTTCTGTTCTTTGTATTTAAATCTGCAAAGTTAATAATATTGGCGAAAAAAATAACTGCGATTTACATTTAATATTTGTAAATACATAATATTGCTTACCAATTTTTAGTTTTATTTGTTGTCGTCTGCTGCTTATTTTGCAAATTAACCTGTCAAGAGTAAGGGTTACATGCAACTCTTTTTTTATTATGTTGTAGTATAAAAGTACTACTTTTTTTCAAAAAAGTAGTTTTTACCTACTAAAAGCCAGCTTATCTGTTATTTTACCACCTGAAACACTGTCCAGAACAATAATGGCACTGTTTACACGTCATTCAAATTGAAGGATCATTCAAATTTTGTTGTTGTTTTCCCAGTGAAAAAAAAGATGAACTCTCTGCGAGAGCGGAAATGAACTTTGAACACGTCATGGCATCAATCAAAATTTTTATGGAGCTCAAGACCTGCATCAATCAATCACAGGGTTGCATAATCAACTTTTCTGGTACTTACAACAACACTTTTAGTCGGCGTTGGCCATTCAATCAAAAAATCACGTGTAAACAGCTATTCAATCAAATATCTCGAAGAGAGTAAAAGAGAACCAAAAATGCGATATTCTTCATTCAATTTGAATGACGTGTAAACTCTGCCGATTGCTGTTATGTGTAGCGTTCAAAAATGAACAAATTTTGATTGCTCTAGAAAGTGTTCATCCGCTCTTGCTCTCACTGATTTTTGACAGTTTTGCATTGAAAGCAACAACAAAACTTATCGAACGCCGTTCAAACAAACATCGTCTGACCTCAGCCTTTGTAAGATCTCATTCATCGAGATGGATCTCAAGGTCTGAGAAACTTCGGAAAACGAAAGCTCTAAGTGAGTAAATTCTCAAAATGATATGGATAATCCTGAGATGCAGCTCGCTTGCCTACGAACATTCTTGTTAAATGTTGAGTCACAATTCAATGAACTCACAATTTTTCAAGTAGTAAATATCGCCGAATACTATTGAGAAGTAGTTCCATACAACACGATAACTATGGAAAATATTTATTCTCTCATAAAGATTCTAATTAAAAGATTCTATACCGTTTTTAATGGCGTTGGATAAGAAATTACTATTCTAGCAAAATTCATGAATTGGTTTTAGATTTAATAACAATTTTGAAATTAATTGTATTCTCATCGATCTTGAAGAACTTTTTGCTATATTTACATGAAAAATTTTTTAAAAGCTATTTTTCAGAAGTATGCGCTGTTATCTCTAAAGTTAGTAGACCGATTATATTATTATTTCGCACGGTAATTTCTAATTGCATAAGCTGGTAGTGTAACAAGTAATGAAAATAAAATTGTGTTAAGCATTTTTTTTATTTGACCCAAAAACTTACATTCAACAGTTTAAAAAATTTTAATCTACAATCATGGTTGCGCTCGATTAGTTATTGATCAATCTAATGAATATAAGGCATATATAAGTGCAACTTTATTATTTTGTTTTAAATTTGTTGCTTTATAAGTAATTTAAGTTTTCTTTCTCTCAAATGCCCTCTATTTTCATTGAGCTTCGCCTTCTTTTGCTGAATTCACGACTTTTTCTTCCAAGTCAATTGTGCCTCTGTGGAGACAAATTACAATGTGACTCTACAATTAATTGTTCTTTAATAATTGAACTCAAGAGTTAAAACAATGAAGTTATAAGCTTTCTTATTCAGTCAAGAGTTCAGAGCCTATACACAATTTTAGCAAAACATTTCTTTAGAAACTCTTTGTCAAATATAAATTTATATATGATAATTACCACAGTAGCGTAGCTAGAATATTGAGCGCCCGGGAATAGTAATGATCTGCTGCCCCTCGCCACTTTACACCATTTCTGCGAAAGACTCAGTTTTGAAACTTGCTGAATTTTTTAATTTTATCCAGATGACTTGGACAACAAAGACTTCTTCAACACATTACACTTCAAGCAACTCTTATTATCCATTTTTTTAATGGGATTGGAAACTACAAGACATTAGCGACAGCTTTGAAGATATTTCTTCCCAATTAGCATTAACCCAGGAGATGGGTTTGCCCTCCAGTAGAGCTCCAGTTCGTTTCTCTAATCTACAGAGTTGGATCATCACTTGACCTCTACTTGAAATCTAAACCAATCTCCAGGGTAATGGACCTTCGATCTCCAGTTGAGATAAGGCTTTATCTCCACTTGAGCTCCAAGTTCTTTCTCTTAGCGATCTTCAACCCAAAATGAAAAAAGAAATGCTGTTTTTAGAGAAAGATTTTCCAATTATTTTTTTTTTTTATTTTATTCTTTTAAAATAAGTTTAAGCTTAAAAATATAGTATAGCAACTTTAAAATAAATCATTTTTTAACTAAAGACCTTAAGCTGACGTATTTCTTCAGTACATTCCATTTCTTCTAAGCTGTATTCATTTTCTTCTGTGCTGCATCGCTCTTCATCTGAAGTGCAGAGTGCAATGCAGCTGCTTGGGAAACAGTTGACGTTCCTGTCACTTTTCCCGCTCCTTCACATCCCTCTCTGCAAGCAATGAAGCTTCTTCTGCAACAGTAAAATTCCCAGGTGCTTCTAGTGCTCTGCCCAATTACTAAAATTTGCTTCACTTCGTGCTTTATTCTTTTTCTCATCTTACCTTTTATTATTTTAAATTGAATTTATTTTTTTTTTATTAAAATAATTATTTTAAATAATTTTATTTAACTTACTTTATTATTTTGCTGCAATTCTCTTAAGTATATGATAACTGTTCACAAATTAACATGAAAGACAATAAACAAAACAACCAAGCATTATCAGGTACAGAAACAAATTATTTTTTTCTGACACTTCAGGAGTATTGCCAATTTGAAAATTAAAACATCTTAAGCCAATTTCCACCTCAACGTAAAGATGTTGGAGTTGACTTAGAGAAATACGTAGGAGATCAAGTGGAGGTTGAACACTTTTTTTTTAAAACTTGAAAAATATTTTTCTTGCTTGTTGGGTTACTATACCTGTTTTCGTTGCATCCTATAAAAGATCATTCAGCAAAATTCAATTGATCAAATCGAACTTGAAATCAACCATGAGCAGGATATCAAATCTTGCAATTCTATCAATAAAACGTGAAACTGCTGAGCCTTTATGTGCTAATATGTTAATTTGCGGCAATAAAATTGACAATAGTAAACTTTAAAGTAATTCATTCTCATGAGAAAAAATTTTAAATTTGCGGGATTAAAAGAGTATTTTAATAGAATAAAAATTTTTTATTTCAATTGAGACTGTCAATCTATTTTTAGTTTTTTTTAATGAATCTTGAACTTTTTTCAATAAACGAATTTTGTTGAACAAAAATGTTTTGTGTGCAATTTTTCGATGGTTTTTCCGCCCCCAAACTGTTGTGCCCGGGGCGACCGCCATCTTTTAACCCCCCTAGCTACGCCACTGAATTACCATAAATAGTTTTACAAATTTAGCTTTATTTCATTCGTTTTATCTGTTATAAGACGAAAACAAAGCAACAAGAAAATAAAAACTGACAACTTGTTAAAAAGTATTTGTATAATAATCTCCACTCATTTATGGGATTTTTCAACTTTTCAACAAAATAGCATAGTAAGGTAATTCACAAGGTGTTGTGAAGTTGTATGTTCTAGGTGAAAGGTTTTCTCATTTTCTCCCTTATTAGTAAAGCGATTTTTCAAATTTTAGTTGTGTGTTTTTTTTTTTTTTTTTTTTTTTTGATGTACAAAAAATAGCTTTGTATTGAAGGTAGATGTTCTTTCGGTCCGATTACTTTCAAAAAAACTTTCAAAAAAATCGCTTCACTAATAAAGGAGAAAACGAGAAAAACCCTTCACTTACAACATACAACTTTACAACACGTTGTGAAATGCCTCAGTAAATATTTGCTATAATTGAAGTTTAGAGATATTTTTATTTTTTATGTTTTACTTAGAAAACGAGATGAGCTTCAACTCGTGCAAATTACCTTACAAATTCAAAGAGAGCTTTTAGATCGATCTCACTTATGTTGCGTTTCTTGTTATTAGCTTGATCTAATTTTTATGCCTACAATTCTGAGAATGAGATTGAGAAAATTCTTGTGACTCACTGTTCAAGTTTGATCTTACCAGATCAATCTCTGAGAACTATATAATTTGTATGCATTAGATCCACTGTCTTTACTTAGGTACAATCACGAGCAAAATAGTTTGGTAACTTGATATTAACCATCAAGAGATGTTAGTGTCAATTTCACACTTTTTGTAAAATTAAATCCTTATCCCTTTTTTGTTTCTTTATTTATTTATTTATTTATTTATTTATTTTTATAAATTAATTACGACCTCTTGTCACAAATTTAATGTTATGTGTTTATATAACTCTAATAAATTTTCAATTATTATCTAAGAGCTATTATATTTTTCGAGCTCAAGGTCTATTATATTGCTGTCTGAAGAAATCAACCAACAACAACAACAATACCCTTGTATAGAGTAGTAATCACACAGCCACGGTTGCCACCTTTGTGGGAAAAATCCCATTTGAGTTTATTTTTAATTGTCGTGGGAAATGGGAATTCCCATGGTTTTTTTTTTTAATTGAGTGTGGTTTTTTTTTAATTCATGTGTGGGGTTTTTCTTTTTTCATGGGATTTTTTGTTTTGCTTTGAAAATCAAAAGAAAAATTCATATTTATGTATGAAAAAAAATTATGCATTTAAGCCTCGGTTGCTTCTGATGTTCTTATGCTTGGTGCTTTAGTTCATGCCGAAATCACGAACGCACCATCGTGTTGTTCTTGTAGGTATACAGGCGGACATGTTCGCGAATTTGGTTGGTCTGAGAGAATGTTTGCCTGCTTGTGGCGGTGTTAATGGACCAATTTGAAGGTTCGTCAGTTTGTGAAGACAAAATCAAAAATTTTTGATTTCGTGCAGACAAACCAATAACTTGTGTAACAAGTAAAGCAGTAGATAGCGTTGTTCACGTACAAACGATATCGTTTTTGGGCTGTTAAAATTAATTTTTTGTGCACATTTTATGAGAAATTCCATAAATTTTTGAAAATTGTTTTTGTAGTGTGTTGCAAAAACAAAACATGGTACGCCTGTATATGGGCCCAAGAGAATTGAATCACTTAACAAAGTTCTCAGTAACTGCCCCGCAGTAATTGACACTAGTACAGAACTACCGATTTCACTAGCCCTAAGGTAACCAGTATTAGTTCCACTTCAATCTACTTTCTTTTCATTCAACTGGCGAATTTTACGTGAACATGTCATAGGCAGGGGTCAATTGCTACCTTTTACACTCCCATTCCACTAGTCACTTCAATAGTGCTACTCGGCCAGCTTATTCACTAATCAGAAAGATAAAAATACAAAAAACCGTAGGCATTGCGAAAGCAATGTTCAGTTAATAAATTTATACTTTTTCACCACTGTATTTTTCTTCATGTTCTTTAACGAAATAACACCTTATATATTGTTTTCTCGAAAATATTACTTCGAAATATATAAGGCATCGATACAAAATCAAGACGTCAGAAGCATAAACAATAAGCAATACAAACTTGAAGTTGATTGAACTGACCCTTTTATACATAACCTTGGGTCAAAAAAGGAGATAGTTCGTATAGAACTAGTGAAGTAGCTAACGAGCGAATCAGAGAAAGTAGCAATTGGTTACTTTCGATTCTGGCGGGTGATCGTTTTGTTGTTGTTATTAATGTGTATGTGTGTATTTAAAATTAACATGTAAATGCATATCAGCTGCATTCGTTTTTGTTGATTGTTATTGTTTGCTATCGTGCATGACGTTACAAATTTAATATTGATTTTATAGTCAAAAACTATAAACAAATACTTAACAAGGGCAAAATGTCTAAAAGAAAAAACACACAGCTTCAAAATTATTTTAAGTGTAGACGTAGAATTTGATACAATATTAGAGAAATATGTTGTTTTTTCTGTTTTTTTTTTTTAACGTAGAATTACGTCTTACAGTGCGGTTTGGTATGGAGGTCTTGTCATTTTTAATTTATCTTATCGTAATAAAATTTAAAATTTTTAAAACGGAATTCAAAAATTTTGTTGTGACGTAACGCACGACCGACTACCCCCACCCCCATGTCAAACTTCCTCACAAATGATCAACCCCTTCACTTTAAACGTCTTACGTAATTTATGAATAGCCCCTTTTCCTCCCTTTATAGCCCCTTTTATATTGATTCCATATTAAAAATATATTTTGCTTAGTAAACTTTACATTTTCAATTTATTTTAGAATATGTATGTTTTTTACTGCAGGAAAAATAATAAATTCATACTTTTCCGAAATATTTATTATTTTTAACCAACATAAATATGAACATGAACAACAATTTTATCACCAAATATATCAACCAAAAAATTCTACGTCCACACTTACGATACTGTGTCTGTTTTTTAATGCCCTTGGTATTAACTGTATTAACTTTTAATAGAGGACTGATTTTTTGTGGTTAATTTATATACGAATGGGATTTTTCGTGGTTTTTGTTATTTGCGTGTGATTTTCGTGGTTTTTTTAAAAGTGCGTGGGAATTTTTGTATTTGTATTTTGCACACAGCAGACTTGACAGACTGTTTTGTTGGCCACTACACCAGCTCATCAGTAGTTTTGAGTAATCGTTATGATCCACTAAGCTATTTATATTCTTTTTGTTTCAACAATGTTATGAGTAAATTACTTCGAAATACATGCACGTAGTACAAATAATATGAAGCAGCTTAAAGAACTTTAAGTTGCTTCAATTTACTTCGAACGTAAAATATATCACAAAAGCGAAGACATCACAAAATAATCATCCCTTATCATTTGAGTCGAAGATGAATATTAAAAAATGCACAGTTCTTCTACTTTGCAACGATTTTAAGTTGATAAGTATTATACGATCGAAGTTGACAGGTACAATTTCGCCTAAAAAGCTTTGAATAAAGCTTTGTATAAGGAATTTATGTATGAAAGAGGATTTAAACTTCTTTGAACAATCATTGGAACAAGAGTTATAAAAGGTATATTCAAGGAAAAAAGGCGTATTAAATTATTTCCTTTATACAAGAACTTATATAATGTCTGATATAAGGTTTTTATTCAAGGCTTATTCAGGAACTCGGAAGCAGAAAAAAAAATTAATTGTTTTTTTTTGTTTTGTAATCTCCTTTTTTTACGTTTCATCATTTCATTTAGAAGAGAAAACTTGTACATTTTAAAAACCTTTGTGTATCTTTGCATATATAAAATTGCCCAACCAGCGTGGATTGAACACGCATCCTTTGTTGCCGTACGCTCTATCCACTTGGTTCCATTAGGTTCAATCCACTCGGTTCAATCCCCGGCTCAGACAAAAATTTTTTTTTTTATGATTGACATAGTACGTTTTTTTATGATAGTGAATATTTTTTTTTTTATTTAATTCAGGAATTTCTAATATTATTGTTTTCACAAACGGAAAACTGGGTTCACTTTAATTTAAGTAGCGTAGAGCATAACGCGAAAAGACTTTTTGTATTAGTTACAAGCGATTAAGATGTACATTCGGCATAATACGGATTTATGACATAAGCTCTCGAGATAATAAAAAATTCAAAATACTTTAAAGAAGTAAATTTGTAATCAAAAATTACACCCAAGTCGAATGTATTAACAGTTATTTTTAATACAGAGGTGCCAATCAGCACGACGTATTATTGATATATTTTGATTTGGAATAAGTAATTTCACAACGTTTAGTAACATTTTGTTTATATATGGAGAAACGATTTTTGCCGATCATTACCTTAATTTTTTTTCAATTTATCTTTACTTAAATTAGTATTTAAGCTTTAGTTTAAGTTTTTCAAAATAAATTTCCCAAATTAAGCTAGATAGTTACGTTTCTGATAGTTATATGATGTTGATGATGATGTTGATGATAGTTATGTTTCCATCTATAGAAAAGAAAGCTTGATATTTAACTGGGACTAAATACAATGGTTCTCATCTCATGTAAAATCGATCGCTTATTCCAAAAATATTTTTTTATTTTTTTTCTTTCCCTCCGTTTTCGAGATATTGCCCACTGTAGTTTTTTCTAAAAAAAAGTTGGTTCCAAAACAATCAAACAAATGATATATCATATAAAAGCTAATAAAAAGTTCTTCAATATGGTGGAATAAATTCATTTTTCAATAATTTTTCTTGTTTTTCAGAAAAATTTACAAAAAAATAAGATTTTTTAAAAACAAAAAAGGAAAAAATGCCAATTTTCTTAAGACACCAAAATATTTATTAAGTTTTGATATTTTTTGATAAAAGCCTGTATTTTTCCAAAAAAATAATCTATTACTGAAGAAAATCAATTTGAGAAATGGAAAAGTTGTGTTTAATTGAACGAAAGCACCCAAATTGTGTGATAGTCTATTTATGCATTTCGACTTCTTTTATTATCATATAAATAAATAAAAACTAAAGGCTTTAACCTTTTAGCCAAAAACTGAGCTTTAATTTGATTGATCATTTGTTTGATTCCTGTTGACGATTCTGAAGATATATGCAATTAAGTGAAACCAACTTTTTTTGTAGAAAAAACTATAGTAGGCCATATATCGAAAACGAAGTAACAAAAAAAAAACACAGGTGCGTCGTTGGACACACGAGAGAACAGTTGCATATATTTGATAGCTTAATAATTTTTTCTTTTTAATAAATTAACTTTTAAATTAAAAAATTTAAAATAAAAAAAAAGTAACATATATGACTTATATACAGAAAAAATATTTACTGCTTATTTTTTTATTGTTTGATGTCTAATTTCTACGGCAATTACATATACCAGCATATAATACCAGCGACTCTCCATTTTAAGTCTCCACACATGGTTGTGAACTTGGCTGCACTGAACAGCGAAAAAATCTGTCGAAAATTTTTCAGATTTCACTCCAAGAAAATCACAGAACGAGGAGTAGAAAGCTTTGCTTCAAAAATATATATTAAAGAATTTAATATACATGAAACAAAATTTAACAAACATTTTAGATACCTTGCCGATGTCATGCATGCGTATGCAATTCCATATTTATGATATCATCTATTTTTTTGACACTTAAAAACGCACTTGTCAACGCACTTGTGGGCATTGCTAATTTTCCTCTTACCAACAACACCACAAACGCATTCACAATGCAAACACACCGATGCTTGAGACACCTTGTGGCAAATAAAAGCAAATTTTTGTTATTTGTAGCATAGCAAATACACAATCCTCTATATGTTGATAGATGGTGACGATCTACTGCAGCATAGCTTCTGTTATAATTAATATTGATTTAACAACTGTTTCTAACAAGTCTTTGTGGCCTGGTGGGTAGTGTATTGGACTCTCACGTAAGAAGACACCAACAAATTTCTAAGAAAAAATCTGTCGAAAATTTTTCAGATTTCTCTACAAGCAAATCACATAACGAGGAGTAAAAAGCTTCGCTTCAAAAAATATTTTCGGAATTAGCTACCCAGTTTGTAAACCAGTAATGTCTAGAGATATACCAATTTACAACATTTTTAAACTTACAAATATTAAGTACGTCATTGACATCAGGCTATTCTATAAATAATTTCTTTCTCACACACCGCGTTCGAGACTATAAATCTTCCTACCCAATTCTTTCCTAAATCGGAAGTTATAAAAGAATTTTAATATCGACACCCTCACTTTGTAAAGCTCATGATGACCTTTTGTAAAATTTAACAAAAACGTGCAGTCTAGAATCCTGACTTCTCCCTCAATATCAATAATTTATGCATATCCTTACACATATTTTCTTACCAATATTTAGGCACACTGCAAATTCTTACGGCAAATACACACACACATACACATATTTGAATATAATTTACGCCCGTTATTATTCACTTTCATTTTAATTTTATTGCAAATTTATATTATTTACCACAACAATAGACCACACCGCAATAACCTTAATATTTGGCCATATAAAGCTATGATAATTCGCCATATGCTCAAAAGGCCTCAAGCTTCACCAACGCAAAAAGAACAACCTATAAATTGCCAACCGACCACAACAAACGCCTAAAGTTATACTCTGGGACAGTAAAGGCAATATTTTCATTATGTTGTCAACAGTTGTGTTGGTGAGTTCCAAACAGAAGTATGAAAAAAAAAGAGAAAACGTAATGAAAGGACAGTAAATTATAGCAAAGTATAATGCAGGCAAGTGCAGACAGAGCTGAGCAGCAGCAAAAGCAACAATTGCAATAACAAAAACATAAATAATGAGGTTTGGTGAAAATTGCAAACACAATAACAATAAATAGATGCATGGAAGGAAAGTAGGTAAAGGAAGTGGTGGGCGTGAGAGGCCAGTTGGCGCAGATTAAGTTAAGATTTTAAGTCTTACACAAGTTAAGCTGTAAAGATGCATATGAGATGTTATTTGTGTGTGTGAGTAACCAAGTTGCCATGTGTGCGTAATGCAAATTTATTGCACACCACATTAACAGCAACAAAAAATCTTATAAAATATGTATAAACCAAGCACCAAGCTGTTTCTGATCACAAAACAGCCACTGCTTGAGCAGTGAAGTAACACTCTTAATGCTCCAAGGAACATACAGGCAACAACTACAAAAACAACAATAAAATTAAAATATGTATATCCGTATGTATGTATATGTATATAAGTATATGCTAAGCACTCATATAAATCGTTCTAAGAATATTATTAAATAACAATAACTCAGCACTAAAGCGATTTATGTTAATTTCCCAGAGCAGCAAAAAACTTGGTATATGTGTTGGAGCAGCTTATGTAAAGTTTAAATTCTAAGTTAATTTTTGACAGCGTAAAAGGGATTATCTTAAAAATTACTGCACATCAAAACAAATCACCTTAACTAAAAATTCGAAAAAAATTAATGCTTAATTTAAAGATTCCACGATAATGAAGAAATTTAAAATATTTTTTGCCGGTGCATCCAAGTGCATTTTTATTTTGGGCGAAATTGCTGCATCGGTTCTGTTTCGAAAGAAAAGTCCGTAAATACAAATTTTTTATTGTCACCCTATGCGAACTTATGGGCATGTCAATTTTTGACACCGACAAAATTCGTCAAAAATAGATAATTTTTAAAAAATTGCATATACGTAATTTATCATCCGATGTGTATATATACGCAATTTTAATTATTTTTTCATTACATTCAAAATTGATTTACGGGCTCAAGGCCGAAAAATTTAATTTTAGAATAAAATCAAACTCAATGTTTCAATTGATTAAATTTTTTATTTCCAAATATATTTCGACTGCCTTCGGCAATCATCATCAGGAAAAAAACTGCAAATATTATAAAATTTTAACACAATAAATTTACTTACACAAGGTGGGGCAAAAGTAATCACCCAATTTTCTTTTGATTTGGTGATTTTTTCTTTAATGAAAAACTTTGCTTGTGCTTGTGAAATTTGTTTATTTAATCCATTAGAATTTATTCCATTGCGTTGAGAAAATGATATCGGCCAAGTGGCCGCCAACAGAGTTAATGAACATACGGACTCATTTCATAGCATTTTCCATCACTCTTGCAAGAACTTTGGGCGACGGGTTCTCGCATTCTTGGCGAATATTCTACTTAAGGGCTTGAAGAGTCTAAGGCTTGGTAACGTACACCCGTGACTTCAAAAAATCCCATAAAAAAGAAATCTGGAACGGTTAAATCTGGCCGGCTAGTGTAAAACACCAAAACGAGAAATTAGCGACCCGGAAATGCTTCTTTCAGAATATCGGTTGTGGGTCGAGCAGTATGCGCTGTTGCACCGTCTTGTTGGAACCACATCTTCTCCAGTCCCAATTCATCCAATTGAGGAAGCAAAAATTTGGTAATCATGGCTCTGTAGCTCGCGCCGTCCACAGTTGTTGTTTGGCCCGCGGCGTTCTCAAAAAGAAAAAAAAATGGCCTGATGACTCCTTCAGCGTAAACACAGCCCACCACACAGTAAATGTGAGCGAGTGTAATGGTTCTACGTGGGTGACACACGGATTTTCGGTGGCCCAGAAATGATTATTTTGCTTATTTACGTAACCGAAAAGATAAAAACGAGCCTCATCGCTCATGATAATTTTTGATGAAAAATCGTCCACCTCTTCGTTGAGATTCAGTATGGCTTGAGCGTAGGTTACATGCGGTTGGCGGTCAACAGCTTACAGTTGATGCACTGTCTGCACTTTGTACAGAAACATCTTTAAATTTTTCACCAAAAATCTGCGTAGGGACCGCCGGCTAATGCCCAATCGCGTAGCACGTCGCCTGGTCGATGTTCCGGGCTCTTCTTCGTCATCTTAGGTAACAGGAGCGATATTCTCAGCAGAACGGCTGCTCTGGGGCCGGCCAGCCTTGGAATCGAATATCGTGTTTTTCCCAGCCTCTTCAAGGCGAGTGGCCAAACGCCGCAGTAATTGTTCTGTTGGTGTCGTACGGCCAGGAAATCTGCGACAAAATTCACGCTGCGCCAACACAACCAACAAATTGTTCCGCAAAAAAATTTAAACAATTCTTCCGCGTTCTTGAGCAGTAAGCCGATGCTTGGCTTGTCAACTTATATTCTGCGTTTGTTTACTTCACAAATATCAAAACCGAATTGACATTTGGCGTCATTTGCAAAAGTTATAGGGTGTCCAATAGTGTGATTACTTTTGTCCCCACTTTGTATAACATTTCACTCACTATATCAAACATTTTGAAATTAATTGGCTATGCTATTGAACAAAAACTGTACGAAATTCACAAAATTTTTTAGTCAATTCAACCTTTACTAGCAGACCACAGTGGTCCGCAGCTTCGCCACGGATGTTTTTTTAATCAAAAAAGAGCGTTATCACGTTTTTGTTACTCTTTGAATGGGTGTGGAGTGAGACAGAGCGCAAAAACTTCATATAAAACTAGAAATGAATGGAGCTTTATTTGAAGTCTTTAGCCACGACAGACACGATGACATTCAGTTTTATATATTTACGAAAGTTTTCCTATTTTAATGACATCACTTTGTATGGGAGGTAAGCGTGATTTTCATCGGATTTCATAGCCAGGATTTATATTGAAAATCAAAGCTTACGTGCCAAGTTTTAAGGCATCTCTTTAATTTTTTTGGGCTTTAAAAGCATTCTACGGTTAAAATAAAGTCACTTTGTATGGCAGGTAGGTGTGGTTCTCATTTTCGTACTTGATCTTTCTTTTTTTTCAAATTAACTTACATTTTTAATTTCATTGCGATAGCTTTAAAATTACGGCTGTAATCGTGTCGACAGACGAACAGACGGACAGACAGACGGACACTCGGAAATCGACTCAGATGGTGATGCTAATCAAAAATATATACATTATTCGGTACCTGCCTTTTCTTGACGTTACAAACGCAATGACAAAGTTGGGGTATCAAAATTCTGAACACGCTAAAGGTGTTCAGTTAATCGCCTTGGTTTCAGAAATGAACAAACTTTGATCGCTCTACAATAGGTGTGTTTCCGTACTCACACTGTGTAACTTGTGGGACACTATTTTCTGTTTCCGTACTTTCTGTGCATAAAACGGAAGAAGAAGAACAAGCATAAAACCGCTCTCTCGAGCACACATTGTGCACAGAGAGTACTAGAACTCTAGACTCCGAGTAAAGTAAGAACAAGCATCAAAAAGGACAAACACCAACTTCACAAAAAAATTGACGATGATTCTAATTGGCGTAATTTACGTTTGACATGTCTGCAGTCAAAATTATCTGTTTTGTGCTTGAAACTTACTAGAAGCTGTTTCCGTACTTTTGCAACTATTCTCACATTTCATTTTTACTCTCAGTGTTTGAACTTACACAAATCTTACACAGTGTAGAGTACGGAAACACACCTAATGTGTTTATCCGCACTCACTTTTACTGCTGTTTGGTAGTTTCTATTGAAAGCAACAATAACTTTTGAAAGCCGTTCAAACGATCGCCGTGTGACATCAGCCCTTGATGCATGTAAAACGTAATAAAAATAATTTTTTCTTTTGTTTCGTTTTGCAGCTCAGCACTGCATTTATATGTAGCTCTCTTTTCTCCTTTCACTAGGCTCATCTGTTTTTTATGCTGCGCTGTGCTAGCTAAGCAAAAAAAAGAGAAGAGTAGAGAACAACATGGAGTTTATTGAAATTCTCGCTACAAAAACGCGTAGAAAGAAAACGATCAAGCAATTAGTGGCATCGGGGATGGTTTCTTAAAAACTTTCTACTTAAATTAAACACACTCACTATTAATATTTCTAAATAAAAATACCCCTATGCTGTGCTTCAGCACAAATATGACATTTTAAAACTTATGTCATATTAATCGACCCAGTACTTTTGGAGTTTGCCTGGAAACAAAAATTTGCACTTCAATTTAGTACAATATTATAGATTTTCCTCCATTACGATAATGCGAGCTCTCATACATTAGCTCGAACAAAAGCGTTTTTAAGCACTCAAAATGTGAAACTGATGGGTCGTCTTACAACCACGACTTGGCACTCAATGACTTCTACTTGTTTCCTCACATTAAGTATAAAAAGTGTTTTTCTTCCACCGTACAGATTGTTGAGTCCTTCAAAAACTTGGCTTCGAAGGTTCAGATTAGCAAAAACTGTTTTAAAAATTAATTATGCTAAACTGTATTGATCATCTTGGAGAATACTTTTTAAAACTATTTTTATAATAAAATTTACTTTCACTGAATAGCCACTGTTTTTTTTACACATTTAACCCAATATAGGGGTCACACTGGGAGAGCTTTGAACTATTTTCGACATTTTTTTTTTTTAATATTTTCGGTTTGTGCATGGGAATCCCCAGGAAAGTGGGAGATAGTAAATAGGTATGTCCGGAAGAAACATTGGGGGTGAAAAAAATAATAGAAACTGTTTCTACAATAGGCGTCAGCCCAAAGGAACTTTGAATTATTTTCTTACATTTTATGGAAAATTATCCCCCTTATTTTTTGTTATATAGAAAAAATGCCATTGTCTTCCGCAAGGTTAAAATAATGGCAAAGAAGCATCTGAATATTTGTCACCTATTCTCTGCCACCCTTTTGGAGCCACCCTGCCATATATCATCACAATTTTTCTATATATTACATTTCTGGGGATACCTCCACAAAAATCACAAAATTAAGAAAAAAATATAAAAAATATTTTAAGGCCCTTTGCGAGTTGATCTTAATACGACCTAAACTAAATTTGCCGATAAAACAGGGCTTCCTAAATAATATAGGTGGATTCAGAGCTACCTAAGTGCTTCCTAAAATAATGACATTTTCTAAGAGAAAATAATTTGCAATGACATTTCTAAAGCTAAAAATTAGAATTTCTTTGATTTCTTTACATGGATTTCGAAAATTTAGGAAGCACTGTTTTATCGACACAATTTAGTTTAGCTCGTACTTAGATCAACTCGCACAGCATTCCTCTGCCTTAAGGCAATGTCAACAATTTTCAAAAGGTTTGCTTATGCAACTTTTTATGTAATTTGTTCAACAGTTGTGAAATCGTTAAAACAGATTTTCTTTCATAATACGTTTCTATCACTTGTACGAATTTTTTAACATTTTATTTAATTCTTTGAATTTTTTTTTCGCAATCATTTTAAACGTAATTAGATTACGTAACGTTTCAGTATCGATGACGACGACGACATCGACGATATTGCAAAGTTGTCAATTTTGCACTGCAGTGCAATTCAGTGCATTAATCTTTAGTGTTTGTCTACATGTGTTGGTGCGAACATATGCAGTCAAGTGTTAAAAATTGCACGCAGACATATTTTACAGAAGTTCCATACACCACACACACACACATACACACACTCACACATACCCACATGGAATGTTGTAAGACCACGAACACACACATTTCTCGTAAGCCAATTAAATGCGTTCGCTTCGTTTATTGCTTCAAATTGATGCAGTTTTATTTTTATTTCCAATAAGTTGCTCAAAAAAAAAAAAAAAATTACTACAAATTGAGATAATTTTGCAATTTCTTTTTCGAAATCGAGTTCCTTTTGCGTCGTGGGAAAGTGTAAAATTGAGTGCGAGAATTAAGGATTGTGAAATAAAAAAGTGTGGGTTGAAGTTATCAGAAAATCATTCTGACAAAATGACATAAAATTAAATGCATTTTTACTTATTCCCTCAAGTGGAAATATAAATCGCTATCGTGGAATTGTAAAGTTTAAATTTAAAAACACTAAATATATGTTTTTTAAACACTAAATTTGACCACATTGAATAAAACTACGCCTACCTCTAAGAAAAATTTTTTTTGCTCCAGCTGTTTTTTAAACCTTATGGTCTTATGTATTCTTGAAATTTTTTCAGATTTTTTGGAAGAGGTTTAGAGGTCGCACTTATCGGTTTTTCCCTAAAAATCAGGATTCTCGGAGATTTTTCGAATTTCAAGCATAAGTTGGTCAATAACAGACATTTTCTAAAGGTGCGTTTATAGTGAACACTTATGCCGAAGATTATTGTTGAAGCTGAAAAACGCATCATGTATAATCATATGGAAAAAGCTGAAAGTGTCCATAGTGCAAGCTTATTACGAACTTTAAGCGCTTTAACAAGAGGTTTTCAGCGCTTATATCTCTATGTCGCTCGTTCTCACAGTTTTAATTTTTGTTTAATTTTTTGTAAATGTTTTGTCGTTTTGCATTTTTTCAGATGATTTTCGGCGCTTTTTCTTTAATTTAGCTTGTTTAGATGATGCTCGTTGTTTTCGTTTTATTTCTTTGATATTTTTTGTGCTCAACTTTCAACTATTATTACACTGTTTCTGTTGTTTCGTGTTTTGGTGCTTTTGAAAAACAGTTTTCTGCACTTGTGTCTTCTTTCAGTCTAATAAATAAACGCGGCCATAATAAAAAATGACCACTCAACAACAAAACAAAGTATGAACAAAAACAGCAGTTCAGCGCTTATATTGCTATCTCGCTTGCACACATATTTTTTTTCGTTTCATTTTATTGCTAACACTTGCCGACCGCATTCCACGAAAATTCAAAAACTTGTGCTTCTACAAAATCGCATACGCGAAAACAAAAAGCAACCCTCGAAAATGTTGATGTTAATAGCCTCGCTGTTTCTACGCGGTCGCTATTGTGAAAATAATTGATTTTGCATTTGCAATTTGTTGTTGAGATAGAAATTCATACTACAAATGCAAAACAGTATCTTAAAATCTACTAAAAACACAATATTTTTTTTATCTTAAAATCTACTAAAAACGCAATATTTTTTTTTTTTTATTAATATTAATCAATGCACATTCTCAGCTTCTATCTTATTTTTCTTCTCCATTCTCTTCCCACTTCAGAATTTTCACCAAGAAGATAAATAAGCTTATTTAATCTGCAAGCAATAAGCGTGCACTATGGGCACCAATAAGCTTAATAAGCTACTTAAAGCGTAAGCAATAAGCGTTCACTATTAAGGCGGTCTTCTCATTGAGCAACTTTTTTTTTTTTGACTTTTTTTTTAACACACCTTCAACAAATACAACATGCTGAGAAAAATTAAAAAATTCTACTCTGACCGAAACAACCTCAACTATGAGCATTACATACATCACTACAAACAGACAAACCCAACCGCAAATCCCCTAGATCCCTTCAAACATATCCAGATTACACTTAAAAAAATATTCTACTAAGAATGGGACACACATATCTTACTAAGCAAAATATCGTTTAAAAACGACCTACCTCCTCCAACCTCTTACCTTTGCGATATGGACATACTCACAATTGAACACATTATCCATAGCTGCATCTTCATTAGTTGTATCCAAAATAATTTATGCAACCATATTATACTACCAGAACTAATATCAAATGTTAACTCTGATAACATTAAAAACAATGAAAATACTAAAAATCTCTGGTATCTACCATCTAATTTAACCATCCTCTGGTATCTACCATCTAATCTAATTCAATTTAACTATCAGTAAAACAATATCATGCAATTATATATAAACCATTACTTGTAAACATCTCGGGCTGAATTACCCTATAGGAACAAACTAACTTGTTTTTAAAAATAACTAATAAAAAAACTAATTTTAAATAAACTAGTATATGAACTACTTTGAATTATATTAAAGCGGCATCCACTTCAATTCTAAAAAGTTTTTATTGCATTATTTATAAAGTAGTTAAAATACGACATAAAAACAAGTGGTTGATAAACTACTTTGAATTATATAAAGACGGCAACTACTCCGATTTTAGCATGTTTTAATTCCAAATTTTTATTAGATTACAAGTTTAAAACCATATTATTTCATCCAATACGTGGTAAACACACTTTAAAACTAATAAACTGCCTCTAAACCCTGTGAAACGATTAAAAATCTTTATTATTTAAGATATTCAAATTAGAAACTAGTAGTGTTTAGCAAACATTGCACAATTTGGACTCTGTACGGAAATTGATGCATTGCTTAACCATTCAGCAAACACCTCATCACTTCAGTAGTAAAGACGCACGCCTTTCCCTACGTAGCGTTGAGTCTGCTCCATCACTTCATTGCGATTGACACTTAAAATAAGCACTAAGCAAAATATCGGTGTGTCCATCGACCATGATTGATTGTTGCAAGTCCTAGAAAATCCCGCCGACACGCTTGTTTACCTCATATTTTGAAATGAAGCATCAAAAAGCTGTCTTGTGTTAAATAACAGGAGCAGTATCCACACAATTCCGATCACTTGGATCGGCACCTTCGCTCATGTACCCAGGCGGTGGCATACCCGTTTTTGGAAACTGCTTCTGTAAACTGCATTCATGTACTGAATTTATGTATATATTTTCAGTCAAATAAATGATATCTGTGATGTATAGAAATTTAAAATTTTTGTGCTTTTATATTCATCTTCAGTAAGTGAAATATTAACTAGTTTTCAATTGATTTTTTTTTAAAGTAGTTAAAAAATAATTAAAATTTAACTAATTTAACAAGTATTTGAAAATATATGCAGACGAAAGTCAATTGACATATTTAGCGGATATCACCATACAAAATATGTTAGTTCGTTCTATGGGAAAAAGTCAGAATTTCAACTAGTTGTGGTTGACAAAAAACTACTTTTTCAACTACTTTTAAATTAGTTGATTTTCCTACAGGGAAATTTCAACGCCAATTACATATACAGGCACTTAATGCCAGCGACTCGCCATTTTAACTCTTCACACATGGTTGTGAACTTGGCTGCACTGAACAAATTTTTTCCTTCAACAGCGTAATACCTAGCAAAAGAATTCCTCTGCATGTTCACTCTCAAAAAACTCAATGAACTTATGGGAATTTTGTTTTCGTTTTTACGAAACGTTTTCGTTTTTCTTTTTTATAAACTTCCTTTGGAGTTAGTGTAATAATTGTTTAAGTTTCTTTAATAATAAACAGTTTTATATTGTAGTGGTAACACGTCTGCAGTTTTTCTTTACACGTTCATATCAACAAAAAACAAAACACTCCGAAGCTGGTAACATCTTATTGGCATAAGCCAATACATAATCCTCTATCTATTGATAGATTGTATCGATCTTCTGCAGCATAGATTCTATTATACTTAACATTGAATGGATAGTGTGTATAACTTGTGATCAACTGGTTGCGAGTTCGAATCCCCACGGGGGCAAAGAGTTATTTTTAATATTAAAGTATTTAATTTTCTTGTTGTAATAAACGCAAGCAATAAGAATCTATAAAATGCTAAGAAAAAATCTGTCGAAAATTTTTCAAATTTCACTCCAAACAAACCACAGAACGAGGAGTAAAAAGCTTTGCTTCAAAAAAACGGATTGGCCATTTCTGGACCTACAAAGCTTGATGCCGACTCCAAACGGCTAATGTTCTCAAGAAGTTTTGCATAGCAGTTCTTACTCTCTGAAGTTTGACATTTTCTGTAGAGAGGTGACGACCGAACAGAAAAATTAATTCAGTTGGAAAAACATTCTGTGTCAGATGGAACTCGAGCCAGGTTTCTTTCGCATGTCAGCCACGCATGAAGTCTGTCCATTTTAATATGTCAAAGTCGATTTTTTGTTCGTTAAATATGCTTCCTTGGTAAGATTTGAGTGCCTGTGAAAACAATTCCGTGTCGTTTTAAAGTGTTCATTACAATGCCAAGGAGAGGAAACCCTGATATTGGTCGTCGAAGTCAGTGAATTGCGTGGTGAGCCACTTTACGTGCAAAACGGAATGATGACCAGTGAGAAACATATAATGAAAATATACGTATTGCCATGTCCGAATTTCGATTGGGAGTGAGTAAAAAATTATCGGAAAGCGAATAGATTCGAAATACAATGAGGTCGTGCAGATCAAATACAACGCCAGCGAGAACGACAAAATAAACAAAGCAGATTGCACCGACACAGTGATCCTTGTGAACCTAGAATGAGCGGTTCGCTAGAATGAGCCAGTCGTTTGTCCGCATTGTTAGTGTGTGGGTGAAAAAGTGAAATTGCCACAATTGGTACCGTAAATATAGCCATGACGCTCATTAGTTTCTAGAACGACAAGTTTCTAGAATTTCCTGGATTGCATCCTAAGAGCCTTCAATTTAATGTCGTATTGGGAAAATTGGTAAAAATTCACTGCTTTCAAATGACAAGGAGCATAGCAACGAAAGACAGAAACAGCTGTTAATCTAATAAAATTCAAATTGCAGACAATTTGGCCCGTGAAATTGATAAAAAAGGTTAATTTAATAATTTGTATTTGATTAAAATCTTCTTTTTTATAATGTTTAGTTTTAAGATTAAAAATTTTATCACTGACAAAAAAATGTATGGTTAGTGTTTAGGATGGAAATGAGTGGTTAATATGGTTATGGACAGCTGTGCTCTCTGCAAGAAGAAGCCTTTTCTTGTTGAAGTTGGTAATCTCAAACTCAGCGAGATTTGAGATTATCGATATATGTTCATGGATTGGAAAGAAAACAATAGGATGAGCTTATGTTTCCATGAATATGATTTATTATGTCTTACCAGTTCGGTGGATAGATTAAGAAGAAAGTTAGCTTATTTCTAGTTAATGACATGAGCTTAGAAAATATAAACGGGAAATTCATTATAGATAAAGATAAAGTTTAGGACAGCGTGAAGCGCCATCTTAACGTCGTTATGGAAAATCGATTAATCGAAATCGACCTTTGGCATAAACATCGCCGCCCACCTTGCAGTACGGCTGCAAAAATACTATAAATCAAGTAACATAATATAAATCGGAAAATTCATAATTTTAATTCATTAGCTTAATTTTATATAAACAAAATAGTGACTATAAATACAGTAAATAAAATTGAAAGTTTGTTCGCATTTATTTCATTATTAGTTCTTGATTCGGATTTTGTTTTTAATAGTGCGTATATTTCATGTTTGTAATAAGTGTTAATCGTTTGGACCTATATAGAGCAAGATCCCGAAAGGATCCAGCCAAAAATTGTATTTTGTGCGAGTGGAAGACCCGCAGTACTCGGCATAACCCCGCATTGTATTATTCGCTGATATACATCAGCACCAAGAACAATAGAAATGGATCCCGAATTGTAGAACGCTGGATCGGCAAGAATAATGTTTTGAAATTTATCTTTAATGGATGCATTTAAGGATTTTGATGGTGTTCTTAACGTAATGTTGTCGTCTACTCTCGCAATTACATTTATCTCTAAGTTAGGATCGGAATGAGAGCGTATGTGGATAGAGCATAATTTTTCTTTACCAAACGGAGAAGTTGGTATATTTAACTGCCGCACTAGAAGGCTGGATATACGGCTCACTGCACCACACGGATCAAGAAGTGATCTTGCAAAATGTAGTTTTTCTTGAATTTTTAGTTTGACCAGTGCGGTTGGAAAGAGAGTGATAATGTGTTGTGAAAGAATTGACGTGATTGACACTGATGCTGATTTTATCGAGGATTGGACACTGGATGGTCTATTTTTAAGTCGCTCGTGTAGATGAAGCAATGTGTGATGGTTTTCGTTGCAATAGTGGCATCCTGATTTACTAATACAGGATCCCTGAGAATGCTTATGGGCTAAGCAGTTTGAGCAATACTTGTTTAGAAGTACCACCCGCATTCGTTGCTCGATATTCATACTCATGAACTGCCTGCAGAGACGTAAAGGATGATGGCGTTTGCATAGCCGACACTGGAACGCTTCAAACTTTGAGGACTTTATTTTCGAGCGTCTAGTGCTTGAACGATGACTGCCTTTGCTGGTATTTGTAGTGTCCTTTGTCATGGATACGCTGGAAGATATAAACGCGAGACAGAAATGGAAAATTAGAACAATGATGGAGGAGAAGCTTCAGTGCATGGAAGAAGGACTAATTTAACAATTGGACGAGTGATAGTACCCCGTTGAGTAAGCACATCTGCTACACGTACGCGATTATCGTTTCCTAAATAAGTTTTGGTCACTCTTCCCAAGCGCCATTCATTTGGAGGTAAATCTTCGTCACGAATGACTACCATAGAATTTATTTCAATATTTTCCTGCGGTCTTTTCCATTTGTTACGTTTATGGAGTTCTTTCAGGTATTCGTTTTTCCATCTGAAGCAGAAATTTTGATGCAGAGCTTTAAGTCTCTGCCAGCGATTAATCAGAGAAATGGGTTCATCCTGTATCGGCGGCTCTATTGGAGCTAAAAGTGGATTACCAACAAGAAAATGGCCCGGAGTCAGGGCCGAAGTATCTGATGGATCTTCAGAAATGGCAGAAATTGGACGCGAGTTTAGACATGCTTCTATTCGAGACAAAAGGGTTGAAAACTCTTCAAAAGTGTATTTAAATGAGCCTGTAATTTTACGAAAATGAGTCTTAAAGCTCTTTACACCCGCCTCCCAGAGTCCACCCATGTGGGGAGCACCAGGGGGATTAAAGTGCCAGGTTAGGTTTTGATGTGCAAAGTTAGAGGACAGGGCTACCTTTGAACTTTCGTAAAAATCGCGGCAGAGTTCTTTGGATGCTCCAACAAAGGTTTTCCCATTGTCTGAGTATAAATGTAAAGGACAGCCACGCCTTGACACAAATCTATTAAATGCGGCTAAAAACGTTGGAGTTGATAAGGAACTGGTGGCTTCTAGGTGGATTGCTTTGGTTGAAAAGCAAACAAATACACAGACATAACCCTTTGTTATCAAACAACTTCTACCTGTGTAATTTTTAATTTCAAAAGGTCCTGCGAAATCAAGACCCGTATGAGAAAAGGGTCGGGTAAACGTAGAGCGTTCAGGAGGCAAGGTTCCCATAAGTTGGGTACGTAAACGTTGTCGATAAATAACGCACGTTTTACAGTGATGAATTATTGTTTTAATAATGTTTCTAGCCTTTGGAATCCAGTATTGAAGACGTATTAAGCGAAGAACTAGTTGGTTACCTCCGTGGAGTGAAATTTCGTGTGTAAAACGGACTAATAACCGAGAGAATTGGCAGTTGTAGGGAATAATAATAGGGTGTCGCTCATCATACGACATTGAAGGTGAAGAAACCAGTCTCCCACACACTCTTAAGACTCCAGCCACATCCAAAATTGGATTTAAGTTCAGCAAACTGCTGGACTGAGAAATCGGTTCGTTACGTGAAAGCGCATAATATTCATCAGGATACTCTACCTTTTGGCAGAGAATTATAAGGCGAGTTCTAACACTGCGTACTTCGGCACTTGAGATAGTTTGGGAATTTTCACACCAAGTAGTGCGATGAGTCGGGTGGGTGTGATGGAAAAATCGAAATATGTAAGAAATTATCCGAATTGCCTTTGAAAATGAGGAAAAACGATTCAGAAGATCTTCAAAATTCTGAAAATAAGAAAAAAATGATTTTATAGGTTTTACTTCATGTTCTGTTTCCAGGTTCAGAGATTGATTTGGATTTGGCCAATGAGTAGGAGGGTATTTTAGCCAATGTGGACCGTTCCACCATAGCTCATTATCTTTGAGTTCTTGTGGGGACATACCGCGACTTGCTAAGTCAGCTGGATTTGAATTAGAATCAATGTGAAACCAATTAGCTTGGCCAACGCTCTCGGCAATTTTGGCAACTCGATTGGCCACAAAGGTTTTCCATTGGCAAGGAGGCTTTCGCAACCAAGCCAGCACAATTGTGGAATCTGTCCAAAAGAACAATTTGTCTGTCGAAACTGGAAGTTCTGGAAGTAAAGCATCAACCAATTCAGCTAAGAGGACTGCTCCGCAAAGCTCCAGTCTCGGAATAGAAAGAGTTTTGACGGGTGCGACTCTTGTTTTAGCAGTAAGTAAATGTGTATATATTGGAGAAGACTTTGGGTCTATTCGGACATAGATGGCTGCCGCATATGCCTTCTCTGATGCGTCACAGAAGGCATGAAATTCTATATCGCAGTCAGGCGTATATGAAATCCATCTTGGAATTTGGATATAGTTAATTTGAGGATAATTGGCTAAAAAGGAGTGCCACGATTTAAGGCAATTTTTGGGCAATTTTTCATCCCAACCAATCTGTTCCAGCCAGATTTGTTGCATTAACATTTTTGCCGTAACAATGCAAAGTGCTAGCCAGCCTGCAGGATCGAATAATTTTGAGATCTGTGAGAGAACTTCACGTTTTGTGAATTCAGATCTGTACTGCAAAGGCAAAATTGAAAAATAGAAATTGTCAGAACGAGCGTTCCAACGCACGCCTAACGTTTTGGCATTACTGCTATCTTCGAATTGAAGAAAGTCTTCATAAAGGAGATGCTCTGGAACAAGTCCTGCTAAGATCTCTTGTGAATTAGAAGTCCACTTGCGCAAAGAGAAACCTGCAGATTTTAGAGCATCAATAAGCTGATCTCTTGTTTGGATGGCTGTGGAGATAGTATGACTTCCTGCGAGTACATCATCTACATACATTGATGTTCGCAAGATGCTACTGGCTAGTGGATAAAGCTTTTCAATGTCATCGGCCAATTGATGAAGTGTACGGATCGCCAAGTAAGGAGCACAATTTACTCCAAATGTAACTGTTTTCAGTTCGTAATCAAGGATCTCTTCTTGGCAAGATGTACGGAAAAGTATACGTTGAAAGGGAGTGTGCTTGGGATCCACAAGGATCTGGCGATACATTTGCTGGATATCGCTATTGAAAACGTATCGAAAAAATCTCCATTTTAGTAGAAGGAGAGTCAGGTCAGTTTGCAAGGCTGGACCCGTGTGCAAGATATCATTTAGACTCTTACCATTTGAGGAAGGATTGGATGCGTTGAAGACTACCCGAACTTTCGTAGACGTGCTTTCTGGTTTTATCACAGCATGATGTGGCAAGTAATAATGGAAAGGAAGATTTAAAAATTTTGGAGGAGAAACTTGTACCATGTGTTTTAAGTGTAAGTATCCCTGAATGACATTGTCGTATTCAGATTTAAGTTCTGGGTTTTTGCAAAGCCGAGATTCATTTCTTTGAAATTGCCCACTAGCTATAGAACGAGAATGACCGAGCTTATGGTATTCAGGAAAGCTTTCTTTGAATGGAAGGGATACCATATATCGACCATCATCGCTTCTTTTTGTAGTGCGAACATAATATTCTTCACAAAAACGGTCAGAATCCGTTAAAAATTGTTTTTTGGGTAGATCCTCCACCTCCCAAAAACGAGAAATTTCTTTGTCAAGAGATATTTCATTGAAGTAAGAAACAATAGTTTTGGAACCTTGGCCTTTATTGTTGGTTATTGGACCGGTCAAAATCCACCCAAATATGGTCTCTTGGGCGAGTAGAGAGTTACAAATATTATGTTTAATGCCATTCAGAATGATAGAAGGGAAAATATCCCCACCAATTAAAATATCAATGTGCGAACTCTTATAGAACTGAGAGTCCGCTAGTGGAATATTTGGAATTTTGGAAACCATAGTAGGATCTATGGAACATGTTGGAAGCTTTCCAGTAAGATTTGGTAAAACGAGAGCTGTAGCTTCTATGCTAATGCTGGTATTTACTGGAGAACCTAAAGAAAATGAACAAACCCTTTTTGATTTTGCGGAAATCGAATTGTTTAAACCTGATATCTGAGCTTGAATGAAATGAGATGGAAGTTTTAGCAAATTTGCTAACCTTTCTGTAATGAAAGTACCTTCGGATCCAGAATCAATGAGAGCTCGGGCAGAATACGTGGTACCCATGTGGTATACGTTAACCAAAGCGGTACCTAGAAGAACACTCTTGGAACTGGATGCGAAGCAATTTTGGATAGTATCAAGTTGATTAGAATTTTGAGTGGACTGTATTTGGATGGCATGCGATCGTTGCACGCTTGTTTTAGAATTAGAATTAGGACTAGTAGAAGTAGAAGTTAAAGGCATTGAATTGGAACTTGGAGCAGAAATATCACGATGCAATAATGTATTGTGTCGCTTACGGCACGTAAAGCAGTTAAAGTTGCTTTTACAATCCTTCAATATATGTGCACGAGCAAAGCAATTAGTGCACAAACCGTATTTCTTTATGCACGCCATTCGATCAACTGGATTCATTTCCAGGAATTTAGGACAACATCGAATGGTATGATGTTCGTTCGGACAAAGTTTGCATAAAGAATTTGTAACGTTAGCGTGATAAGTGTTAACTTTTCTTTGAGGATTGTAAGGGTTAGAATTGGAAGGCTTTTGATGAAATTGTCTAGGAGAAACACAAATTTTTATATCAGATAATGTCTCAAGTGTCTGATATCGATTTGTTAAAAACGAATCAAGTTGAACCCATTTTGGAATTTCGGTTTTATTTTTGATGGATTGCTCCCATAGAGCAAGAGTCGCATCAGGCAACCGAGCCGAACAAAGGAAAACAAAGATTGGATCCCAATTATCGATGTTTATATCGTATAACTGGAGAGCAGATATGCACGTATTTATATCACGCTGAAGTTTTTTAATTGTGCTACCGGATTCAATGGTAACAGAAGGAAGGCTTAATAGTATGCGAAGCTGACTATTAACCAGAATGCGTTTATTCTCAAAACGATCCGTAAGATTTTTCCACGCCAAAGAAAAACCTTCATTTGTAAGAGGTGACTTTTTTACTATATCACGAGCTTCACCTCGTGTTTTCTGGTTCAAGTGAAAAAGTTTTTCGACTGAACTCAATCTGGAATTGTTGACGTAAATAGCTGTGAACATGTCACGGAAAGAAGGCCAGGAAAGATAATCTCCATTGAACACTTCTGTGTCGCATGGAGGTAAATGGAAGTTATGACTTGGAAAATCACTATTTCGAGTATTTGCAACGATAGGCAATTCGACAACCGAAAGTAGCTGGATGCATTCGCCTATCTTTGCAACACACCTAACAAATGTTTGATAGGATGTTTTATAACGGGCCTTTAGGGATGCAAGTTCAACCTCAGGCTCAAAATCCTTTGCCGAATGTAATTCATCGAGGCAAGCTTCATATATAGATTTTACTCTTGCCCAGATCATCTTCACTTCGTCTCGATGAACTTCCAGTGAATGTGTCGAAGCCTCTGTTTGAGTAATATCGCCTAGTTCTGCTTCAAAATCCCTTAGGCTATCAGTCAAAGCAATAAATTTGTTAAGCGAAGCCATCTTTAACTCCAAGAATTGAAATAAGTATTTTGTTGGACACGAATGATAATAAAAATACAAATACTTTCGGTAATATTTAGTTGGAATCAAAACACGTGTAAAATTGTTGAAGGTATTGGAGAAATGTCAAATTGTTTGAGGAAAATGATTTGAAAAAGTGAAATAACCCTATTAAATTAGTAATTGAAGACGAAACTCTTAAGAAAATTCTGAACTTTCAAGAATTGAGGAAAAAATATTGCGTTAATTGAACACGGTAATTTATTTTCTTTGTAAGATTGTGTTATCAGATACGGCTGAGTGGAAAAAAAAAACTAAACCAAAAACTAAATTTACGATGGAGTACCGTGCTCTGAGAAAATTAAAAACTCTCTAAAGATAGAATTGAATGAATAGAACTCAAAAAGTTTGATAATTAGATTGACAGATTGTAAGATTATTAATTCGACAAACTACATCAAGTATAATAGAAAGAGGAACTCCCGAGGGAGTACTGTAATCTAAAAATACCAAACTCTAGAAATATTGAATTGAAGCTAAAGTTAAGTCTTAATTCGACTTCAACAATGTTTGTTGTAAAACTACGAACTCGTCAGGCACAGCGGAATGAAAAATAAACCGAAGATAAAACTCACAAGGGAAGACTGTACTCTGACAAAAGAAAGAAACACTCGATGAATTTAAACAAAGGTCCAAGCTAAACTTCTCAATTGACACAATAATTTATTTAAATCTTAATTCATAGATTTGGTTAAAAAAAAAGATCAATTTATCATACACGAAACGAATGAAATAAGATCTCAGATAAACTCACGGGTGTACTGTACTCTTATATTTAGTTGGACGTTTGTAGTAAGCTTTTTTATTCTATACAATTGATTTTGGTCGCAATGTTTTAAAAACTCATCAGCATAGTGAAATAAGAAATAAATAAATGAAACAAGAGATGAATCTCACGAGGGAGTACTGTACTAACCGAAAATAAGAACAAGCTCGAAATCTATGTAAAATAGCTTTTAATTTGGAAAACGGATATAATTTATAATTTACAGATTGAATTACGAATTGAAATGTTATCGAAATGTTATCGAATAAAGTTTTATACTTTGTAATATCCAGCATAAAATATTATTATATATATATTTTTTTTTTTTTCAGCAAATTTCACTTTATGAATTTATAAAAACGCGAACCTATAATCATGTAAATTTTCCCTAAAACTTTTTTTTTTTATCTCATAGCATAAAATCATCTGCTTTGCTGTAACATCCAAATTAAACTGAAGGCACTAAGAAAGCGATTAAAGCATTTGGCTGAATTTCTTTCGTTTTATTTTGTTGCTTAACAATTTGATTGTATTGTTGCTTTAAATTCTCTTGTTTTGTTTTTTTTTTTTATTATATTTTGTTATCCCACTGATAATTAAATAATTATATTTTGCACTTTAATTGGTAAAGTTTTGGTTTAGATATTAAATTAAATGAACATGCTTAAGAAGATTGCATAAGAAACTGATTTTTTTTTTTTTTAGCTAAGTGTTTTTCTTTCTTTTTTTTTTTGCTATAGCATTCGAAATGTTGACACTTATTGTTAGTTAAACAATGTACATGTTTCAAATGTTGCCCGAAGAGATATACCAAATGTTGACAACAAATGTTGCTAACGCAGAACTGGTATAATGAAAAATTCTCAGCAATGTTGCGTGAACGCATTTATTTGTTGCAAAAAGTGGAGACTTTCTCTAATTTCTTTATATGAAACCTTTAAAGAAAAACGCAAGAATGTTCGTATGTAGATATGTGTATATGTATGTACATATTTTTATACGGTACATACAAACAGCAAAATTTACCACTTAGCAAAAAGGCGCAATTTTTGGTTTTTGACTTTGGGAATGTCATATATATATATACATATATAATTACGAATATAATGATATATCCCTTAAAATGCTTTTAACAAAGAATGTTTTTTAATGAAATTTTCTTTTCTTTTTTTTTTTTATTTTAGCACTTTTTTAGCATTTTTATAAAAAAAAATGTTAACTTATGTACTGAACGATATAGGCTTTTTAACTGAACGATATGATTTAACGCAAAGCAACTTTATGTTTAAAAAATACGAATTTTAAGAAATATTATGTATAGCTAGCGTATAATTGCTAAAACAATTGAACAATAAACATTCTTTTTAAATTTGTATATATAAACTCACTTTTATGTATATTATCGACTTTTTTCGTTCTTTGAATAAATAATATAAGATTTCTCAAGTTTTTATCTACTTCCTCACACTTTAGTTAGAATATTCTTATTTTTCCGAAATATCAAGTTAAACTTAATTCGTTTTTTTCTATATTTTTCCGACGTTTTGGAGCGAACTCCTTGCAAACACCGAACGCAGGCACTACCGATCAAGAACTAAAATATGAAATATGTGGTGCAAACAAACCTGTTTTTTGGAGATTCTGCGGAGATGGAAGTTATTCAATGCGGAATTTGCTCTCTTCTTCTTGTGGAGTAGTTGATCCGGCTCGAAGGACCAATGTTTAGGATGGAAATGAGTGGTTAATATGGTTATGGACAGCTGTGCTCTCTGCAAGAAGAAGCCTTTTTTTGTTGAAGTTGGTAATCTCAAACTCAGCGAGATTTGAGATTATCGATATATGTTCATGGATTGGAAAGAAAACAATAGGATGAGCTTATGTTTCCATGAATATGATTTATTATGTCTTACCAGTTCGGTGGATAGATTAAGAAGAAAGTTAGCTTATTTCTAGTTAATGACATGAGCTTAGAAAATATAAACGGGAAATTCATTATAGATAAAGATAAAGTTTAGGACAGCGTGAAGCGCCATCTTAACGTCGTTATGGAAAATCGATTAATCGAAATCGACCTTTGGCATAAACAGTTAGGATTGGATCCATTGATCGTTGTGCATTCTTGGTTGTATCATGTTCCACACATTTTACAAACCCTGAATGCTACACACTTTCGGGCGGCGCCTGGTATTCCAGCTTATGAAATAAAATTTAATGCCTACTTTTTAACATGTTAACATTGAAACTATAACCAAAATCATTATTAAAATGAAATAGTACGTGTAATTATTGAAAAACGGTTAACTTGCCCGGGAATTCAGTAACTCTATTGTTGACCAATTTAGAAGAAATAAACACTGAACTAAATCAAATTTTGAGAACTTTCTTAAGAAGAAGTAGAATTTTAGCAATACATATACATGTAAATTCGTGCTTTGAGAATTTGGTAATGGTATTCACAGCTCTGGGGGAAGGGGTCCGGACCTCCAGATTTTCCCATATCTACGCCACTGCCTAGCATAACCACGGCATAAGCAATGCTGTACAATACAGCAGAACTGAACCGCTGAAAGCGTGATGATATCGCCAACAGCGTGATGATATTGCTAACAGCGTGATGATATCGCGAATCTATCATACCGCGCCTAAAAAGTTTTCACATAAAAAAATCCTTTATTTGCTCAATATTTTTTAGAAAAAAATTCAAGTTTATTAAATCGGCCTTATTTAATGCGGCCGTGGCGCAGTGGGTAGAGTGTGTGGCCCATATGCCAGCGAAACCTGGTTCGGATCCCACCTGACACAGAAAGTTTTTTCAATTGAATTAATTTTTCTGTTCGCCTGTCACTTCTCTGCAGACAATGGCAAGCATCTGAGAGTAAAAACTGCCATGAAAAGCTTCTTGAGAACATAAGCCGTTCGAAGTCGGCATAAAACGCGTAGGTCCAGTTCTCGATCATTTGTGTTCAAACATTTCATAACACACACAACACAATTGATCATAAGAAGCTCTGTCTAAGTCTATTTTTTATTTATTTATTGCCAAGCAATGCGTTGGAGTAGTTTATTGAAGTATACCCTCATGAGTTACCATACTCGAGCCATTAAAATATGACACATAAAACAACGTTCACGTTTTCATTGATTCTTTTCGATTTATGATTTCGAAATATAACTAAACAAAATTTTCGGGATGGTTCTGAGAAGTTATTAATATTTTCCAGTGTATTGCTGATTTGAATGTAATTTTTATAGCTTTGAGTGATATATTCGAAACTCAAGGCACACACTTACGTTAAAATGATAGTGAAAAATAAACAGCAAACAAATAAATAACAATCCACAGAAAAAGTATTCCTAACACGTGTTCTGCTTGTATGCGTGTATTTTAACAAAAACAACAACAACAACAACAACTGTTGAATTTGTTGCTTAGCCCTTTTTTACACCACTCTGTTTGGTACATTTAAAGTGAATTTTTGACATGGGCACGTTTCAATATTTTGGCAGTTGCTGCAGCTTATTTGTATAAGCCTGGAAGGCAAGCTTATTGAAGTGCCTAAAATTGGATGGCTGTTTTATTGTTATTGTTGCTGCCCAGCTTGTTGCTGTTGTTATGTGTTTTTCTGCATCAAGCACACATACAATCTTTAGAACATTTTTATATGTTTTTCTAAACATTTTCTTTTCCAGCAATTTTGGCACACAAATTTATTTGTATCTTCATATGCATGTATTTTGTTTCTATGTTACTCTTTCGCATGCCTTTTGTATTCTTTATTTGAATTTTTTGACTCAACTTTGCCCTCTTCTTTGTTTTCCATTTCGTTATTCCGTACAGTTGAATAACATCCTTTAATTTAATTTTTATGAGAAAAGCAAATCAAAAGATTATTTCTACTGCCAAATTACATTTTCATCCTTGCTGCCATTCTAGTAACCAACTTGCATTTATGTGTGTTATCTATGTGTGTGTGTTTGTGTATTTTAGTGCTGTTTGTTATTGTCGTCTTTTTTCAAGCATCATAAATTTCTACCAACATCATTTTTCTTTCTTGACATTTCTGTTTATTTAGCAACGCTTAATATGTCGATGTTAAAATAAGAGGATTAGAAATTAATGTAATTTATTTTCATTTATATTCTTATTTTACCATTGACCAAATGTTTCAAGACAAATTTCGGTTAAATTTTATTATATGATAGAATTTAATTTTCTTGAGTTTCTTGCGTCAAGAGACAAACAAAATGTTTGTATAAGATTTGAACAACACAAGTCCAACCCGTAGCCAAAGGAAGGTTTTCAGAGTTCAAACTCACCCCACAACGTGCAGAACAGAAAAATTGCAATGAGTATCCGACAGAAATGGGATAATATAATTTTAAAGTTCTTAAAATTTTCTTCCTTAGAAGTGGATATCTTTTGTAGTAGGAGTTCAGAGAACTACAATTTTAAGAATGAATCAAAGTAAAGTTCTTCAAATTCCAACTTTCCGAACACCATACTTTCGGGACTATGTTTCAATATTGTCTTTCAGAATATTTAATAAATTGTCGGAATCTGTTAAATCAAGTTTTTCTGAGCAGTGGCGCAAAACTGCCTTTAGGGTTGGAATTTTATAATTGATTTTTATTTTCTATATTTTTCCAGAATTTTGTAAAGAAAACTTGGGGAATTTGAAATGGAATAGCACACAATAAGCCAGCGAGCAAAAATTGTTCAATTTTATTTTGAAAATCAAATGAGAAGATAAAATGATGGGTTAACTAGGAAGAGACAGAGTCTTGGATAGTACTTATATCCAACAAATTTAGAGAGGGCATGGTTAAATGTGGTATGCATACGAGTAACTACATACAGGTAATTTAACATAAAAAAAAAAAAAAGAAATGGCCATCTCAGCCCTTGAAAGGACTGTGACCGAGCTTCTTATGATCAATTGTGTTGTGTGTGTTGTGAAATGTTTGCACACAAATGATCGAGAACTGGACCTACATGTTTTACGCCGACTCCGAACGGCTTATGTTCTCAAGAAGCTTTTCATGGCAGTTTTTACTCTCTGAGGTTTTACAAAACAGAAAAATTAATTCAATTGAAAAAATTTTCTGTGTCAGATGGAGGATTCGAACCTGGGTTCTCTGGCGTAAGAGTCACACACTCACCCACTACGCCACGGCCGCCAACTTAACTTAAGCCAGAGTTAATTTTGGTTAACGAGGAATTTAGACAGGGTTTGCTTGAAAGAGGATTTGGACATGGAAGGTGAGAAGTATACGGAAACGTTATTGAATTCTCTACAGCATCGATTGATGGGTTCATTGTTTGCGTATGTAGTTTGGTGCTGATATTCAGTTAACAGCCGAGTATGCCTAGTACGTCTTAATGGTTCGTTGAGGCATATCATACTAGAAATATATTCACTCAATAGCACCATTAATAACATCGAATGTGAAACATGAGCCCAATAATGATCTTCTTGATGATAATGGCATCAAGTTTAAAAGGCTGAGTCTGTATTCATATGAAGGAAGGCTATTATAATCAAGGGGGTTGTACATGTCTCTCAATGTGTATAGTAAGAATTGCTTTTGAGTAGACTCGATTCTTTCGCTATGGGAATCGAAAGACGGACTCCAAATTATGCAGGCATATTCAAGTATTGGCCGCACTAACGCACAGTATAAGGATGTCGTGACCTAAATATTCTTGAATTCATTTGCTCGCCTTTTTATAAAACCAAGCTGTTTGCTGGCTCTGGACAAAATTTTGTCATAGTGCAAATTAAAGGCGCATCTTGCAATCCAAGACTACTCCAAGTAGTCCACTACATGATTGACTCTTTTAAGCTCGGTACTATTGAGGTGGTAGGTATGTAGTGCCATGTGGTTCTTACAAGAAAAACTTATAACATTGCATTTATTGACATTAAGATGCAATTTATTTTGGATACACCATTGCTCCAGAGACAACAGTTTTGACTATAAAAAATTTACATCTGTCTCTGATTTGATTTCATAGAGCATTTTTAAATCGTTTGCATACATAAGGTGTGGGATATCGTTCAGGACTTCTGACAAGTCTGATAAAAATAAATTAAAAAGAAGAGGACCTAGGTGGCTGCCTTGCGGAACTCCTGAGGAGACTGTAATTTTTTTTTACAAAATTCCTTGGAATTTAACATACTGGGATCTGCCGTCGAGATATGATTTTAGCCAACTTAGTATGGGTCCCGTAATACCGAATTTTTCAAATTTACATGTTAGCATGCTGTGATCAACTCTATCGAAGGCTTTACTGAAATCTGTATAAACAGCATCTATTTGGTGCCCTCTTTCTATATTTATTAAAACATCCGATACCATGATCATGAGATTGGTTGTTGTAGATCGTCCCTTACGGAAGCCGTGTTGCTGCTCATTTAGACGTGGGTTGATTATACTTGTTAGCTTATCACAAATAATTTTTTCAAAAAGTTTTGGAATGGCTAATAAAATTGCTATGCCTCAATAATTTTCAACAGACCTTTTGTCTCCACTCTTGCAAATTTGTGTTAGATGGAATGATTTCCAATATCAAGGAAATATCCCTCAAGACAGTGATTCGTTAAAAAAATGTATTTCAAATGTATAAGGAAGCCAACTTTTAAGTACGAAAATTTTTTTATAAAAAGTATTTTTTTTTAACTAGTGAAACAACCTGAGTTTGAAGGGTGTAAGCGCCTTCACTTGAGAATATCTAAATTGCTGACCTGTAAGCCAATCTTAGCTTAAAGTGTGTGAACGCCTTTAATATATAATAACTCGCTGACTAACCTTAGCTTAAAGAGTGTAAACGCCATTACTATGTAAAGCCTGCTGACTTGTAAAATAATCTAAGCTTAAAGGGTGCACGGTTAAAAATCTTGGAGTAATTTTTAAACCAATAGTTGGAATAATGTATTTTTTAAACCATTTTTTATTAGAATTAATTCTTTTCAAAATACTAGAAATTTTTTAGTCAAAGCTGTACTTAAATTTAATGAAGTTGGAATAAAATTTCAACTTTAGTAACATTTGAGACAAAAAAACTTAAAAGTAATAAAATCGGTTTCAAAAATAAGTACAATAGTAATAGATTTTGAATTCAGATAGCCAATATATTAGACTTAATACAACATATATTAGATTTGAAGCCATGCAGCATAATATTTCAATACTTTACGTCTTAATTTTCAGATTGTTAAGTTTCAAAAGTCTTATGATTCAGAGTTACTTTTTCGGTTAACAAATCTTTATAATACAATTTTTGTGAAACATTTTTTATTTGATTATGGTGCACAAGCAACGTTTACTACGTTCATTTCAATGATGACGTGAGTTCGAATACTACAATAGGAGTTAGTTTAAAAATTATAGTATAAAACAAAAAAAAAAAAAAAAAGAAATAAAATGTGAAAACAAAATCAGTTTTGTTTTTAGTACGTTATGGTTTAAAATCGAATACAACTTGTAATTAGGTTTTTAATTCTCATCGGGTATTGCAATTTAAGCCCATGCGGTAATAAAACTTAGTTTTAATATTTGGCGTGGCTTAAATTTTAATACAGTTTCAGTGTCGTCATATATACAGTACAGGATTTACTAAACTTTACTTTACTATGAAAACCTGAACTTGAAGGCTGTAAATGCCTTTACTATGAAAAACCTGAACTTACTGAGCTAAGTCTTGGCACATATGCATGCGACTGCGCTCTGTTCAAGACTGCCTTTTCTATGCAGGCGCGCAGCTTTTTATATGCTTACGCTGTTTTCCTGTTTCGTTGTTTTGTTGTTTTGCTTACATGCATGTGCATGCCTGTATGCATGCATGAGTGTTTTTTTTTTGTATTTATATATTAACAATATTTTGCTTATAAAAATTAATAGCACTGATTAGTTTATGAAATAAAAAATATATTTTATACAAAAATTCATATATAATTTATTTGTTATATGCAAATATTAAGGCAGTCTTCTCATTCAAAACCCGTTTTTTGGACCATTTTTAAAAAAATTCTTATTTGAAAACGCAAAAAATAATTGAAAACTTTTTTATTTATTGTATTACAATAGGTTCAAAGTAAATAAAAAAATTTTTTTTGCCTCGATACGTGGGCTGTTCAAAAAGTAATGAGACTTCAAAGTTGGTGGTGAAAAAAAAAGGTGTCGTCACGGCGGCCACGATTCCGGGTCTCCGGAGCGTCTGAAATGAAAAAAAAACGGGGTTATAATCAGTATAGATGTAATTCTTGGGTGAACCTCAAGCTTAATTCTGTGATTTTTTTTGACAAAATGGCGGCCATTCAAAAAAAAAATTTCAATTTCGGGTTTTTTTTTTGTAGTTTAGTGTAAAAAAAAATGGTAAAAAATTTTTTAAAATTATGGTCGAGGTGCACCCGAGAATGGTGACAATTCTGCTTCGATTCCATTTTGTTTCATGAAAGTCGGTTCAGTTGAACTGGAGATATCATGGCCGCCAGTTCGAAAAACGTGGGTTCAAGATAAGCGCGTTTAAAGTTTGAAGTAATTTTTTTGGGAAAAAAAAAAAAAAAATCAAAAAGGTTTAAATGCAGTTTTAAAGAGCTGACAATTTTTACTTACAAATATTAGTCGGCGATGCCAGCTCCATACAGGCCACCTTCCTCTTTTTCGTAGAAACTGCTTTCTGCAGCCCTCTCTGCTCTGCGAGCCGTTCTGCCAGCTTTTGATGATGCCGCAGCTCGAGTCTCTGATCGGTTCAATCTGTCTTCATTGCGAGATAGTGCGTATTCGTATGCGTTTTTGCCAATCGCAATACCCATCAAACCCATAATTTTAAGTATGGGTATAAAACCGTCGTTGAAGAGGCACGTTGCAATGAAATTGGCCACTTCGATGGTGCGTGCGCCTGAGTTGATGTGTTTGGGCGAAAGTGACCAAAGAACAGAATTGTAGGACTCATTGGAATTCTGAGTTTCAGATCCAAGGCATCTTTCAAGCAAATTATCTGCCGACAGCGCTTCGTAAGCTGGTTTTATTACCTCCATCACCTTCTTGGCCATCAGACCTTGCTTCACAAAAAAGGCTGTATCTTCTAAAGTATTTCGAATTTCTAAAAATTCTTTTAGGGGCATATTTATTTATTTATTTTTATTTATTTTTTTATTTATTTATTTAAGAGATAACGTTAACATATAAGACAGTGTCTTTTAAATGCAATACGAATTATATAATAACAACAGGTAATAAGCAACAATGACTAAATTTAACTTAAAACTAACATTAAGTGAATTCACTTGATATCAAAAAACAGGAATTAATCTTAATCTAAAAGAAAAGAAGAAAGAACACAGCTTAAGAAGAAAAAGAAAGTATTAAGAAAAGTATTGAAAAATTGCATGCTTAAAGTTGCGTTTATTTTTAATTGATTTTATTCTAACGGGCAACGAATTCCAGATTCTGATTGCGTTAACAAAGAAAAGTCTGTTGGAGTTCAGAAAATTGTACAAAGGTATTATGAGGTTCATATTTCTGTTCGATCTACAAAATTGTATCTTTTCAAATAAATATTTAGGTGTTTTTGTGTTAATTAGGTTATGCAAAAATATGCAGTTTCTGGCATCAAGATAATTGAAAATATCGCAACCTAGTATTTGACTACTCAAATGACTGATGCGGTCGAACTTTTTAAGGCCATAAACGTACCTAACAGCGCTATTAAAAACATGTTGTAATTTCAGTTGGGATCTGGAATCAAGTTTACTATATACAACATCTGAGTATGAAATGATTGGCATTATCAGTTGGAGTACTAACTTTTTCCTAGTATCGACAGGTACAAATGATGCCGTCCACCTCAGGTTCCGAAGGGTATAGTAAACTTTACAAGCAACAGCATTAATATGATCTTCGCAAGAAAGTGTAGAATTGATATAATATCCAAGATTTTTAGCTTTTCCAACAAACTTCAGCCCTTCGCCATTTAGATAAATCGTTGGTAACTCAGACGTATTCAGACAAGTTTTGAAAATTGGTAAGACAAATGACTTAAGAGGATTTAGATTAAGCTTATTAGATCCAGCCCATTCAGTTATTTCACGTAAGTCTTCATTTATTCTAAAACATAAACTATCAACTAGGTTAAGCGGGCTGGACAAGTACAGTTGAAGGTCATCAGCATAAGCATGCATGGTAACATGACGACATTTGCTAAAGATATCATTTATGAAAATTGAAAATAAAAGCGGACCAAGGACTGAGCCTTGCGGCACCCCACAAGATAAGTAACAGAATGCGGACAGACTATTTCCAACCCTGACTCTTTGAGACCTCCCGACAAGGTAGCTATATAACAGACGGACCGCCGTGCTTGAGAAACCAAAGTTTACATATAATTTTTGACACAGTATTGAATGGTCAACGGAGTCAAATGCTTTCGAGAAGTCTAAAAGACATAACAAACTTATGTGCCCAAGATCGAATGGCACTCTGATGTCATCTAAGATTTTTAATATGGCAGTGGAGCAGCTGTGACTAGGTCGAAAACCGGACTGAAACGGAGACAAAAGTTCAAATCTTCTTATGTGTTCTGAGATTTGAACGGCCATAAGAGACTCAAAAGCTTTAGATAAGGATGATAGCAAGCTTACAGGACGATAGTCAGACGGAACACAAGCATTAGATTTCTTTGCAATGGGGATGATAGTGGCTGCTTTCCAGACATCAGGAAAGTAAGAACTTGTAAAGCAGTGGTTAAATATATGAGTAAGTGGGCTAAGGACGTGCGGTAAAATCAGTTTAATAAATTTGATGGATATATTATCCTCACCCATTGCATTGGATTTTATCTGGTTTACACTTCTGGCAACATCATACTCGCTTACAGCAACAAACTCAAAACGTAAAAGAGAGTCAGGTGGGAACGATCTTGTGTCAAAGGCTAACACATTACTAGAAGACGTAGAATTAGAAATGAAATATTCATTAAGAATATTGACATCAAGCTCACAGTCTTCAGATTTCGCTTTGCAAACTCCCGCTTGCTTTAAATTATTCCATAGATTTTTAGATGATTGCGCTGAACTCAGCTTGGACATAAAAAATACACGCTTTGCTGATTTGACTGTAGCGTTAGCTACGTTTCTTAGTCTTTTGTGCTGTTCCCAATTTGATGCAGTTGGACTTCTTTTCCATCGATTGTATGCTCTATTACGATTTTTAAGGGCCACAACTAATATCCACAACTACCCAAGCTATAAATAAATGCAAAAAAAAAAAGTTGAAAAAAAAAAGTTGCTCAATGAGAAGACCCCCTTAAATTACAGTTTTAATTAAATTTATTTTACATTTGATTTCAATTCATTTTTATAGTGTATATCATTTATATCATATGTGTGAGAGAGATATTGCCCTAGAATTTCTTATATTATTTATTATTTATTTGAATGCTAAGCGCATATGGCTTTATAGCAATTAATATAAGACAAAATAAATACAATTTATTTAAGTACAATTAAATTTTTATAAAAATGTAAAATTGCCAGGCTTTCAGGAATATACAGTTGCAATCCGGTTAGCTTCTTAGTAGTAAATAGAATGATTGATTAGAGCGGTGCTTCCATATGCCAGGCAAGATGGACGAGGTCGAGCTCATACATGTGCTAGGCAAGACAGACGAGGTCTTGCTCTGGATAATCAAAATATATCTATAACGTGTGCATCTATACAAATATGGATTAGAGCACAGCTCACACATGCAAAGCTAGTCGTACGGCGTCAAACCGGCATATGCCAGGCAAGACGGATATGGTCTCGCTCTGGATAATCATATTAAACTACACAGCTAGATTGTACAATTTGTTACCAAACATCACAGGAAAATATTAAGTATCCTTGGAAAACATGATCCAGATTAGTGCCGATACTGTAGATAATCTAATCTATTAAATTTAATTGAGTAAACGGATTCATTTAAAGAAATTGCATCTGAAACAAAATTAAAGTCCCCACAAGCGCTTCTGAGTGGTTCATTTTGCAAATAATTAGTTCTACAAAAGTTCATGTAAACTAACTCAAAAGATCTTCTAGGTCGGAGAGATATATTAAAGTAAATTTTACTCAGTAAATATTGACTGTCTACATATCCATGTAAAAATTTGAAAATCCAAGCAGCATTTAGCATAATTTTCCGATTATTTAAAGTACGAAGATTTAAAAGTCGCAGACGATATTCATAAGGTGGTAGGTGATAATTAAAATTGCAGTAAAGATGGCTTAAACAGAACAAAAGAAACTTTTTTTGAACTGATTCCATGTCGTCAATGTAACAACTATATCGAGGGCACCAAACAATTGAAGCATATTCTAAAATAGGTTGCACTAGAGAGGTGAATAAGGTATATAGTAGACATCGCATGAATACCACATTGTACCACATTTTATGGTATCTTTCAAACTTGTCTACAATACTTTCAAATCAAACACAGGCTGAAGCGAGTAGTGTACTTCATCCGGTTGGATCTTATCAGAGTGTGTACACAACTTTGGGTTGGTTGCATAGCTATTTTTCATGCAGACCACTTTGTCTTTTCAAAACATAGCAAGTACACCAAGTAGATATTGCTGTACAGCTGGAAATAGATATGAAGATCAACTTCATGTCTAAAAAAGTCAACTTTATTTTAAGTTTATTTTATTCACTTTCTTTTAAAAGTATTGAAGATTAAAAAATTCAATTTTATTCATTTTAAGGTTTGTATCAATTGCTTTCACATTCTTTTATTTAATCTAACTTATATACATGTACTTGGTATACGAGCACAAGTACGCGAGGAAATTTCATATCGAAAACATTTCGGGTTTGAGTACAGTACTTGAATGTTTTTATTTTGTTTTGTAGTATAATCACTCGTAGTTGGTTGTTGACAATGATAGAGTGTATGTATACGTGTTTCAAGCAAATGTTTTGGAGAGCCGTTCGGATGTATTCGTGCAGATGTCTAGTATATACCCTGTAGGAAAATCAACTAATTTAAAAGTAGCTGATAAGGTACTGATAAGGTTTTTGTCAACCACAACTAGTTGAAATTCTGACTTTTTTCCATAGAACGAACTAACATATTTTGTATGGTGATGTCCGCTAAATAAGTCAATTGACTTTCGTCTGCTTATATTTTTAAATACTTCTTAAATAAGTTATATTTAAATTATTTTTTTAATTACTTTAAAATAACCAATTGAAAACTATTACTGATGGCCTAAAGTTAATAATATTTGATGAAATCACATTTTTAAATTCATATAAACTTGTAATCTAATAAAAATTTGCAATTAAAACATGTCGAAATCAGAGTAGTTGCCGCCTTAATATAATTCAAAGTAGTTTATCAATCACTTGTTTTTTTAGTAGTATTTCAATTACTTCATATATAATGCAATAAAAACTATTTAGAGTTGAAGTGGATGCCGCCTTAATATAATTCAAAGTAGTTCATATACTGGTTTATTTTAAACTAGTTTTTTAATTAGTTGTTTTTAAAAACAAGTTAGTTTGTTCCTATAGGGTAGGAATACAAGACTATACGATACTATTGGCTCGATTTATAATTTTATTACAATACTATTTGCTCGATTTATAATTTTATTAATATGAATATAAAAGCGAAGTTTAGTATCCAAAGTTACTCCAAGATCATGAAAGACATCTAAAGACTCTAATGTATGGTCACAAATTTTATAAATACACGTGACAGGAGATTTTCGAGTGAAGGTCATGTGCTTGCATTTCGTCATGTTAAGAAGATTCATACGATTCACGTTGCACCAGCTAAAGAGTCCGCCAAATAACTTTTTTTTTTTTGAAAATGCAAAAAAAAAAGTACTGAATATTTTCTCAAATTTCTTTTTCTTATTTGAATGTACAATCCTTCCGGTTAATAATGGAAAATAATTTCATTCAAATGGCTGCCTCGGCTGGCCATGCAGTAGCCTACACGATCGGTTCAATTTTTAAGCACATTATCGATTGTGTGCAGCTGTATTTCACCAATGGCTTCACGAATATTGTCCTTTAAAGCGTCAATTATCTCTGGCTTGTCGGCATAACACTTATCTTTGAGGGCACCCCACAAATAATAGTCCAACGGTGTCAAATCGCAGCTCCGAGGTGGCCAAACGACATCAGCTCTGCGGGTGATAATGCGATCTTCAAAAACAGGGCGCAAAACATCGAGTGTAGCTTCGTCTGTGTGGCACGTAGCGCCGTCCTGTTGAAACCAAATGTTGCCAATATCCTCCTCTTCAATTTTTGTGAACAAAAATTCGTTCAACATGGCCCGATAACGATGGCCATTGACTGTAACGGCCACTCCTTGCTCATTTTCGAAGAAAAATGGCCCAATTATGCCTCTGGACCAAGATCCGCACCAAACAGTGACTCGTTTTGGGTGCATAGGCTTTTCAATGTATGCGTGCGGGTTTTCTGTGCCCCAAATGTGACAATTTTACTTGCTTACATACCCGCCAAGATCAAAATGAGCTTCATCTGAAAAGATGATTTTTTTGGCAAAATCGGCATCTTCTGTAAGTCGATCGCAGGCAATATTTCCCAGCGTTGTTCAAGCGTATACACAACCATATTCGTTCAGCGGAAGGATAAAACAAATTGTCTGTCAAATCAGACATGTGCTAAGTGTTACCATTCACGAAATAAGCACTAGTTGAAAAAAAAAGTTAGATGGCAGACCCTTTATAAAGATGGTCTATGTCAGCTTGTAAAAGAACGGCATTATTAGCATTTTTGAAAGGAAGAAATAGTTTCACGTCGTCTGCGTACATTAAAATACTCGAATGCTTTATAACAGATGGCAAATCATTTATAAACAGTAAAAAAAGAAGAGGCCTGAGGTGGCTTCCTTAAGGTACACCAGAAGTGACAGGAAACTCATGAGATTACACAAGTTTAAAAAGAACACGTTGTGTTCTATTGCATAAATAAGATTCAATTCATCTTACAAGTGTTGTGGGAAATCCAGCAAGAGATAGCTTTAAGACTAAGAGTTATGATTAACAACATCAAAAGCTTTACTAAAATCTGTGTATAAAACATCAGTCTGTGTAAGCCTTTTCCAAAATTCTCAATGGTCTTGGAAGTAAATTCAAGTAGGTTTATAACCGTAGATTTTCCAGAAACGAATCCATGATAATTGTGAAGTAATGATTGCCTCGAAAAGCTTCGGCAAAGCGCTTAATTTTGCAATTCCACGATAGTTATCGATTAAAGACCTGTAACCAGACTTGTGCAACAGAATAATAAAAGACGACTTTCAGGCAACTGGAAAATATCAAGATTTTATTGAAGAAGAAAAAACCAAAGTGATTAGAGTTACTTATTCATCACAGCAATATTTTAATATACATGACGGTATATTGTCGGTACCACTTTTATATGACGTTTTAAGAGATTTTAAGTATGATAAAACCGTGTTGGTATCAATTATTGGGAGACAAGTATCGCCAGATTGAACACTAAATGGATAGTTTAGATTATCATAGGGTGAAGATGAATAGATCGTTTTGAAAAATTCAGCGACAAAATTACAAATGCTATTCTCGCTATTCGATTCAACAGTTTTATATTTCATAAAAGAAGGATCTTGCGTTTTGTGTTGACAAAATTCTAGAATGATTTAGCATCAGATTTGATGTTTAATTTTACTTTTATTAAATAAATATCGTAAGATGGCTTGCATAATTGACGATACTTGTACTTAATAGAGGTATAAGATTCAATATCTGTAATGCTATGAGTTTTTTTAAATATTTTATATTGCATGGATTATAAGTTTCTTAATTTTCTCAGTTCTTCAGTAAACCATACAGGACCAGATGCTAAACTGGCTTTTCTCTGTGGTACTGATTATAGAGAAACAATCATTGAGAGTTCTATTAAAAGCAGAAACAGCCGAATCAGGGTTTTCTGGCGATGTTTTTGTATTAACGATATTTAGTACGGATGTCCAGTTAAAATTAGATATATAGTTTTTTTAACAAAACATAATTGGTTCTTTTAAATTTTAACTCAGCTGGAGCTTGAGCAATACTATTCTTTACAGATTGTTTTGGAAAATTAAGAGCAATTTCTAAAGTTGGATGGTACGGGTATTCAGGGAGCACGAGTAGATCTGTCCTTGCGACTACAATAATATCTTTATAGTCTTTTAAAATAATACTTGGTTTTTTTCAAGTCTGCAAAAAAGTTGGTCCAAAAATAATATACATAAAATAAATTTCGAAATTTATTGAAGTCAAATTTAAAAAAAAAAAAAACCTAAAAAAACAATATATGTAAAAATAATGTACAATTACAATCGAAAACGATCCAATTTTTCAAAAATTCTTCTTCAAAAATTTCGTTACGAAAACGCTGCGATTATTTTAAAAATCTCGTTTCGAAAACGTTTCGATTATTCTAAAAATCTTGTTTGGAAAACTAAGTTTCTTCCACTTGTAGATTCGAAAACGAGACAAAAACGAGTTTCGTTTTCGAACTTAATACACTAGATGTCGGTTTCACCTCGAATTCGAAACAAATCCGTTTGGTTTATTGTGTAGTATCAAATTTGCTTAAGAAAACTTACAATGAAATTTGTTTTTAATTAAATTTTGAAATTATTTTTTGGCAGTTATAAACAATGTAATTTTGAATCATATCAAATTTATATCCGGGAATGAACAAATTACCAAATTTTCCATAAAATTAAAAGTAATACATTTTGTTATGAGTTTATTTTACAAAAGTAAATTTTTTATTAAATAAGATAGATCACTTAGCTTAGCACAATTTTGCATAAAATTACCCATTAAATAACGGTGCAACTAACTACTGAACTTCCATGTGCGCAATGACTGAAAACACACTTTTTGAAGCAGCCGAATACAACAATCAATGCAAATATTTTCTTTACCTCTGCAGCTTACAATGTTTGCTGCTCTTCTTTAGAGCATCAACACATATTTATTTTTTTGAAGCCTACTTGTTGTTGTTGTTGCTTTCTTCGTGTCTTTTGTTGTAGTGCAAAAATGCATAGTTTGCACAATGCACACAGTTCACTGACCACTTGACCGTTGGTCACATGCAAAGAAATTTATATAAAAAGTTAAAAGAAAAACATATGCAAGCAATAAAGCAGAGCCCTGTTTTAATGGTATGCATTTTTTATAGTTTATTTTGCTGCTTAGTTTTTTTAACAATCTTTTTCTTTATTTCTTTTGTTGTTGTCACTCATACTCAGGATGTGCTGCTTGCATCCTGCAACCAGCATAATGCAGCTACTTGTCTGCTATTGTCACAACTTCAGCGGCATTGGTGCTGGACAACGGAAGAAGGATGCGCTGTTGCTGCTACTGGTGCTGCTTCTTAACAGAGCTTCCTTTGCTTTTAAAACTTTTTCACTTGCATCTTTAATTCTGCTGTTTCACTTTATTCCTATCATTCTGCTTCTTATTTCTTTTTTTTTTTTTTGCATTATTTTTGTACTCTTACAGGACATGCTTCACTAGTTAAGCATACAAAAAAAAATTTTGCATCTTTCGAGTTAAGAGAGCCCAGTGTCAGTCGTTTCTTTTACTTATTATTGCAATTGTTGCTGTTTTTGTAGTTGTTGTTGTTGTTGTTGGCGCTGCTGTGGTCCTGATAGTGTTGTTGCCGTTGCTATTGTCATGAACAGCACACAATATGCAATGGATTGAGGTTATGTCACAAATTATTAATGGCTTCTTCAGCTTCGACTCTTGAGCATGGCTCCACTTTAGTTATTTTTTGTTGCTCTACGGCTCTTATCCTTTATTTAAGATTTGTTATTTTTCTATTTGCCTATTGTTGTAGTTGCTGTTGTTTTTAGCGTTGCAGAAGCTCTTGGCTCTATTCTGAGTGCACATGATAAATTACCATTTTTAAAACTAAACGTGCGGTAAAATTTTTCGCAATAATTTTTATCTCTTTTTTTCCTATTGTTTTTAGTAACAATTTTTTATTGTTGCTTTTTTTTCAAATTATAGCAAAAAGCATTAATAACTTGAAGTTGCATTCTTATTGCAAGATTTTTTATCACTTTTTCGTAAAATTTTGTTGTTGTTATTCTCTTAACACGATCCTCTGTAAACTTTTACGAAAGAGAATTTTGAATGAAGTTTAATTTGTATGCTTTAAGTCTTTTTAAAGCTATGTGGTATGTTGTTTATGAGATGATGTTTCTATAATGTAAAGTCTCGATATTAGTTTTTTTTTTGAAATCTCAAGAACGGCACTCTTTTTCTTTGCATCTATTATAACAAGAAAATGTAATTTCAATACCTTCAAATATTTCTTTGATCCTCAGCGGGGAATCGAACTCTTACCGCAGCGATTGAGAGTTTAATACACTATCCACTGATCCAAAATACTCTGTTGATTCAGTTGTTGATTCAATATTACGTACTATTACAGCTATGTTGCAGCAGATCACAACAATTTCCTAATAGATAGAGGATTATGTATTGTCTATTCTACATATGAATACATTCCACATAAAATGTTAGAGAAGTAGAAACTTGCTATAAGATGTCACCAGCATTGGTGTTTTAATAAAGTAAAACTGAAACTATATTGCAGCAGATCAAAAAATTTATATATTAAAAGGTTTGTGTATTGGCTATCCTACATAGCCAACATATTTATCAGCTATCCCAACATAGCAAAAATGTTGCTTCTACTTGCTTCATACAAGATGTTTCATCAGCATCGGCAAAAATTAATTATTGCCCACAAGTGTGTTGAAATAACAATGAATGTAGCAGGTAATAAAATATAAATGATACATAATAAAATTTACTGGTGTGAATATTAACGTGTGTTTTTGAATTTACTTTATGTCTTCTTAAATTTTTTAATTTAAAAGCTATTTTATCAAAAAAACATCACTAAATTATCAAATCTATGAAGCTGCAAAAAAAAACACTTCGCTTGCACACCTGTGCCTTATTTTAATTTGGCAAATGTGCTGTAATATGCTTAAGTTGTGCTGCAATCTGTCTTAGAAAAATTTTGAAAGTACACATTTTCCATTAAAAATACCCTTATTTAGATATGTGTTTCTAAATTTATTAACTGTGCTATGATGTGTTTGATTAATGCTGTACTGTGCTGAAAAAAGATTTTTAATAATGCGCTCATATGCGAAGATTTTAATTTAAATTTTCCACTCTAAACTTTTATTAAAATTTGTTTATTGTGCTATGATGAGCTCAAGTTGTGCTGTATAAGTATTGCTGCAAATTTTTTAGAGACTTACTGTTACTGTTACTGTTACTGTTACTGTTACTGTTACTGTTACTGTTACTGTTACTGTTACTGTTACTGTTACTGTTACTGTTACTGTTACTGTTACTGTTACTGTTACTGTTACTGTTACTGTTACTGTTACTGTTACTGTTACTGTTACTGTTACTGTTACTGTTACTGTTACTGTTACTGTTACTGTTACTGTTACTGTTACTGTTACTGTTACTGTTACTGTTACTGTTACTGTTACTGTTACTGTTACTGTTACTGTTACTGTTACTGTTACTGTTACTGTTACTGTTACTGTTACTGTTACTGTTACTGTTACTGTTACTGTTACTGTTACTGTTACTGTTACTGTTACTGTTACTGTTACTGTTACTGTTACTGTTACTGTTGCTGTCACTGTTACTGTAATGTTGTTCTGTCAAGCTTTCAAAAATGACTCTGACACCAATTTCTCTGCACCTTACATGATTTTTTTATAACTATTATCTTCTGTTTCGTCTCCTTTCTTTTCCGCAACTTAAAAAGCTTTATGTAAGCACATCATAAATCTCAGCCAGTTATTATTATTAATAAAAATGGCTTTTATAGCAAAAAAAACCGAGAAAAAAAAATAAAAATCAGTTCAGGCCACACGAAAAGTACACTTAAAGCCTAAACCACACACACACACACACACATACAAATAAACGTATGTATCCCACACCAGCTGATCGCAGTCAAACAGCTCCCAACGCAAAAAGTGTAGCTGTATGCGAAAAACATATGAGATGCCATATGAAGAAAAACAACAACGAATAAAACATATTTTCAGTGCTGCCAACTAATCAATATTGACAGCAAGCAGCAAGGAAAAACCAAAATATATACAAAATATATTAGAACGAATAAATAGATATTCAAGTTTTGCAGCTCGAGCAACATTTTATTATTTTCTTTATAGATGTGTGTGTTTATTTGTACAGATTTGAAGACTCTAGCTGGTATCTTTGTGTTAATACGAGGTGGTGGTACTCTTCTACACATTCTTGCTTTCACAGCCGTAGCCAAGTATCTGTATCCATATCCGCATCCGTTTGCTTATTCATTTATTTACACAATTTTCGTACAAACATAAATACATACTAATGTGCAGCGATCTACTAATATATTGTTGTTGTTTTTGCCGTATTTTATGTTTACTTTGACAGTAACTTTATTTATTTTGACAGTAACTTTATTTATAAAAATATATATTTTATAGTTTTCTTACAAAATATGCGTTTAGGTCTTAGAATCGTTTGATTTAATTTGATTTATTTCATTTAAAGAACATTCGGGGTATTCAAGGTGTGTTTTATTTTTGACACATTTATCAAATATATACAACATAATTTAAAAAATGTGAAAATGTTGTTTATAGATTTTCTTGTCAGAAGAGAAACATTGTATAAATATTAAAAGTTTGTTTTTAAAACTCAACGTGTTCTGTTTTTTTAATGTCTAAAATTTACTTCAAATGTAAATATAACGCAAATGCACAATCAAATACACCTAATGCTGAATAACTCTACTCTGTTCGGTTTCAGCACTTTTCTCTTTTATTGTATTATTTAGTATAATTTGTTCAGCATTTACAGTAGTTGTATGTATTTCAATTTCAATTTATAAAATTAAATTTTCAAACTTTTAAAATTACAAAAAAGCAATAAGTTGACAAAGTTATTAAAATCGCCCAAGTTAACTTAAGTGGATGTAGTAAATAAAACGACGCTTAGTAAATATTTCCAGATGAATCAATAAATTATTATTTTATGTTATGAATACTTTAAGTTATCAATACTGTACTATTGTCAAATAAATTGAAGCCAATTTCTTTTATTATTTTTGTATCTTCAACTCCGACATGCCTTAAAGTTCTAACGTAATCGTTTATGTTATCTCAAATTTTGTTAAGCTTGGCAAAAACTTTGACACAAACTTTTTGTAGTTGAACATTGAGTGCAAACCCAGCAGAGAATGTAATGCCTGATCAGGTTGGAGTTCAAGTTTGACAGGCATGCCCGAGATCTGACCTTTATTTAAAAATAGCCCAGATTTTTTCATACAACAGAACACCCCTTTAGAGCTGAAATTTGCTATTACTTTTTTTGAAAGGTTCATCTGGAATATAAAATTTTTAGTTGAAATTCAAATATGATATCTGGCCTGAAATAAAATAGGACTGATTTTTTTGTTTACTTTCAGCTTAAAATACAGTTCTGTTAAAATTCAGTCTTGAATTCGTGTCTGAGTGTAAGAGGTCTAAGCGAGCTTTCTACTGGGAACTTTATACATTTCATATGGTATCTTTCAACAAATCTTAACTCTCAACTTTGCCCTGCAAACAGACGAAATTCGTTACCATTAGTATCATAAAAATTTTTTTTTTTTCTAGCAAACACCAATAAATTAAATTTTTTATTGAGCTTCACTTAAGAGATGGGCAAACATGTATTTGTTCATGTCTTATTTATAAGTAATATACTGGAAAATGTCAGTTCGGCACTGGAGTGTTATTGCTATTTTTGAAAGTTCTCATTGTTGCTATTTCTTTGAACATCTTAGCCACTATTCTGTTTTGATTTTCACTTACCAAAAATCTATGCGTTATTAGAAGAAATGCTTTGAATTTTTATCGCTACTTTTTCCCCTAACAATACCAAAAATGAATTGTTCTTTTTTAACATTTCTTATTTGATTTAATTTGTCCGAACAAGAAATTCTTTTGTATTCTATGTTCCTTTTTATGGTTTCCTTCTCTTCAAATACGTAGCACTGTTTCCGTTTTTGTTGTGGTTTCTGTCTGATTTTTCACTTCAGTTGATTTCCGAAAAAATTTCTTTTGAACTTTATAGCATTTAGAAGCAATTATTTGCTATGAAGTATTAATTGAGCTCGTATGTGTTGCCACATTAATCCGTTTGTCTAGATTCACTTACCTAGAAGTAGAGAGAAAAAATTTTTGGTTAGCACCAAGCTTTTTTTAAAAGAATTCATATTGAAGATATGAAAGGTTATTATTATTTGATAATTTGTGAATAAACTTATTTAATAAAAATGAGTTATAACTCGTAATAGAAATTATATTTATAATGCGCAAGACACTGGGGTTTTTTTTTATTATCTACAACGTTGACCCACCTTAGTTTATATGTACGTATACAACTGTTTAATTAAACTTTTTATTAGTACAACTAGTTCTTAATATGATTAATAAAAAAATCGTAAAACATAAACATTTTACCAAAAATAAAATCTCAATAAGTAGGAGTCACAAAATATTTTTTTATGGTTGGGTACACTTTGCCTTTCACTTCCTAGTATTATGCAGGGTGGCTAATAAAAGGTGCTAAAAAAAAAACTTAACTATTTTTCTGTATTATTAATCCGTTTATTTTTTTTTTTTTTTTTTTTTTTTTTTTTGTCATAAACAGAGCCTAGCACAAACGTTCGTTCGTAGAAAAAAATAAAAATATTTTGATCGTTTGTTCGTTCGTAGAGAAATGATATAAATATTTTGTTCGTTCGCTCGTTCGTTAAAAGCTTGCAAGCATCAGTTACAAAGTGTCAGTTAGAATCCACTTCAATCCACTTCCATTCATTCCTCTACGTTGCTGTAAAAGTTCGCTAAAAGTTCGTGGTCGGGATAAATTTCTGCGTAACGAAGGAGTTTAGCTTGATGCGTAGTGTTGTGACTTCTTAATCGGTGGTATCGGTGGTTGTGGGTTCAAATCTCCACAGCAGGCGAAGGTAAAATTTTTATATTTGATATTTAATTTAATTTAATGGTATTGTTAGCATACAGAAAAACGCTGCAGTCAGCTGCAACGCGAGCCGTGCGAGAAAACTACCGCGAAAAGAGGAAGGAAGACGGATGGCGGATGACGGAGTGGAAGTATCACCACCTAGCCATGAAGAGGTTCGAGTTGCTATCCAACGACTCAAAAACAATAAAGCAGCAGGTGCTGACGGCCTGTCAGCTGAATTGTTTAAAACCGGCGGCGATGAATTGATAAGGCGCATGCATCAGCTCATCAGCAAAATATGGCTAGCAGAAAGCATGCCCGACGATTGGAACCTCAGTGTACTGTGCCCTATACTTAAGAAAGGAGACCCTACAATCTGCGCTAGTTATAGAGGTATCAGTTTTATTTCCATCGCATATAAGGTGCTCTCAAGCGTACTGTGTGAAAGATTAAAGCCGATTACAAAAACACTGATTGGACCTTATCAGTGTGGCTTTCGACCTGGTAAGTCCACCATAGACCAGATTTTCACGCTACGACAAATCCTGGAGAAAACCCACGAAAATCAAATTGACACACACCATCTCTTTGTCGATTTTAAAGCTGCGTTCGATAGCCCGAGAAGGGATTGCCTATACGCAACAATGTCTGAGTTCGGTATACCTGCAAAGTTGATTAGACTTTGCAGAATGACGTTGAGCAACACACGCAGCTCCGTCAAGGTAGGAAATGACCTCTCCGAAACCTTCAATACCGAAAGAGGTTTCAGGCAAGGCGATCCACTGTCTTGCGATCTCTTCAACATCATAATGGAGGGGATCGTACGAAAGGCCGGTGTGCATCGTAATGGCACCATTTTCTATAAAGGTGTCCAGCTCCTTGCGTACGCTGATGATATTGATATTGTTGGCAGAACCAAGAGAGATGTTACCGCTGCTTTCGCCGCTATCGAAAAGGAATCAGCCAAAGTGGGTTTGACGATAAATGAGGGTAAAACAAAGTATATGCTGTATACAAACAAGGGAGCGCGGCGTTTAGACTCCCACGTTTCATCCGGCAGCTATAACTTTGAAGTAGTCAAGGAGTTCGTTTACCTTGGCACCGCCATTAACGCTAACAACGAAATCAGCCTGGAGATAAAGCGAAGAACAATAATTGCTAATAGGTGCTACTACGGGCTCAGTAAGCAACTAAGTTCCAGAGCCCTCTCTCGATCGGCAAAACTAACACTCTACAAGACACTCGTTCTACCTGTGCTGATTTATGGCGCTGAGGCATGGGTAGTTTCGCAAACTGACGCAGCCGCTCTGGGGGTGTTCGAGAGAAAAGTTCTTCGCAAAATCTTCGGTCCTGTTCGAGTCGGCGATGACTATCGCATCCGGATGAACCACGAGCTGTATGAGCTCTACGGAGACATTGACGTAGTTCGGCGTATAACTGTGCAGCGACTATGCTGGCTGGGTCATGTCCATCGTATGGACGACGAAGCTCCAGCGAAAAAGGTGCTCGAGGCGAAGGTCGCTGGTCAACGACGACGAGGGAGACCATGCCTCCGATGGATGGACCAGGCTGAGGAAGCCCTAACCGCACTTGGTGTATCCGATTGGAGAAGGCGCGCGCAAAGCAGAGGCGCCTGGCGAGAGCTGATGAGGTCGGTCGAAATCCGGTCACGGGTTGTCACGGCCATCTAAGTAAGTAAGTAAGTAATGGTATTGTTATAATAAACGCAAGCAGCAGAAAAACGGTGTTAATAAAAAGAAAAATTTGTGTAGTTGCCGATTTCAGGCAAGCAAAGCAAATCACAGAAGGAGAGGCAGATTCCAAAAAAAGGGAAAGAAAAAAAAAACCAAAACCCGGAAAAAAGTTATATTTTTGAATTTCAAAATTTTTTAAAATAATGTATAAATTACCAAATACTTGCTTAATTTATCACCCAAATGAAAATTTGTAAGTTAACATGCAAAACTTAGGCGTTTTGATGAAGTACTTGAGAGGCTGAAAACTGTCAAAACCATCATATAAATTATACTAGGTTTTTTTTCAATTTAACATAAGCTTTTTTCTGGATGTAGTAAGTGGTATCATGTTCTGATCCAGATTTAAAAATTGGTGTTATATTAACAATTTTACAACCATCTACAAATAGTCTAGGATTTGTTTTTAAATACTTGTCCTGGTGGTAAACGTTTGGATTCTTTATTGTGAAAATATCTTAGTTTACACCTCAGTACGGAAAATTTCATATTTTTTTTAATTAATTTTTTGAAATTTTTGTGTTCACAGATTTTTTTGCGATTTTAAATGATTCTGATGTTACTGTGCAATTAAATTTTTTATTACAATTATGACATTTATATATTTTTTCTACTAACTTTGGCCAGAATTTCAATTGTTGAGCGAGTGACACAAGCCTCCTACACACACGCGCTCACTGACTAGCTCAGGCAACACATAATCAGGTTTGCCTGTAATTTTCTTATGTCATAAAAAAAAAGCTATTACCTTTACACAAGCACATCAACACACATACTTATATACGCAGCACTACATATGTTACAATTACTTTGAACTAATTCTTCATTTTGCACTTGAAGCAGAAAATGCGTGACACGAAAAAAAAATTAAAAAAAAATGCATATGTAAAAAAAAACGTGAGTAAAAAGTACAAATTTTAATTTTGCTCACAATCAAACATATGTAAGCACAAACACAAAAAAGGTGTTGAAAAAGAAAACAACCACAAGGAAAAAAAACACCCTGTGCAGTTAAGCTGAAAACTAAACACGCGACAATAATGGGCAGCACTTGAGTGATTAGCAAGATGGCAGCAGCAGCAGCGGCTGACGACAGGTGAGCGTATGTATGTGTCTATGCATGGGTTCAAATCATGTAACCTCAAACTTTGTTATATTTTAAAATATAACAACTAAAAAATAAATTAGCATTGAATACAAATCAAATAATTTTTATTTAAGAAGCATGCAGCTCATTTATACTTATGTATATACCAACTCAATAATTTCCACAAAAAAAAAAAAAGAAAAAAAATCCTCCAAACAGTCAGAGGAAAAAAGTTAATTCCAGCAAGTGTGTCCTTTGTTTTATGAAACGCAGCTGTGTGTGTAGCTAAAACACTTATGCCTTGTAGTTTTTTATACACACCCATACACATTTATATGACCATAACGAGGGGTAGGGGCTAGACGGGGCTACTAACTACCACTTTAAGTGGTGGCATACGTGTTAAACGTAGTCCTCATGGTACTTCCTTTATTACAAAGTAGTATGTCAAAGCCACAAAAAAGGCCATCATTTAATATTTATAGGTTAAGGTGGCCACAGTTGGCACTAAAAATTCAACAGTATATTCAACTAGAAACAACAACAAAACATAAAGTAAAGTAAAGTAGTTGTTATTTTTGTATTTTTGCCTGGGTGTACCTGAACAAATTAAAAAATAAAAATGAAAATAAGTACAAGGCCCTCCGTCCATTAATGAGCAAATAAGGAAAACTCAAGGAATAAATAAAGCAAGGACAGCCACTTAAATTAAATGTGAGGAACTAGATAGAAAAGTACATTCTAGGCACATTGGGACTAAGCTGGGTAGAGGAGTTTAACCTCTTCATTTATATCTTAAATCTAAAATCCATAGAAGATGCAAACTACAAGATAACAGATACAATATACAAGGCCATGAGCGTAACCAGAATGTCAAATGGGAGATGGGGCAAATATTATATTTTCTATTAATAGGTATATTTGTTGAACTTTAAATTTAAAAAAGTTTGAAGTTTGATTTATTAAAAGTTTCTCTACCTGGAAAAAATTGATTTTGAAGTAGAAAAACTTGAATTTCAACTCAAAAACCAGTATAGTTAGGTATATTAATGAATATTTTTTCGGCAGACAGTTGAGTTGTTATAAAATTGAAGCTTTTTGTTAATTTATTATAACATTTTTTCATTGCATTAATTTTAAAGCGTAAGCTTTTTTAACGGAGTTATTTATATTATAAGGAAATAAAATTATAAGCTAACAAGCATCAGTTACAAAGTGTACGTTAGAATCCACTTCAATCCATTTCCATTCATTCCTTTACGTAGCTATAAAAGCTCATTTGAGCTTTTGCAGGAATAAACGAAGTTATCTATATGCGCTGAGAGTAAAATGAGAAGCTACCAAGTATTAGATGCAATTCACTTTTATCCACTAACTTTGCCAATTAGATGACGCACTTCTCAGCAATAATTTTTTACCGAATTCTCAAACCAGGTGCTGACACAGCTTATGACTAAAGGCAAATGATCAAAAAAGAAATTTGTACAAAAAACATAGGAGCGTCGTTGGACGCACGAGAGAAGCGAAGCTTTTTCGCAGTTACATAGATTTGATAGCTTAATAATTTTTTAGTTTTAATAAATTAACTTTTAAACACAAATATTTAAAATAACATAAAATAAATTACATATATACAGAAAACATATTTACTGCTTATTTTTTATTGTTGAATGTTAAATTTCCACGCCAATTACATATAGAGGCATATAATGCCAGCGACTCTCCATTTTAACTCTCCACACATGGTTGTGAACTTGGCTGCACTGAACAAATTTTTTCCTTCAACAGCGTACTACCTAGCGAAAAAATCTGTCGAAAATTTTTCAGATTTCACTCCAAGCAAATCAGAGAACCAGAATGAAAATATATATTAAATATATATTAATATACGTATATATTAAAGAACGCACACGAAACAAAATTCAACAAACATTTTCGATACCTTGCCGATATCATGCATGCGTTTGTTAATTCCATATATATTGATATCATCTATTTTTTTGACACTTAAAAACGCACTTGTCAACGCACTTGTGGGCATTGCTAATTTTCTTCGTGCCAACAACACCACAAACGCATTCACAATACAAACACACCAATGCTGGAGACACCTTGTCGCAAATAAAAGCAAATTTTTGTAAGTTGTAGTATAGCAAATACACAATTCTCTATCTATTGATAGATGGTGAGGATCTACTGCATCATAACTTCTGTTATAAGTAACATTGAATTAACAACTGTTTCTAACAAGTCTTTGTGGCCTGGTGGATAGTGTATTTGACTATCATTTAAGAGGACACGGGTTCGATCCCCACGGAAACCAAAACATAGTTTTAGTATTTAATATAAAAGTATTAAATTTTCTTGTTGTAATATGCTCTAGCAACAAAGAAACCATAAAATATCCAAAAAAAAACATTTGTCGAAAATTTTTTAGATTTCCCTCTAAGCAAATCACAGAACGAGGAGTAAAAAGCTTCGCTTCAAAAAGTGATATCAGTGAGTACGTAATTGGGACATACATAGGCTGTTGCTGTTAAAGCGATTTTTTTTCCTATCAATTTAATTCATGAGTTTGAAGAAAAAATATTAAAAACTTAAGATTGTGTGCATTCTTTAAATTAATATAATTCTTAATTTGACATATGCTAAAAAGCTAAAGCTTCCGTCAGCAGTCCTAAAGCCGGCATGATACTTCATTTTTTTGTCCAATTTTAAAACCTGAAAACAAGTCGCGCGTGGGCAGGACAAACATATTTTGTAAGAAAAGGATAAACGTTGTTACTTTTTTATTTCTGGCGTTTTAAAGAGCAGCTGCATATAATAAAGTTATTAGCTACACACATCACTTCCAATTCAGCATCCATTTTTCTTAAATAACTTTGTTTACTCTTAAAATGTCAAATAAATTAATAACTGCAAAATATTTCACAGTAAATATTTGATCGAAACTTAATGACGAAAGAATTGAAAGAAACGGCACAAACAATGCATTGAAAATGCAGTCCGTCTCACATTTTTTTCTCCAATTCATACTTTTTGAGTACTCACTCACACCAATTAAATCTATGCATTCGTACTATTTCAACTCTCTAGCTTTATTTTCAATGACACAAAAATGAGCAATTTAATGAAGTATCATACTTAACGACTTAACGACTGCACACTGATTATTGTATGATACGTAGGGTGCCTTTTATATTTCGGGATTTGGCAACCCTGGTGTTGCAATCTGTCAACTGAAAGCTCTATCGCAAAGTTTGACATTTGTTGGCTTATACGTACTCAGAACGTTTTGACATACGAGCGCTATTTGTGTTGTTTATAGTAACTTAAAAGATTCATCTCGGTCTAAAAATGGAATTAAATCGTGAACATTTTCGTGCGATTATTTTTTACAACTCTCGACGTGAATTAACACAGCAACAGTGCATGGATGAACTTAATTCAATTTTTGGCGATGACGCTCCATCAAGGACCAGTGTTTATCGATGGTATGGTGAATTCAATCGTAGTCGTAGTTCACTCCAAGACGAATTTCGTGAAGGTCGTCCGAAATCAGCTGTTGTTCCGAAAACCATTGATGCTGTGCGCGAACTGATATTGCAAGATCGTCATGTTACCTATCGTGAGATTGAGGCAACCTTAGGCATAAGTGGGACCAGCATACATTCAATATTGCATAAACATTTGACTGTCAAAAAAATTTGTTCGCGTTGGATCCCACACAATTTGTCAATCGCTCAAAAAAAGGCTCGTGTCGATTGGTCGAAGGAAATGCTTAAAAAATACGATCGCGGTGCTTCGAAACACGTCTATGACATCGTGACAGGTGATGATTCGTGGATTTACGCGTATGAGCCCGAAAGTAAACAGCAGTCGACTGTATGGGTGTTTCAAGATGAGCCAAATCCAACAAAAGTTGTTCGCGCACGAAGCACTTCCAAGCAAATGGTCGCCTGTTTTTTCGGAAAATATGGACATGTCGCAACCGTACCACTAGAATAACGCAGAACAGTCAACTCTGAGTGGTACACAACCATTTGTTTGCCAGTTGTCTTCCAAGAAATCAGGAAAACCAACCGCCGAAGACGGATCACTCTTCACCACGACAATGCGAGCTCTCACACATCGGCTCAAACAACTGCATTTTTGAGCACCCAAAACATCGATTTGATGGGTCATCCGCCGTATAGTCCTGACTTGGCACCGAATGACTTCTTTTTATTCCCAACCGTGAAGAATAAACTGCGTGGACAACGATTTTCGACGCCCAAAGAAGCGGTTGCGGCATTCAGAATGCATGTTTTGGAGATACCTCAATCAGAGTGGCAAAAGTGCTTCGACAATTGGTTCAAACGCATGCAAAAGTGTATAGATCTTAATGGAGAATATTTTTAAAAACAATAAAGTGATTTTCGATGATTAATATTTGTTTTTGTTCTCTAATCCCGAAATATAAAAGGCACCCCTCGTATCTAGAAGGAAGCTCCTTCCCCCTTCAATTCACCCATATGAAAGATAAGATACAACCAACAAAATAAAAAAATTAGATTCAAGATAGAATACACAGTATACAAAACAAAAGTCTGACTCTGACCTGACACTGATAAAACTCTGAATTGAGTATAACTTAATTTCGACTTGAGTCCGTCTTGGCTCTGACTTAACTCTGAATTGACTCCGACTATTCACTAACTTGGCTCTGTCTTGATTATGATTTGACTCTGACTTAATTATGACTTGATTAATAATTTTTATCACTACGACTTGACTATGACTTGACTATGACTTGACTATGACTTGACTATGACTTGACTATGACTTGACTGTGACTTGACTATGACTTGACTATGACTTGACTATGACTTGACTATGACTTGACTATGACTTGACTATGACTTGACTCTGACTTGACTATGACTTGACTATGACTTGACTATGACTTGACTATGACTTGACTATGACTTGACTATGACTTGACTATGACTTGACTATGACTTGACTATGACTTGACTATGACTTGACTATGACTTGACTATGACTTGACTATGACTTGACTATGACTTGACTATGACTTGACTATGACTTGACTATGACTTGACTATGACTTGACTATGACTTGACTATGACTTGACTATGACTTGACTATGACTTGACTATGACTTGACTATGACTTGACTATGACTTGACTATGACTTGACTATGACTTGACTATGACTTGACTATGACTTGACTATGACTTGACTATGACTTGACTATGACTTGACTTTGACTTGACTATGACTTGACTATGACTTGACTATGACTTGACTATGACTTGACTATGACTTGACTATGACTTGACTATGACTTGACTATGACTTGACTATGACTTGACTATGACATGACTATGACTTGACTATGACTTGACTATGACTTGACTATGACTTGACTATAACTTGACTATGACTTGACTATGACTTGACTATGACTTGACTATGACTTGACTATGACTTGACTATGACTTGACTATGACTTGACTATGACTTGACTATGACTTGACTATGACTTGACTATGACTTGACTATGACTTGACTATGACTTGACTATGACTTGACTACGACTTGACTACGACTTGACTATGACTTGACTATGACTTGACTATGACTTGACTATGACTTGACTATGACTTGACTATGACTTGACTATGACTTGACTATGACTTGACTATGACTTGACTATGACTTGACTATGACTTGACTATGACTTGACTATGACTTGACTATGACTTGACTATGACTTGACTATGACTTGACTATGACTTGACTATGACTTGACTATGACTTGACTATGACTTGACTATGACTTGACTATGACTTGACTATGACTTGACTATGACTTGACTATGACTTGACTATGACTTGACTATGACTTGACTATGACTTGACTATGACTTGACTATGACTTGACTATGACTTGACTATGACTTGACTATGACTTGACTATGACTTGACTATGACTTGACTATGACTTGACTATGACTTGACTATGACTTGACTATGACTTGACTATGACTTGACTATGACTTGACTATGACTTGACTATGACTTGACTATGACTTGACTATGACTTGACTATGACTTGACTATGACTTGACTATGACTTGACTATGACTTGACTATGACTTGACTATGACTTGACTATGACTTGACTATGACTTGACTATGACTTGACTATGACTTGACTATGACTTGACTATGACTTGACTATGACTTGACTATGACTTGACTATGACTTGACTATGACTTGACTTTGACTTGACTATGACTTGACTATGACTTGACTATGACTTGACTATGACTTGACTATGACTTGACTATGACTTGACTATGACTTGACTATGACTTGACTATGACATGACTATGACTTGACTATGACTTGACTATGACTTGACTATGACTTGACTATAACTTGACTATGACTTGACTATGACTTGACTATGACTTGACTATGACTTGACTATGACTTGACTATGACTTGACTATGACTTGACTATGACTTGACTATGACTTGACTATGACTTGACTATGACTTGACTATGACTTGACTATGACTTGACTATGACTTGACTATGACTTGACTACGACTTGACTACGACTTGACTATGACTTGACTATGACTTGACTATGACTTGACTATGACTTGACTATGACTTGACTATGACTTGACTATGACTTGACTATGACTTGACTATGACTTGACTATGACTTGACTATGACTTGACTATGACTTGACTATGACTTGACTATGACTTGACTATGACTTGACTATGACTTGACTATGACTTGACTATGACTTGACTATGACTTGACTATGACTTGACTATGACTTGACTATGACTTGACTATGACTTGACTATGACTTCACTAAGACTTGACTATGACTTGACTATGACTTGACTATAACTTGACTATGACTTGACTATGACTTGACTATGACTTGACTATGACTTGACTATGACTTGACTATGACTTGACTATGACTTGACTATGACTTGACTATGACTTGACTATGACTTGACTATGACTTGACTATGACTTGACTATGACTTGACTATGACTTGACTATGACTTGACTATGACTTGACTATGACTTGACTATGACTTGACTATGACTTGACTATGACTTGACTATGACTTGACTATGACTTGACTATGACTTCACTATGACTTGCCTATGAGTTGACTATGACTTGACTATGACTTGACTATGACTTGACTATGACTTGCCTATGACTTGACTATGGCTTGACTATGACTTGACTATGACTTGCCTATGACTTGACTATGACTTGACTATGACTTGCCTATGACTTGACTATGACTTCACTATGACTTGACTATGACTTGACTATGACTTGACTATGACTTGACTATGACTTGACTATGACTTGACTATGCCTTGACTATGACTTGACTATGACTTGACTATGACTTGACTATGACTTGACTATGACTTGACTATGACTTGACTATGACTTGACTATGACTTGACTATGACTTGACTATGACTTGACTATGACTTGACTATGACTTGACTATGACTTGACTATGACTTGACTATGACTTGACTATGACTTGACTATGACTTGACTATGACTTGACTATGACTTGACTATGACTTGACTATGACTTGACTATGACTTGACTATGACTTGACTATGACTTGACTATGACTTGACTATGACTTGACTATGACTTGACTATGACTTGACTATGACTTGACTATGACTTGACTATGACTTGACTATGACTTGACTATGACTTGACTATGACTTGACTATGACTTGACTATGACTTGACTATGACTTGACTATGACTTGACTATGACTTGACTATGACTTGACTTTAACTTGACTATGACTTGACTATGACTTGACTATGACTTGACTATGACTTGACTATGACTTGACTATGACTTGACTATGACTTGACTATGACTTGACTATGACTTGACTATGACTTGACTATGACTTGACTATGACTTGACTATGACTTGACTATGACTTGACTATGACTTGACTATGACTTGACTATGACTTGACTATGACTTGACTATGACTTGACTATGACTTGACTATGACTTGACTATGACTTGACTATGACTTGACTATGACTTGACTATGACTTGACTATGACTTGACTATGACTTGACTATGACTTGACTATGACTTGACTATGACTTGACTATGACTTGACTATGACTTGACTATGACTTGACTATGACTTGACTATGACTTGACTATGACTTGACTATGACTTGACTATGGCTTGACTATGACTTGACTATGACTTGACTATGACTTGACTATGACTTGACTATGACTTGACTATGACTTGACTATGACTTGACTATGACTTGACTATGACTTGACTATGACTTGACTATGACTTGACTATGACTTGACTATGACTTGACTATGACTTGACTATGACTTGACTATGACTTGACTATGACTTGACTATGACTTGACTATGACTTGACTATGACTTGACTATGACTTGACTATGACTTGACTATGACTTGACTATGACTTGACTATGACTTGACTATGACTTGACTATGACTTGACTATGACTTGACTATGACTTGACTATGACTTGACTATGACTTGACTATGACTTGACTATGACTTGACTATGACTTGACTATGACTTGACTATGACTTGACTATGACTTGACTATGACTTGACTATGACTTGACTATGACTTGACTATGACTTGACTATGACTTGACTATAACTTGACTATGACTTGACTATGACTTGACTATGACTTGACTATGACTAACTAGAACAACGCACTACAGAACAATTTCGTAGTTGCAATAACAAAATTGCGCTACGAATTTTTTCCTCAATCAAGATATTTTCCTCATTTGTTCCCCAGAGACTGATATTTACTCCAAATCTGAAGAAATAAGTTCGCCTTAAGAGATTTTGCTCCAACGATGAGAGGACAACCTGAAAGAAACAATTTGCTTAAACAGGACTGGCTTAGTCATATTATACGAAATGGGCGGAAAAATTTACAAACAAGGAATTTTGCTGAGAAATAATATAAGCTTACACCAAATAAATCCTTTAATTTTTAGGAACCTTACGCCATAGTACGAACATCTTGTATTTACTGAAGTTGTAATAAAATAAATTCAAAAAATTTACATAAGACTGCGAAATTGTTGTGTTAATTTTAAGGTTCGCGTTATTTTGATACCAATTTGTGAGTCTTGAGTTCAAACGTGTATAATAAATGTTGGTGAATATATAATCCAAGCATGATTTATGCGATGTCTATAATTTTTTACTGGAAACAAACAAATAATTTAGCCTTCTGGTAACGTTGTGCAAAGAGTTGCTTTTTTAAATTTATATAAGCATAAAAATTGAATAGTTGTCTCGCATCGCAATACAGCTGTGCCAATTTGTTGCTCGATGGGCTCTATTGCACACCTAAAAGATATTAACACACACACACACACACGCACATATAAATAGCATCATGCCGAACACGCTCAAGCGCGTGACAAGCGTGTCAACGACCTCATCATAGCCAATGTAACAAAGTCGTTACGAGATGAACGTGCAAAAAAAAAAAAAAAATTTAAAAATTTGAATAGGAACGAAAGTGGAGCTATTGAAAAGGCACAAAATGTGGAAAAATTTCAAGATGAAAAAACAAGAAAAATTGGCAAAATAAACTTTGAATTTAAAAAGAACAGTTACTATGACAACGTGAGCTGCAGGAATTCATTAAAATTAGGGCGCATGAGAGATAAGATAATATGTAAAGATATTTTTATTTGTTTGTAAGTGTTAATATGTATCAGTTAAAAGTTCAGATAGCATAGCTTATTAATGAGAATTTATTTGAATTAAAAATATAAACAGCTATTTTATGGTACAGAAAATTTAAGGATACAACTAAATGTTAGGAAAAAAATATATTTTTTCTATGGCAACAAAGCCTTAATTAAATTTGTAATGCACTCAGTGAATGATCTATGTTTTCTTTTTTTTTTTTTTGTTAGCTAAAAATTAACAACTTAAATAAAGGTAATCCTTCAGTGCATAGTTTTTTTACCTTTCGGTGTTTTAACGAACTTTTTTTTCGCATCAGTTTTAATTGCTTTCTTTGTGAACTAGCTTGTCATTCTTGTGAAACTTTTTATCGATCTATTAACGACCTGTGTTGCATCACGTAACTCACAGGCAATTTACACATTTTTTGCTTTGACAAAATGGTGGCAAGGTAAAAATAAAAGTAAAGTGAATTCGTAATGCTTTGAAAACTGCTAACTTAGCAAAAAAGTTTTCGCAAAGCCTTATTTGGAGATCCACTTAAAAAAAGGGTGATATTGGAAGGATTCGAAAAGTTTTAATACAGTGCGACGTGTTTCAATTTATTTGTGATTTAAATTTGTGTCGTGTTTTATTGAAACATCTAGTTTAAGTAAAATTTTGAGTAGAAACTCTTAACTTCTTTTACAGAAACTAGCTTATATAAATATTTCAGCTAACAGTCTTGGCTCATCTCCAAATTCATAACTTTGCTTTGTATAAAATGTATGCTTTCAGATGCATTACTTGCAAGTGAATCCTTAAATAACAAACAGTGCAACAACTACGAAAGGTAAATATATGGAAATATCTAAGAGTACATGTGAGTTGAAACTGTGCTAACCCTATAGGAACAAACTAACTTGTTTTTAAAAACAACTAATTAAAAAACTAGTTTAAAATAAACCAGTATTTGAACTACTTTGAATTATATTAAGGCGGCAACTACTCTGATTTTGACATGTTTTAATTGCAAATTTTTATTAGATTACAAGTTTATATATATTTAACCATGTTATTTAATCAAATATTATCTTTAGGCCATCAGTAATAGTTTGCAATTGGTTATTTTAAAGCAATTAGAAAAATAGTTTAAATGTAACTAATTTAACAAGTAGTTGAAAATATATGCAGACGAAAGTCAATTGACTTATTTAGCGGACATCGCCATACAAAATAAGTTAGTTCGTTCTATGGAAAAAAGTCAGAATTTCAACTAGTTGTAGTTGACAAAAAACTACTTTATCAATTACTTTTAAATTAGTTGATTTTCCTACAGGGAAGTTATCAACAACAACAACAACAAACAACCACAACTACTTTTTAAATAGCTTATATAACACAAGCATACATCGCCATACATGATGTGAATCACGCATACGCTGACATTGCACTTGCACTTGTCGGTTTAAGTGTTTACAATTTGTGTGTGTGCAAGTGTTTGTGTTCCAATGAGTTTGGGTAGTGGTTGTTGGTAGTTGAAGGTTTGTTGGTCGCGATGTTGTTTGAAACTTTGTGGCAGCCCCTGCATTTGGCAGCAAAATGGTTTAAGGCTTTGCCCCTTGTAGACGACTGACTGACATTGATAGTATACTTGTAAGTTTCTTGTAAATTTGTTGTTGTTTTTGTGGAGGTTTTTGTTTACCTTATTGGCTGTAGTTACACGTATTGTTGTAATTTTCATTGCCGTTGAAAAATACTTACCATTGCATACCATACGATTTGTGCACCTATGAAAATCTTGTTGAGTGCAATAAAATCTTATGTTGGAGGAGATTTGAAAAGCTTAAAAAAGTAAAATTTTACAGATAATTAATTTAATGTTTTATTGATTTAATTTTGGTAACTTATGACGGTTTTAAATAAAGGTTAACATTAACAAAGTCTAAAGTTCCGTTACCTGAGTTTAAATTTGAACGCTTATACTTTATTTCGAAAAAACTATGCATAACTCGGTGACGCAAGTTTATACTTAACTCGAATAAGCCCAACGTCCTTCCAGAAGATTTTCAAGCATTGGCGCGATATTTTAGATTTTGAAATGATCCAATAAGAACACAATAGCCGAATTATAATTTTGAAGTGCCGTTGGGAATGAATTTTATTTTGGCGGTACTAGCTTTTTTATTTATACTCGGTTAGTTTTATTTTGGACAGTGAAAAAGAACATTAATTTTTTTATGTATGAATTTAAGGATCTTATCGTAAACAGGTGAGTTTTATATATTAAAAAACAGGGATAAAACAAACTTAGCTATGAAAATACTTTAAAAAAATGTTTGTTAAAAGTGTTTTCATCGCATTTCGAGGAAATTTCACATGAAATATGTTTCAATGTAATTAAAGTCGTGCAACGTCCTTACAGAATGATTATCGTTGCTAAACATAGGTGGGCGTGGCATTTCAAAAAAGTGTTTTGTATGTTACTTATAATAAATAAAACCAGTTTTGCGCAAAATTATCAAAAAATTGAAACGGAAAACAAATCGGGCTTTACCGAGCTAAACCCAGATATTCTAGGTTAAAGGAAGTTAAATATAGATCTTAGCATATATTCTATAAAACAATAGTCAGAGAAAATGTCAGAAGCAAGAAAATAAGAAAATAAGACACAGAAGAAACACAAAAAGTATGGGAACGCTTTTCGGCCTAAAGAAGTGCAAACTGTCTTAATATTTTGAGTCAAGGAAGTGACTGCAATAAAGTGGCAATTTTTCAAATCCACACATAAACATCGCTCTCCAAACAAGGGATTCATTTCCTTTAACTTACCAAAATATTATGAATTTTGTTTTATATATCGTCGTCCGGGAATTCATGTTCTCTACGTGCAAAAAACACATTTTGAGTAAATTGAAGCTAAAATTTTAATGTATTTTTTTCCAAAACTGCACGATGGGATTTCTTAAATGTCTCACCATAAATTTGTGTAAGAGTGCCAGTCTTAAAAACATATTTCCTAATCCTTGATCTAACGTACAAAAGGAAATTTTCTAACAGTAAAAAAATCCACTTTGCTCTGCCCGACATTCCAAAAATATTTTGATGTGAACCCTTACACGTAGAACAAAGTAGCATCAATAAAAAATTTATTTGTAAATTAATTACGACCTGCTTTCATAAGTTTTAAGTTATGTATTTATATAACTCCAATAATTTTTCAATTATTAAAGGTTATATTTTATCGAGCTCGAGGTCAATGTTGCTTTCCGAAGAAAACAACTGAAGCTAAAACTTATGAAAGAAGGTCGTAATTAATTTACAAATAAATTCTATGGCAGAGCCCGGCCGTTGAAAATATGATTATTTGTGTGTGTTTACACACAATTAATTAAAAATCTAAGTTTTCAAAAGAAACAAATCTTCATGTAGTCATAGTTTAATATCAGCTAACTGCTGAAGCTAAGATCGACTGTGAAATAGAAGAGCAACAACAACTAGCACAACAAAATCTTTGAGTATTTAGAAAAGGTTTGATCTATCTTCGAATAATGGAATATACTTTCCCTGAAAGTATGCTTCACAAATTAGAAGAACTTTAAGCTGCTTTCATATCATTTGTATTCTCGTACCGCAATTCAGGGTAATTTACTAATTGCATTCGTGAAACAAGTAGAAAATTAAGAGCGTAGTGGATCACAGCAAGAATCACGATCCAACTCATCAGTAGTCTTACGTGATTATCGCTGTGACCCACTAAGCTAAAATATCACTAATTAAAGCCTGTGTTGAAACTGCAATAAGTGCTATAAATAAACCAATAAACACAAACTTTGAGAAAATAAACACAGTTGAATCGGTAAAAAATGTAACTAAAAATATCGTGTGCTTAAGAAATGACGTCAACATCTTCACACTATCACCAACTGTACCAGATCCTTATCGAAGTTTTTTATCACAAAATAAATGAAATAAGTGACGATCTTGTCTTGTTTAGAGAGACGCTTGCGAAAATATCTGATGCAATCAGCACTGAAACCAACAGGATCAACGTGACAGAAATCATCGAACACAATTCATCCTCCCTCTTCGATGAAATCATGGAAGCTTCCATGCTTTCCTCTTAAGTGTGTCCCTTGCCATCTAACTCGGATTCGCAACCTGGCCAACCAACACCCACACCAATAATACAACCACCTGTTGCTGCACCTCGAAAAATTATTAATCGCTTTGGAAGCTCTTGGACCACTTCAGAATGGAATCCCAGAATTCAAAAACTGAAGACAAGAAACCAAAGTAATTGCAATGCTATGTTCGTGAAAGGCTTCCCCACAACAAAAGATGCAACTTGGGTAGAAAATTACTTCAAAAAGAAGTACAAATTAGCCATCCCAGACGGCCATAAAAAGTCATCGAAACGATCCAAGTTTAGCAGTTTTAAATTTAATATACCCAAGACATATGCGTGGATGTTTTCTAGTGGATGTATGCGAACGAAAGGAAACATTCGAATAACTGAATGGAAGAGATGGAAGCCTATCACTAAGCCTATGATTAAGCCTACTAAGCCTACTAAAATTGATATTAATACAAATAATATAAGCCCACCTGTAGAACAACCTCAACACCAACTCAAGTTCAAAACTGGTCATATAAAACCAATTTATTCCCAAAGTATTCTCAACGGTCAAAACTATCTTCTCAACTGGCATCTTCTTCTAAATTTGCTATTACTCAATCGTCGAAACTCCCTTATCCTAAAGTTAAACGGATTTCGTTTAACCTCAATAACGACGAAAAAAATAAAACTTATCCATATAAATATCCAAATTTCGTCCATTCCCATACACTTAATCCATCCCCACAGCCCGCAATAATCATACCAAACCCTAATTCTACACAACCTGTTACTGCAACACGATCACCAGCAATCATACCCACCAAAAACACACCTCCTTCCTTAATTACTGGCACTAATACTCAAACGTTCACTAATGTTATACCAGCCTTTGTGGATCCTCTTCTGCCACCTAATCTCGCTGACGTTAGTAGTCAATGCCGTTTCGTTATGTCTCGTCTAAGAGACCATCGGTCTGACTCAGTCTGTATTGAAGGTACAACAAGAACAAGTGCTATGGTATCCATCCAACAAAGGTCTTCCTACCGACCCTGTCGAGCTGAAAAAAAATTTTCATTAACTTCCATGATAGCCTCAACATTTCACCCAATGATGTTGAAAACGGACACTCGGCATTTGCATCGCGTACTCAAAATATATATGGCAATTGTATGGCATTTACAAAGAGCACGTTCTAACTTCAAAAATTTCTATTGTCTCTAACTTTCATCCTAAAATAATGTTCGATTATCCAGCCGCCCGAAATACACTACCTTCAATTGCGTCTTTTAACCCATTAATGACAACGTATGCTCTATCATACGAAGAAAGTGTTGAAACGTACAAAATTTTAGCGCGGGCTAGATTAGAGATATTGCGCCAATTTTTTTATAGTAAAGAAAACAATGGGTCAAAACATATGTAACAGTCTAATTTTCCGCGACATACCTTTAGTTTGACAGGTGAAACATCACATTGCTTAGGAAAAGTGCTGCCAAAAATAGGAAAATGGAAAAAACAGCAAACGCGCACCTTTTCCAGGTAGCCTAAGGTGTCTTCTATGAAAGTAAAAAAACCAACAGCGATTTTTCGACATTCCTGGAAATTTCACCTGTAACCTTACCCTTATATTTCAGGTGTGTGCTCAGGTAAAATTTTTTTTATTTTTTCCATTAACTTTTATGGTTCCCCAGACACATATTACAGAACTGCATCAACAAAATCGTACGAACTGTTCTATGGGCGGGCTTTAGTGGGTTAATATATCCTACCACAATTGTGGTGGCATGAGAGGCAAACTCAATAAACTGTTTGTTGAAGCTAAATCTTGTCATTTCAATGTGTTTGTCTTTTCGGAAACGTGGTTGAATGACGCTATCAAAAATGCAGAAATTCCACATAGCAACTGGACAATATACCGGAATGACAGAGACTATGCAGGCTCTGGCCTGTCTCGAGGAGAAGGTGTTTTTATTGCCACACATAACTACTTATCTAATGAATTGATTGTAACCCGCTCCTCCAAATGCTTCGAGCACAAAATAATCAAAATAAGGCTAGATCAAAAAGTTTCCGTATACATTGGTGTTATTTATATTCCTCCGAATTATACTTACAATTCCAACAATGAATTATGTGAAATTATAACGTCAATAACAGCCGCATTAAACGAAGAAGATAGAATTATTATTTTGGGAGACTTCAAAGCCATATCTCGAAGGGGAAGCAAAAAAGGTAAAAATTAACCATTTTTTGTGGCTTTCTTGGGGGGGAAGCATTTTTGAGACGCACAAATTTTCCACATTTTTGGGGAGAGACGTTGAAAGACGTGTTTAATTGTCCTCTGTATGTCAAATATTTTGGTACCTCTTAAAAATATGGCAAATGGGGGACAGATAGACCCCCTCTATTTGTGTTCGGATTCAGCAACTCATTTTTATACAGTGTTCGCCCCAGCACAGATTTCGTAAAAAAACAGAAAACAAACTCCAATAGAAACGAATAATAAAAAAATTATGACATCAAAATGAAACTCACTCAGTTCTGACTGTATATAACTATCATTGAAAAGAGTGCATGATTTTCAAAAAATCTAAGTGAGGAAAAAAAAAAAACAGAGCGAGCGCACATATCGGCTTATCCTCTCAAAAGCGCATGCTGTGAACAGCAACGAAGGAGAAATGCAAATAAACGATTTGCACGCTCATTCGGAGACTTATGAATGATCGCTCATTTGTTTTTCATTTACAATGAAAGAAGCAAAACAAAATGCACTGAGTTGAGTTGTATTGAGGTGAGTGAAGGATATTTTACTCCTCAATGATGAGTATTTGCGAACTCGAGCTTTAAACTAACAATCAATAACAACAAAGTTTTAAATTTTCATGAAATATAATAAGTATAATAAGCAAAAGACTATTAGTCACCCAGGTGGATAGTGGTAATTTTCGTACAATAAAATCTTTGGTAATCCTTACGGTATACATTGCAATACCAAACACTATTCATGAATACAATTTGACGATGGGCGGAATTGATTTATTTGACAACGCTGTATGTTATCACATTGGAATTCGAGGTAAAAAGTGGTACTGACCACTTTCGACTAGTACACTCGATGCTGCGTAAGTAAATGCATGGAAGATCCATTGTGTCTGCAAAAAATCTGCAAGGAATCTCCAATGTCACAAGTTGAGTTCAGAGCTTTCGGTGCATCCGTTACCTTTGAAAGTTCCACCACCGCATGAAATAATCGGCTTAGATAATGTCAACCACACATTGTCAAAATAGTAGAACAATAATCGTCGCTTTGGTGGCTTGATGATACTTTAGGCGGTCGATTTTCGACAAACACTTCCCGTGATTCCGAAATCAACAGCGGCAGATGAATTAAACGCATGTCTTAAGTAGTGGCAAGGATTTTAAAAGGGCCGTTTAAGGGGAAAGAATGCATTATTCCGCGGATTCCATTGAGTTCAACCGATTTGCCGTTCCAGTTCACACACAATCAGTTCCCAGTGAAACTTGCATTTGCGATGACCATAAACAAGTCACAAGGGCAGTAGCTGGAAGTGTGCGGCATAAATCTGGAAATGTCATGATCTTCACGCTGCCAGCTATATGTGGCGTGTTCTCAAGTTGGGAAACCATCCTCACTATTCATTTACGCTCCGGAACAAACAACAAAAAATTTTGTGTATCATGCAGCCTGAAATTGAAAACAGTCATTATTTTATTGATTTTCTAAATTTAAATAAAACCTAAAAATTGCATTTTTTTTTTTTTTTCTTTATAATGAACAAAAAAACATGTTCCAATACCCCTTTTTATTGTACTAAAATTGATTACTTTAGATCGTATAGTTACTGTCGGGAACTTCTACCACCGACATAAGAAATGGACATATCCTCACTATAGTTACGCCCAATTTTCAGGGGATATGCGCGGAGCGAGGCGAAGCGAGCCTGGTATAAGCTAGTTCTAAAATATAATATGGAAAACACAACTTGAAAATTTAATAAATTCTGTTGAATTTATCTGCTCGCTAGGCTACAAATAATTGGGGTTTTTTAGCCCTAACAATTGTAACGGGAAATTAATTTCAAGTGTTACCACTATGTTATGCATATTTAGAGGAATTGAACCAAAAATACCAAATATCCATCAACAAAAACAACAACAGTAAAATAACTGACACTGACACTTACACCAGCTGTCGTAACAATAACTACTAACAATAACGAGCAGAGTAGCGTTAGCGGAATAAGAATTTGAAATTACGTTTAGCAAGATAGTTGTTAGTCATGACAAAGAATGTCATGTGAATGGATGAAAACAACACAATAGACGATAGACGCTTAAAGTACCAGCAGTTGTATGATTTCGTGTGCAAGTAATTTAATTTGTCAAAATGTTTGTCGGCCGTTTTTGAGTTGTTGTAGCTTGTGTCTACCAAACTGTCTGTCATGTCTCTGCGCCGCTATTTATAACATCAACTACATTTAATCCGCTTTTGTACATTAAAGAGACTTAATTACGCTGTCTTCTTTCTATCATGATACTAGATTCAACGACCTTCTATGCTGTTCATTAATGGGACGTATTCCATCTATATTATGCCAGCAACTAGGCTCTTTAGCGTCACCCTTTTGCTTATTTAATTGTGTCTTGTGTGTGTGTTTGTCTTGAGTTTCTTAAGAAGTTCCGTTAATTAAATTTGTATTAACTTTTTTCTTTTACACAACCCAAAGTAAAACGGGTAGTGGGTAGACTTTATTTTGGTTTCAATTAAGTGAGTGTTTGTGAATTAATCCAACTGTGCTTGTGTTTGTTTGAAGAAATAATTACGTTTTTTAAGAAAAAGATAAAATTAAGCACAATTTCCATCTCGACTTGCACATTATTAAAAAGTAATTTACTGAGATGAAAATGTTTTTAAATTTTTATTTTTTAACCACATGTGAATTCTAAAAAAAAAGCATTCTTTGAGTATAAAAGAAGCCATTTGGCTGATATAATTAATTAATTACTACACAAAACTTTAATTTCTATTAAAAGTTGTGAATAACCGCAGGAAAAAATACTCACTCAAAATCAAACACTCACTCATATACTCCTTGCCGCAAATGGTGGTAAGACCCGCAAATATGTTCCATAAAGTAAACACTAAAAAGCATGATGAATAATTAAAGCATAAATTAATAAAATTAGCTCTACGAAGAAAACACTTAAAAGTTATAAGTAAGCAATTTTGTTGTTTTTGCTGTTTTATTATTTTTTTTTTTATATCAAAATACTTTCACATACTCATCTAAGCATAAAAATATCTACATACTCTACATACCCTACCACAGCAACACATTGGATGACAGAAAATTTGAATACTTTACATTTGCGCGTTGTTCAAGGATTTCATAACGGGAAATCAAGTCCAAAAAAGACACATATTAATAGCAACACACAGCAGCCAAAAAAGGGCATAAAAATTATGCTAATGCTAATGTATGGGTATGTTACGAGTACAAAGTGATTGAAGGCGCCACGAGTAGAGAAAGTTTGGCAATTGCTTTGGTATAATCATCGTTTGCCGGGTCGGCAAAGATAGCGAACGATAAACATTTTGAGTGATGAGGTTTAGGAGTAAATAATTAAGTTGAAATAATGTAGCAGCTCGTATACATTAACAATTTATCTGAGGTGGAGTGTGTGTTTGTGTATGTATTTTATATGATTTTCTATACCTACTCCCATTAATGTTGTTAATATTGCTGACATTGCATAACTTGCAAGAACCGTAATTATATATTTTTCCGAGTAATTATTTACGAAACTCTTATATGTGGCTTAAGTAGGTTTTTAATTAGATTAAGTCAATCTGATTACCTCTTGACAGAGTCTCATATCTGGTACTTAGTGGTTAGGTTAAAAAAAAAATTTCCGTTGAATTTTTAGGAGGGACTCTAGAGAAGTGCAAATCTTAGCAGGGACTCAAGATAAATTTTGGATTCATCTCTTAATAATGGAAACGTCAGTAAGCCCAAGTATACTCATTCCTCCCCGTGGGAGTCTCATTTCTTTCACCCAGAGAAATTTATTTCTCCAATCAAATAAGTTCTCATTGCATTTGTAATTGAAATAAAGTTCCAGTAACATATGAATTCAGATTCACTTCCATTGTTATTGTGTGTGTCATTACATTATAAGATTATTAATTACGAGTACATTATTAGTTGTAGGCAGAGCTGGGTTGTAATGATTTCTTTCGGAATTAATTCCACCTCAATTCCAATTCCTTGGAATTAGTAATTGGTCATTCATTCCTCAGGCATGGAATTAGAAAAAAAATCGACAATTCCATTACAGGAATTGTAATTGGTAATTGAATTTTTCAATTCCTCAGTAATGGAATTAGAAAAAAATGTTAATTCCATTAAAGGAATTGAAATTGGTGATTTCGCGACACTATAGATTCGCGATATTATCACGCTGTTAGCGATATCATCACGCTGTTAGCTTAACAGAAGTTATTGTTGTACAGCGTCACTTTTTAGTGATTACTTCAACCAAGCCGAAGACCGAAGCGATTACCAACTGATTAAAGCACCAATTACCGACTACCGAGGCGATTACTAACCGATTGCCGATTACTGAAGCGATTACCAACCAATAACCACACCAGCTACCGGTTACCGAAGCGATTACCAACCGATTACCGACCCAATTACTGAACCAATTACCGATTACCGAGGCGATTATCAACCCATTACCAATTACCAAAGCGATTACAAATCGATTACCTATTACCGAAGTGATTGCCAACCGATTACAAACCACCGAAGCGGTTACCAACCGATTACTGACTACCAACCGATTACCAACCGATTACAAACCATTGCCGAAGCAATTACCAACCCATTACTGACTGCCGAAGCGGTTAACAATCGATTACCAAGCGATTACCAAAGCGAAAACCAGCGCATTACCGATTAGCGAAACGATAATTAACCGATAACTAATTACCGAAGCGATTACAACTCATTACCGAAGCGATTACCAACCGTTTACCGAACCAATTACCAATTACAGAAGCGATTACCGAATCAATTACCGATTACCGAAGCGGTTACCAACCGTTTACCGGATCAATTAACGATTACCGAAGCGAGTACCAACCGACTACCGAACCAATTACCGAACCGATTATCAACCGATTGCCGATTAACTAAGCGATTACCAATCGATTACCGATTACCGAAGCGACAACCAACCGATTACCGAAGCGATAACCAACCTATTACCAATTACTGAAGCTATTACCAACCGATTACCGAGCCAATTACCGATTACCAAACCAATGTAAGTGTGTTACAAATATATTTATATCTATACTATTATATAAAATTGAAGTGGAAATTTTGGTTTCCAGGTAAGCTCCAAAAGTACTGGGTCGATTTTTATGAAATAAGTTTTAAAATGTCATATTTGTGCTACAGCAACTACATAGGGTATGAAGCAACTAACAAGGTGGTAGTGACAGCAGGCTATATTAACACCAGAGAATTGCAACGAGTCTATGATTCGAACGAATGACTATAAATCATTCATCAAAAACCGAATGCGAGTGCGTGCGGTTGCGTACAACAACCACCACTTCCACACGAAGCATCCTCATAACAGCGATGAGCGACGAGTGCCGCCGAGTTCACTCATTGCTCATAAGAATGCCGCTCAATGATTCTAGAGTCAGTCTTTATGATTCTAGAGTCATTAAGGGAAATCGCGTGCAGTGTTACCGCTGACATATTTTATTATACACATAATATATAAATTTATTATTATATGCATATAGTACTAGCGGACTCGGCAAATGTATGAAAATAAATCTTAAAATAGTATTAAAAAAATATTTAAATTCATATATTTAATAAAAAAAATTTTAAATATTATTGATAGAAATTAGTGAAAAATTGTGAAAATATTATTAAAAAAAATATTAAAAATTTTTGGAAAATTTTTTTAAGAATTATTAAAATTATTATAATTAAAGAATTAAGAATTATTATAATTAAAATATTTAATAAAATCATTGTATAATATATAGATCATTAAAATCGGCAATTCTGTTTATTTTGGATTGCCGCTTTCCTTATGGCATCCCTAAACATAAAGGTACATAAAGGCAATTCATCATTGCAAGTGTGGAAGTGGTTTAAAAAATTTATTGAAAACAATACTATAACAACAAGGAACAAACAATAAACAACATACAAGTATAAAGTAAGTTTGCTACAATTTAATTCTTTGAACTAGCGATCCCCAACTTAGAAGCTGGCGACTTATCTTAATCAACACTTAAAACACAAAACAAAAGTAAAACAAGGAAAACGACGCCAATACTGAAGTGCACGCAAATCATTCAATGACTCTAGTGTCATTGAGGGTGCTTAGAATCATATGCTTAGAATTCAGCAGTCTTTCTAATGAACGATGAGTGAAAATAGCGGCACTCGTCGCTCATCGCTGTTATGAGAATGCTTCGCGTGGAAGTGGATGTTGTTGTGCGCAACCGCACGCACTCGCACTCCGTTTTAGACGAGTGATTTAGAATCGTAGAAAAACGATTCGCTGCAGGTGTCTCATTCACATAAGTCATGAATATACGTTGTCATTTACCTGTATATTACACTTTTTATTTTTTTTTTTTCTACTTTTTTCGTTTTCTTTTTTGTACCATTTTGACAACCTATAATCGCGAAAAGAACTGTCACTATCACCTTGTTAGTTGCTTCATGAGCATAGAGGTACATTTATTTCGAAATTTTAATAAAAAGTATGTTTAAGTTAAGTTGTTAAAGAAATCCTCCCCGATGCCACGAATTGCTTGATCGTTTTCTTTCCACGTATTTGTGTTGCGAGAATTTCAATAAACTCCATGTTTTTCTCTACTCATCTACATAAAAAATAGATGAGCCACGCGCAAGGCGAAAAGGGAGATACATATAAATGCAGTGCTGAGCTGCAAAACAAAACAAAAGCAAGAAATGTTTTTTTATTTCGTTTGACATGCATTGTTTTAAAGGCTGATGTCACACGGTGATCATTTAAACTCCGCTTAAAAGTTTTTGTTAGAGGAAAATAAGAACGTGTTAAGGCTCCTTATTAAAAAAAAAAACGCTCGTGGCGAAGCTGACTGTGGCCTGCTAGTTATATGTATCTAAACATTAAAAAAGTACCAGTTTATACATTCAATAACGCTTAAATTGATAAAAAGTGTTAAAAATGTAGAACGCTTTTGATTTGCCGACTCTATCTACTTCGGTAATTTATAGCAGCTATATTATTTCATAGCTTTTAGTTTTCAATTCGTTCGGTAGTCCACCCAGTGCCTATTTCCTTTGTTTTTTTGTATGTCCTAAATTTAATGAAGAAAGACTAGAGTTAAACAATAAAGTGGGGAGGTCATCAAAAGTGCGAATTTTGGTAGAAATACTGCTTAACTCGGAAGGGGACTTGACTTCAGTATGCAATATGACATGCGTCATAGCCAAAGAATTGCAGCTCATAAAAAGACTGCGCAGTACAACTCCCGATTTTAGATGATATCCAACACCCAGAAAAAAATGTAGTAAAACTATACAAGTTAGCTTTTATAAAGAAAAAATGTACTAGGTCATTTCATAAGCTCAACATATTTCATTTCAACATAGTTAAAAAATGAAAACTTAGATTCTTTATAACAAAAAACAAAATGATTTAACTTTAAAACATAAAAATTACAATATATAACAAATTTTTCTTTGGTATTTGAGTATTCAAAGATTTAATTAACAACATTTTTATAAAACAATTTTTGATAGCAGCTTGCCTGAAAGCACTGTCTGTGTTGTTTTATTAACGAGTGTAAATGTAAAATTTAAGAACTGTAACTATATCGTTAACCCTCTAATGCTACATTTTTTGTTTGAGCTCCAAAAACCAGATAAGACTAATTTGCTGAACAGAAAAACTAACTTGAAGTTCATTTGGATATTTCGTTCATTTGTTACAGGTGAAAATGCAGAATCTGCCTACTGGCGGACTTAGACATAAATACAAAAAATAAGTAAAAAGTAGTGTGGTTTAGATTTTTCATAGTACAACAGGTATTTATGAAATGAACGATTTCCTACTCACCAGAATTTTTTTTTTTCGTTTAGATCACACTTTAGTTAATGTTTTAGTTTATTTTTTTTTTATTCACCGAAAATAAAGTTTCGTAAAAACAAATTAAAAAATTTTCAACAGATTACAGTTTATATCGATCGGTGTGAACCCCGCCTAGAGGCGGACCTAAGCATTAGGTTTTAATTCAGCATTCCCATAGAATGCGATCAACAATTTTAACTTTGATGTTTTGGCCAAGAACTTAAACGACTCAAAACGATCAAAGCCAGTGGATAGGTAAGCAGAAGTTTATTGATAATTTTTCTTTAATAGTTTGCTCGGTATTAGTGAGGCCGCCATTACGGAAATACAGAAATCCAGGATTAGGTTTAAGTAGATGAAAGTCGCACACTATTCGGCTTTAAATGGTTTCCACCTCCTTAAATTACAAAAACAAAAAACACACACACATTCGTAATACACTTAACTGGCCTTGCGTATACTTAATCATTTTTAGCAATTTACTGGCACGCTTATGAACCAGACCATAACAAGTTTAACGCCAACGACAAGCAGATGGATATAGTGCTTTTGTATATATTTTTAATGTTTAGCAGCTTGTTGAGGCAGCATAAAAAAGAAGCAACAAAATCTATTACAAATAAAAGGAACCAAAATATTTTGGCGTAAAAAATCAACATTACTTTTTTACAACCGAAGCACTTAAGTCGGTCTGCTGCTGTCAGCACCCTGCATGCGGCATGCTTATAATGCTTCCAAATATCTACGCATAGCAATTTTGACAATTTTTTTCTTTCAAATATCTTTCAAATATCTACGCATAGCAATTTTGACAATTTTTTTCTTTTGTTCACCTTCACATATCGCTGCAACAACCTCTATTTAATAACGATTTTGAGGACTATTTCGTTTTTCTTAACACTTTAGTGGGCGGCATAAATTTGGTGAACCTTATTATAAATTTAAGCAGTCTCATAGCCTAATATGCCACAAAGCTTATTAATAGCTTGAAAAAATGAAATGCCGGATCTTGAAGAGACTTTTTTTTATATGTATATATACAAGAATATTTTTTCATGTAACTGCACTAAACCTGCCTTGATTGCTTTGGTTGATTTAGTGTGAATTTTATGTTGCTCACCACAAAAGGCAGCTAGTAAATTCTATCGATAACAACAAAAAGTATCGCTTATTGCTGTAGTTGTTCTTGTTGCTTTTTTATGTTTCAGCCCCCATAATTGCCTTTGGATAGACTATTGTGTTTAACCATTTTATGGTTTTTGGACTCTTATGCTGGAGTGTTCTAATCTACTTTTTCCGTTTTATTTGTTTTTTTTTTTTTATTTAATTTTTTTAGTCGATATTTTTTTTTTTACTGTCTGTCCTTAGATATCGCATTTTAACCTCCTACAAGTACACGTTTGTGTTTTGGACATTTAAGTTAATAGCTACGTATAAATGCTTTAAGCCAATTTTGTGAACATTTCAAACAACGAGCTATTGCAGGAATTTATTCTTGGCCAGGAATTGAAGTGAATTTTTGGTGACCTTAGTGCCGTTTTCAGTTTTAGACTTTTGTTTGTTTTTTTTTTTTTTTAGTTTGAGTCAGATAAAAGTGGACAATACACGCAACATAGTCGGAGTGAGTTCTTTCATTATGTTGTCCTTTTAGATTTTAATGTCACTATTGCGCTTTAAGATTAAAATGCTTATTAAAACTATCTACATTGTTTCGATCGGAAATTTATTTCTAAGCAACCTTTAATTTATAGCTCTGAAAAATCTTATATATAAGAAACCATAAAAATTTGTTAAATTCTGTAAGATCTACCTTACAGATAAATTGGAACGCATACAAAAACGAACAATTCTTGTAGTCAAATACAATAAATAGATTGATTGATAAGCATAAACTTGCTTTGAATTGCCAACTAACAAGATTTCTTCCAACTTCGAGATTAATAATGTAATTTTATGATATAAACTTTGTATAGCCCTTGAGATGAAAAGCATTATTGTTGATATAACTAACTGCAAAAACATTGTCTGAATCAAATAATTCCAAGTATATAGAAAAATTTGTCAATTTTTTGTATAATCATACTAAATTCATTGAATAAAATTTCTACGAAGTGATTTCGCCACTAAGCATCGTAAAAGGAAATAATGTAAATTTATTGCAGCAGCTTTAATTTGGGAATATTCAAACATAAAATATTTTATGTATAGTGTGGTTTAAGGAGCAATAAGGAGTTTTAGTGGTTCTATATTGGAAGAGAAATTGGCCGAAAGCACGCTGAAGTGCGGTGGTGCATGGGTTCACATCCCAAACGCTTTATAATTAATTAATTAATGATAATTTTTTTCGAATATAAAAGTTTTTAATAACAACTTCGGAACTGTCATACACAATTCTATTTTAAAAATGTCGAAATCTTTCAATAAAACATTAGAACTTGAGCATTATACGAAGGTCATGCAGAAGCTTTTACATCTGTAAATGTCATTTTTTAAATGTACTGTTGAAAATGTTCTCAGAATTATAGAAGAAAAATTATTACTTGGATAGACTTGATAGCACATAAAACTCCGCCTATTAAATATGTAGATGAGAGGGAATGAGAGCAAAAAACTTTTTTAAAAAAAAAATCCGACTACAAAATAATATAATTTTAAAATTTTCCTTTTAATATCTTGGTCATATTTGACAATATAGTTAAACATATTATTACATAGAAAAACTTACTATTTAAATTTTTTTCTTATTTGTTTTATTATCATAAATATATTAACTTCTTTATGAATACAAAAGCTTTTAAGGTCGCCGCTAATATAATCATACTTTTAATCAGAAACGCCAACTTCAACTTCTTGACCATTATTTGTAATAATTATGCCAATCTCGTACTTCATTTATGTACCCCAGCGTCAATATTAATTGAGATAGCGTTTATCTAGTATTTCCACGCCCATTTGTCGAATAACGCCTACTTTATTGACCGTAATTTTTAATAATTCTGCCTACCCCTGTACTACAATAAATTTCAGTGCCCTAGTGTCAATATTATTCGAGATACACTGTTTTTCTAATATTGCCACGCCCACTAGTCGAATACCGCCTACTTTATTGACCGTAATTTTTACTAATAATATCTACCCCTGAACCAAATTGCAGTACCATAGAATCAATATTATTCGAGATACAGTCTTTTTCTTATATTGCCACGCCCATTTGTCAACTAACGCCCATTTTCTTGACCACAATCTGTAATAACTGTGTCAAATTGCAGTACACTAGTGTCAATAGTATTCGAGATACAGTATTTTTGTAGTATTGCCACGCCCATTTGTCAAATAACGCCCACTTCTTGACTATAATTTGTAATAATTATGCCTATCCTTATACTAAATTGCAGTACTCTAGTCTCAAAATTATTCAAGATACACTGTTTTTCTAATATTGCCACGTCCATTTGTCGAATAACGCCCATTTTCTTGACGGTAATTTGAAATAATGGTGCCTACCCCTACACTAAATTGCAGTAACCTAGTGTCAATATTATTCAATATACAGTAGTATCTAGTATTGCGGGATCTAGTATTGCCACGCCCAGTTATCAAATACCGCCCACTTTATTAAGGGCACCTCCGTGCTTATGATATCTATCTGTTCACCAAAAATTATGGACAATCAGGCGTATGGTTTAGGAGTTATCGATGTACATACATTTTAAAAAAAAAAAAAAAACAGAAACCGACGATTTTGAGAACCTCCTGTTTTTTGAAGTCGGTTAAAAAAAAAATACTCTCAGTCAGGCAGTATATTCATAAAGCAAAACAATTATAAATTATAAAGTATTATTTATATAAATTGTAATATTTAAAGTTTAAAGTTTTTAATGTGTTATTCATTGTTTTGCATTGTTCATTGTTTTGCTTAGTGGCGGCCGTGGTGCAGTGGGTTGAGTACGTGGTCCATACGCCAGGCAATCCTGGTTCGAATCCCACCTGACACGGATAGTTTTTTCAATTGAATTAATTTTTTTGTTCGGCAGTCACCTTTCTGCAGACAATGGCAAATCTCAGAGAGTAAAAACTGAAAAGCTTCTTGAGAACATAAGCCGTTTGGAGTCGGCACATAACATGTAGGTCCAGTTCTCGATCATTTGTGTTCAAGCATTTCACAACGCACACAACACAATTGATTATAAGAAGCTCATTCAAAGTCCTTTCAAGGGCTAAAATGGCCATTTTGTTTTATTTTTATTTATTCAAGGTTTTGCATTCACATTTCGAAGTAGTTGAACAAAGCACTAACCACCCGGCACAAAATCCGACTTCGATATCGAAAATTGAAAAATTTGCGTCTAATTCGCGATGAAAACTATCAAATTCAATATCGATTAAGATTCGAAAAAGATACGTTTGGCGGAATTAATGGTTAGTTCGTAAGCGATGGTTCGCTTATATTCGAAAAACTATTCGCTTATGATTCTATAGCAATTAATACTTCGAAACAAATGCGAAGAAAATTATATTTTCTCATCATAGGTCATCTTCAGCTACGAGTGCCGGCTAGAAACTGTCACAGAAACTATCAATTCGTTCGAAGATTTCCTGGAAATCAATATTTTTTCGACTGCATCCAAAAGAGTGTGAAGCATCCACCAGTTGTAAAGATTTGAAATTGCATTTCTTCGGAGTGGTCCGGTCTAATATATAGTACTTTGTACAGCAAACAATGAACAGCGAGAGGTACATTAAAGTACTTAATGATGTATTTTTACCGTATTTGACTAGTCTGAATCAATCTTCATCACCATATACCTTTATGCATGATGGCGCTCCTTGCTTTACCTCTAAAAAAGGGAGTAAATGGCTTAACGATAACAACATTAAAGTTCTTCCTTGGTCAGGCAATTTTCCGGATATGAATGCTATTGAGAATTGTTGATCATAGTTCAATACTAAAGTTTATGCTCGCCAAAATACTACTGTTCTAATTTTAAAACCAAACATTAAAGAAAAAAAATCGAACCACTAAAACGAACCCGATATAAGTAAAATAATAAAAAACTGTATGACAAGTACACAAAAAAAAAAGCTTATGTTAAATTGAAAAAAAAAACCAGTAAGATGGCTTTGGCAGTTTTCAGCTACACAAGTACTTTATTAAAACGCCTAAGTTTAACATGTTGACTTGCCAATTCTTATTAGGTGATAAATTAACTTAAATAAATAAAATTTTGAAGCTGCCGCCTCTCCTGCTGTGATTTGTATGACTGAAATCGGCAACAACACAAATTTTTATTTTGTCAACACCATTTTTTTCTTAGAAATTATTGACTTCTCGGCTTTTCTTGCTGATTGACATCTATTATAACAAGAACATTAACTTAAATTAAATTAAATATCAAATACAAAAATTTTACCTTCGCATGCCGCTGAGATTCGAACCCACACCAACCCGATACCACTGTGTATGAAGTCACTACACTAGCTTCGAGCCAAACTGCTTTGTTACTCTGAGTGATTTATTCAATATTAATTACAACTAAAGCTATGCTACAGCTATCAACAGAGTACTGCAACATACTGCATCTGTTAATACAGCATCTGTTAACATCTGTGAACATCTGTGAATAAAATATTTTTTGGCAAGGTATCGAAGTATGTGCTTTCAAAGCAATGTATTAAACAATAAATTACTTAGGTGAATTAACGTAGCTGCAGTTATGTTAGCAAACAGTAGCAAGGCTGCTTGGATTTGTTGGTAGAGCAATGGACTGGCACCGAAAGTTCCAGGTTCGATACCACACGGCGGGCAAAGAAATTTTTTTTTTTTTTCTTTTCTTTTTGTTGATGAAATGTAATAAAATTTACTGGTGTGAATATTTAGGTGTGTTTTTTAATTTACTTTATGTTATTTTTAAATTCAAAAGTGGTTTATTACAAAAAAAAACAGCATTAAATTATCAAATCTTCCTTCTCTCCTGTGTCTAATGACGCAGCTGTGTTTTTTCTTTTTACAGAAAATAGCTCAAATCTATGCTTAAGCCATCTATGCTAGTTGTTTTTAAATTTTGTATTTTTGGATTTTGGGCTTGTGAATCAAATATTTTTTTTTTTTTTTTTTTTTGGCAAGGTATCGAAGTATGTGCTTTTAAAGCAATGTATTAAACAATAAATTGCTTAGGTGAATAAGCATAAGTTTATAATTCCCATACAATTCTCTTCACCCAATCCGACTTAGGTGATTTACCTATAGCTTTTTTTCTCGGTGTATGACTGAAAGAATTAAAGCAGAAATAGTCCAGTCATTTGGTAGTTTTACTTGGAATGTTTTCCGGGAGTTTTGGAAATGGGTACTTTTTATAGATTCCGATGTGCTCTTTCCGAATTCCAACTTTGTCACCTCGTATTATTGCCGCTCACGCCGCCATATTGGCAATATTATGCCTAAAAGCAGTTTTTTGCCAATATCTCCTTTCCGACTCATTTCACGATAAAAACATTTATGTATCAAGTGAAACTAGAGAAATTCCCTACAATTCATGTTAAAAACTTTTTTTCGTAAAATCAATAGTTTTGGCGTACTGCCAAAGTGGAGAACCGCAAAGTGTATTTCAAATAAAATAAAAATTTTTTATTTAAAATTTATATAAGATAAATAACATTATAAGAGTATTTAAAGTGCTTTAATATTTGGGATCCGGCGTGCCCCCCGGAATTGTAATCGATGGTTGCGAATTAAAAAACTTCATCTCTTAAAAGTTCAAAAATTTTCGAAGCTGCCCGGTTCTGCTTGAAAATCAGTTTTTTTTTTGAGGTTTTTTAAATGATAACTTTTTAAAAAAATTATGTATTTGGGACTAGTGGAAAAAAAAACACAAACCACATATTTTTATGTTAAATTGGGGTAAAGGACAACAAAGTCGTGGGAGCAGACCATCGGCGCGCTGACCTATTCAAGAATAAAGGCGAAGCTTTTTTTATGATCGGAAAATTGCATTCCAAACGATTGAGACCTCAGTGTACTCTGCCCATTCCATCAAAAATACGATCCCACCATTTGCGCCAACTATAACTATGAGATAACATTTCTTAATATCGCATATAAGGCCCTGTCATGAAAGGCTGAAGCCCATCGTATACCAACTGATTCAACCTTATCAGTGTGAATTCAGACCTGGAAAATATACCGACCACCAGATACTTAAGATACCACAAAGCTTGGAAAAGACCATAGAAAAATAAATCGACACCCATCATTTTTTGTCAATGACAAAGCAATCACATATACTACACCATATATAAATTTGGTATGCCTGCAATATTAAACCGTCTTCGCAGGATGGCACTGAGCACCAACAACATTTGGCACCAAACGAAGTTTTAGACAAGGAGATAATGAAAAAAATAATATCAAAACCATCTTCCAAATGGTACCAGAAAAGGAAAAGGGGTCAATAAACAAATTTATTCAACTTAACACCTAAAAAAAGAAACAAATTTCAGGCATTTTTTTTAGTGTTTTAAGAATTTATTTCTTCATTTTAGTTTTGTGCGTTCAGCAAGTACAATATTTTTTTTATTGCACAAGAAGATACAATACTGCTCATCAAAAAAACAACAAAATTAGTAAAATAATGATTATTTTTGAGTTCTATCAAACTGATTGGGACAAAAAAGCGCAAAACTAGCAAAGTATTTACTTTACTTTGCCTTACAAAGTATTTAGACATATATACTTATTTCAGCGGTTACAAAAATTAGATCAAAACAAAAACAGGAAATGAAAAAAAAATTTTAATAAAATTGCTGCAAACATTAAATTTGTAATTATATGCTGCAAACAAAAACGATGGCAACAAAAAAAAATTACTTAAACAAAAACTTTGATTTCTTTCTGTATGGTTTTCTTTTCATTCGACTTGAGCCTTTATTTTTTTGTTTGTTTTGTCATCCGCATATATTTACTTAACATTTGTTGACGTTTGTTTTCCACTTTCTTGCGTATAACTTTTGGTAGCTACTTCTTCACTCTTTCCATTGATTTTTTCTTTTTTTTTTCAATTTTCTTTTTGTCATTTTTAGATAAACATAACATCAACAAAAACGGAAAATAAAACCAAAAAAACAAAAAAAAACAAATCTAAGAAGCCATAAAAAACAAACAAGTGCTTATCAGTTCAGCCACTTTGCTAGAATCTTACCAAATCGTGGTAGATTTTTTTACTCACATCTGCTTTTGGTGATATGGTAATATATTTTTAATTCGGCAAATATTTTTATTTTTTAAAAATTTTTTTAATCCAAACCTCTGGATTAAGCCAGTTAAAATAACTTATATTAATTTAATTATTTTATTTTTATTAAAAACACTGTGATTTTTTTTATATACGTATGTATATATATATATGTTTCCAAATTTAAAAACATGTGCATTTGATACGTATAGGAAATGTGAATGTAGATATGTGAATATTTCTAATGTGGAGTAAGTTCGTATAATGTGGTATACACATTATTTCCTGGCTATTGTGTACAACTGGTCTTGTCTTTTCAACAGATATTTTTCAAGGCTGACAACTTGAATTTTTTATATTAATATTAAAAAATATTATATTATATTTTATATTAAGTATAGTACCCGAAAAATTAATTTGTTTAAAAAGCAATGGGCAATTGGTGCACATGTGTAGTTTAATGTGGCATAGTCTTTAGCTTTGCAATAACTTATTCCAAAGTCTGTAATCCACCTCTAATGGATAATCGCAAGTTGGTTTTTAATTTCATGGTGAATTTAACAGGTTCATTTGTTAACAGCCGATAAATATTTCTTACTCCTTCCCATTCTCTGTAACGCCATATAATGCACCTTATATGCCTTGGTACAATATATGTATTTTCATGTATTAAATTGGCGTGGTGGTTTTCTCTATATTTTTAGGTATTTTATATTTTGATTATATAGTAGAGAATTAAGTGACAACAATGCAAATGCAATATCTGGGGGAGAAAACCAAGCTATTCCACATTCCCCGATCTTAAATAAACTACATTCATGGGCATCCGCAGAACTTTTCCAAGGAAGGCGTAAAGGTCTATGTGGAAAATTCACATATTTAGGAATTATTCTGAAATGCTCATAAAAAAGATGACCCATGGAGTCATCTGAGATGCTGAAAATGAAAAAAGATGGAAATTTTGTGAACATTGGTCACAAATAACACCGTTCCACAGTGTAAGATTTCACCAAACAATCAGTACAAAATTCTTAAATATTGTATGATTATTCCTTTGTTCATTCTTAAAAAAATTATATTGACGTACGGATGTATCTGACACACCCTCCTTGATACAGAAGTGACAATTGATACAAATTCCTATTCTGAGAACTTTGAAAAACCTCTTTCTGTGTCAATAGTGGTCGAAAAAGTGACAAACAGCTAAGTAGGTCACAAGTAAAAAATTGATTTAAATAAAATTTTATAAAAAACAAAAACATTGTTATTAAAATGAAAAAGGAATATTTGCTCGTGAACACCGCAGAACTAATAAAACACAACTTCTAAGGCAGCTGCGGGATAGCAATGACCCATTATAAATTCATTTCGACTACCGAAGTCAGTGTGTTGGAACTTAATTGAGAAACTCCAATCAAATAATGAGCAAACGTCGTCCATATCATTCGCCTTAAGATTATTGGCTACTGTTTATTTTTATGCTAACGTGTCGTCAATAATTTTTCGGTTTCTATGAGCAAATCATCGGTATCGCGGTCAATTCAGCATATCTTGCTGTTTTGAAATGTATTTTTCAGTAACAATTGAGGACCAAGTTGATATAAAAAAGCTTTTCTTAAACAGTTTCTACCAGTGCTTCGGAATCAAAGGAAGAATCAGAGCTATTTGTGACAGACACTGAGAAGTAATTGAAATAAACATCATGAACAAACTTTTTTTCTACTGTGCTACAGATCTGGTTGGGCCTCTCATTGCAATCAAATCTCCTGCCAATTCCCAGACTGTAGTTCTGGGTATGTTTTGCAGAAGCTTACATAGTACTGGAATTGTTTCAGCGTCGTTATTTAAAATTTCGGAGATCGTTTTTTTAATTGTCTGATTATCTTCTCTATGTATAAAGCAAATTCGTGAAATGTGTTACTTATTCCATAACTCAAGAACGAAGCGTCTGATTTGCTTGGAGATTTTTTTGTTGTATTTTGCTTGGCTATCCCATTCTACAAACACTTAATACATTTTGCCACACCACCTTTCACCACCCATAAATCAATAAAAATTATATATTTCAGACAGTTTTGATCGTATAAGACTAAAATTATGTAATTTAGTTTATATGGTCACTGTCAGTAACTGTACTAAAAATGGGTTTCCATGCCCCCTTTTACCGCCCACAAATATCAATGAAAATGCTATATTTCAAACGATTTTTGTCGTATTAGACTTTGATTTTGTAATTTAGTTCGTATGGTTATTGTCGGAAACTGTACTAAAAATGGGCGTAGTCAAACTACAGATACACCCACTTTTTCAGAAATCATTAACTTGGCTGCTAAGCCGATTGCCTTTGAAATTTTGGCCGAAAATTTTGTTCGAGTAGGGTTAAGTTTAGAGAAAAATTACTACACGCCTTTTTCTAAAGAAGTGAACGTAGCTATAGTTTGACCACACCCATTTTTTGAACAGTTACCAAAAGTAAGCATACGAACTCAATAATCAAATTAAAGTCAGAAACGACTGAAATTATATTTTTTGATAACACACAAAGCTTACACCAACAATAATAACACATAAACTTCTGTGCACAAGTTTAATAGCCTGAACACATTGGACGTTACAGCAACATTACGACACGTGGTCAAAAGAGTGCATTAAGGCGGTCTTCTCATTCAAAACCCGTTTTTTGGACCCTTTTTAAAAAAATTTTTATTTGAAAACGCAAAGAATAATTGAAAACTTTTTTTATTTATTGTATTACAAAAGGTTCAAAGTAAATAAGAAAATTTTTTTTGCCTCGATACGTGGGCTGTTCAAAAAGTAATGAGACTTCAAAGTTGGTGGTGAAAAAAAAAGGTGTCGTCACGGCGGCCACGATTCCGGGTCTCCGGAGCGTCTGAAATGAAAAAAAAAACGAGGTTAAAATCAGTATAGATGTAATTCTCGGGTGAACTTCAAGCTTAATTTTGTGATTTTTTTTGACAAAATGGCGGCCATTCAAAAAAAAAAATTTAAATTTCGGGTTTTTTTTTGTAGTTTAGTGTAAAAAAAAAATAGTAAAAAATTTTTTAAAATTATGATCGAGGTTCACCCAAGAATGGTGACAATTCTGCGTCGATTCCACTTTGTTTCATGAAAATCGGTTCAGTTGAACTGGAGATATCATGGCCGCCAGTTCGAAAAACGTGGGTTCGAGAGAAACGCGTTTAAAGTTTGAAGTAATTTTTTTATAGCTCATTTTGACGAAGACCTTGCTTCACAAAAAAGGCTGTATCTTCTAAAGTATTTCGAATTTCTAAAAATCCTTTTAGGGGCATATTCACAACTACCCAAGCTATAAATAAATAAAAAAAGTCAAAAAAAAAAAAAGTTGCTCAATGAGAAGACCGCCTTAATGTATGAGAAAATTTGCATAAATACTTACCAAAATTTTTTGGTTTTTAGTCTGATTTTTGCGAAATTTTTTCGTAAAATGTTCAATCTATCGAATAAACTATAAACTTTGAAAATATTCTTTTGGAAACTATCGCCACGCACGCATTAATCACGATTTTTTTTACTTTTTCTTATAATCCTCAGATGTTGAATCTAAAATTTTGCTCATTCGGTTTGAAAGATGTTTTGTTTTATTCCTTTTAAAGTTTGTGAAATTTTTTTTCAAATCGACGAATGAGTTAAATAATACTTATGTCAACTCCCGAGTAACACCGGGTATTCAACTAGTTACAAATATAAAAAAGAACAAATATGTAAATGAACAAAAAGTTATGCAATTTTTTCGTTTTCAAATGCCTTAATTAGCTCTATAAAAATGACAGATGCGAAAAGCTTTACACCATAATGTAATGAATTTTTAAATCTTTTTGCTTGTGGCAGTTTAACCTGAATACGAAATAATAGAGACTGAATCAAAATTATCTCAATTTTTCAGTATCAATTGATTGTGACTATTATACCAGAATTGGGCTATTAATATATATAACTGAATGTCATGGTATCAGTATCCACGTACCCAAGCTCTTCCCATATCATTGTCCGACCTCTACAAAATTATTCACATATATCAAATTTTTCACATATATTTTTTGTAATAATAAGCAAATCATAGTCTAGAAGATTGGACGGGATTAAACAGGAGGCGTGACATATTAATATTAATCGAACACCATCACCAATTTTCCGACATCAAACAAATTTTGCGCTTATATTGTGTAGTATAATGAGTAGTTTGTTGTAGTGATCGGGACTGGTCTTAACGACGTAGCACTTAAATTTTAATTGATATCTTCCACAACATTAGTCCGACTTCCGCCAAACTCTGTACAAATGTATATTCTTTGGCATAATGTATAGTCCGTAGTCCACAAAAGAGTGCGCTTTTAGATAAGGGAGCGTCTAGGTTAGGTTAGGTTAGGTATGAAGGGTCGTGCACCGTTACCGGCGCTTCCGCGGGGGCCTATAGGTCCATTACGAATCCCTTTTTATAGTTGTGGTACCAAGTTAAACCATTGTTCCGATTTGTTCCTCAAACCATCCTGTGCTTTTTATGAACCTCCAGATGTCTAGCAGTGGTGTGTTCACCAACTCTTCCAAGTCTTTGAAAAATCTGTTCCCCATGTGTCGGAGTCGACGATTCTGTAGACTTGGACATTCGCATAGTAGGTGAGTTATTGTTTCTATTTCCTCCGGGTCTTTGCAGCTCCGACAAAAGTCTGGCGCTGTTATACCTATTCTATTGGCCATTACCCCAATGGGGCAATGACCCGTTAGAACTCCAACAAGGATCCGGATTTCCCGTTTGACCAAAAGCAGAAGGCTTCTAGTTCTTTTCTCATTTAGCTCAGGCCAAAGCCTTCGAGATATGTTGCAGTCACCTCTGGAAGCCCAGTTTGTGTTGGCAATATCTCTGGCTTTTAGTTCTATACTCCTTTTGACGACGCCTATTGGAATGTGCACATCTGTGTCAGCTCTGTTTGTACTTGCGGTTACTCCACGCCTTGCTAGTTCATCTGCTGCGTCGTTCCCTTCAATATTGCTATGTCCGGGTACCCAGCAGATAGTGACGTTGTGGGTATTGCAGATACTGTTCAGTGCAAGTTTACAGTTTTGCACCGTTCGAGCCTTCGTCGTTTTACTGCTCAGTGCTTTGATGGCCGCTTGGCTATCCACAAAAATTACTACCATTGTAGGGGTAAGATTTTTCCTGTAAATGGCCCGTGCAGCTTTTTCAATAGCATATATTTCTGCCTGAAAAACGCTACAGTAATCCGGGAGTTTGTAACACTCTTTGATTTGTAGCGTTTCACAGTATACACCCGATCCAGTTCCGTTTTCCATTTTGGAACCATCAGTATATAAATGGAGATTGCCGTAGGATTCTACAGCCGTTTCTTCCCATTCTTGTCTGCTGGGAATGGATGTGGTGTATTCTGTACCGAATCTTACACTGGGTATGATATAGTCGGTTGCTCTTTTCGATTCCTCGGTTCCAAAGAGATTTAGAATAGATGCGTGTCCGAATGTGCTGCTTTTCCAGGCTCGTGATTCGTTGAGGTTCGCCTCAACGCGCTCTTGGTCGCCGAACATTTAAGGAATTCTTCTACGGAAAGAAGATTTAGCATCATATCTAGACCCGCCTGTGGCGTAGATCTCATGGCTCCTGTTATTCCTATGCACGCTAACCTTTGAACTCCTGTTAGGAAGCTAAGGTAGCTTTTTTTATGCGTTATCGTCCACCATATGAGAGCACCATAGGCAAGGATGGGTCTCACGATCGCTGTATACATCCAGTGGATTATGTGCGGTCGCAGTCCCCATTTCCTGCCAAATGTCCTCTGACAAGCGTACAAAGCGCACAGTGCTTTTTTCCTTCTTTCCTCTGTGTTGCGTTTCCAACTCAGCTTGTTATCGAGGATAATTCCAAGGTATTTGGCTTCCGTGGAAAGCTTCAGAGTTACTCCGTTAAGTTTCGGTAATGTGAAACTTTCTATTTTTCTTCTTCTTGTGAACAGAACGAGTTCGGTCTTTACTGGGTTAACACCAAGTCCATTCGATTCTGCCCACCGCGATAGCTTATTCAATGCCGCAGACATTAGTTCGCTAATTGTTTGCAGGTATTTCCCGCATATTAGGATGACAACGTCATCGGCATAGGCTACCACTTTTGTTCCTCCAGTTGTGAGTGTGGTGAGAATTTTGTCAACCACAATTAGCCAGAGAAGGGGGGATATGACTCCTCCTTGCGGTGTGCCTCTTGTGGCTTCTTTCCTCACCACGCTTATTCCCATTTGTGAGCTTATACGTCTGCTATTGAGCATTTTATAAATCCATTGGGTTATTTTACTGTTAACTCCTTTGTCTTCTAAAGCATTTCTTATAGAATCTGTATTTACATTGTTAAATGCGCCTTCGATATCTAAAAACGTTGCTAAAGTATATTCTTTGTGATGAAGGGTTCCTTCTACGACCGAAACCACCTCATGCAGTGCCGTTTCTACCGATTTACCCTTAAGGTAGGCATGTTGTACACTACAGAGATTATTATCGTTCACAGATTCTCTTATGTGAAGATCTATTATTCTCTCTAGCGTTTTCATCAAGAACGATGAGAGACTAATAGGCCTATAATCCTTTGGTGCTGAGTGTATCGGTTTCCCAGCTTTAGGAATGAAAACAACTCGCACATCTCTCCAAATTTTAGGAACATATCCTGTCTTGAGGCAGCCGGTGAAGATTGCTATAAGCCAGGGCATGATGCTAGGAACGGCATGTTGCATCATGGCCGGTAGGATACCATCTGGCCCCGCAGATTTGTAGGGCTTGAAGGATCCGATCGACCATTCTACAGTTGACCTTGTAATAATGTTGGGGAGTTCTTGTAAAGGTTCTGGCATTGTTATTTCCAAGTTGTTGTTAGCATCGTTTTGACACGGTTCTGTACAACCTGGAAAGTGAGTTTCCATGAGTAGCAAAAGCGTTTCTTGGCTGGATACTGTCCAGGATCCGTCGGACCTCTTAAGGTATCCCGGGACCGTTGGGTCTTTGGATAGCGTCTTTCGAAGTCTGGCGGCTTCACTGGTGTCCTCAATGGACTCGCAAAATTTTGTCCAAGATGTTCGCTTAGCTATTCTTACATCCCTAGTGTAAGCATTTAGCATGGATCTGTAGTTTGTCCAGTCCTGCTCTAGTTTGCTTAAGATGGCCTTCCGGTGAAGTTTTCTAACCTCTGATCAAGGGAGCGTCTAACTTTTATTTTATTACTGCGCCATGGTAGTGATATTTGGCATATGGATGAGTGGGGATTTATTCCAATCAACATGCGAAATTTGGGCGTGACTAGACAATGGGAGTAGAAATTTGGCTGAAAATCTATATATATATATATATATAGGTTTAACATTAATAATTCTACTATACTTACAGCTGAAGAGACTTAGGCGAAAACAATTGAGATTGAGTTGTCTGACTTACGAAAATATATGAACATTGTTTGCTTTAATTCATTAAAATTCTGACGGTGTATTTATGCAAATTATATAAATATTTATTAAAAAATATTAGTATATATAAATATTTATTAAAAAATATTTATTAAAAGAAAAACTAAGAGTAAAAAATTAAAAAAAAAAAAAATTGAATTGACAAAAGCCTAAAGTTACAAACTGGTCCATATGACGGCTAAAGGTTTAATTAAATTAAGCTCATGGCAGAAATATTTTTGAAGATTATAAATAAACATTTTACAAACGGCTTAAATATAACTAAATACGGCCACAGGATGGCTTTCAGCTGCGACCATGTCGAATATCTATTCCTTACCAGTTTTAGAAGAAATTGGAAGCTAACATTTTTGTTTAATTTTTTGTTTGTGAATGGCAACCCTGGCGCGTATAAAGCATGAGAACTTAGTAAATATTTCTTGCTTGTCGAACGCACGTGCGAAAGCAATACCGGAAACCGCCGCCATGTTGGTTTACTGTTCAGCTGTGTTTTGCGATTCCGCTGCAATAAAAAATAAAATGGAATGTAACAGAAGTAAGAACAAAATATTGCAAAACCTAACTGCGACAGAATAATGAAAGTTATTGGCGGTTCTTGTTTGCTTATAAAGTTGTTGCTATTGTTGTTGTGTTTATTGTTGTTGCTGTTTTCTGCGTTCTGCCGTTACTTGTTTAGTGGCAATAAATTTGTCGAAAGTCAATCGTTTTTGTTGTTGTTCTTTTTAATTAATTTTGCACCATTGCTTTGACGCTTTTTTTTTTATTGCTTCTTCACAGTTGTTGGTCGTTGCCATTGCTTGGATTTCTGGAGCAATTATTGATAATTGCTAAGGGAAAAGCGAATTCCGTTTTTATTTGTAGTACATCTTTATCTGCTTTTTCTAGCTAACATTTGATATTCTTTAAAAAGAATCCTTACTTATAAATTTGATTACAAATTTTAAGCTTTTTGCGACTGCCGCATTTTAATTCTTACCTATTAATTTTTTTCTAATTCTTACCTATTAAGACTTATTATAATCATTATTGAAGTTCTAATATTTTAATCGCATTGAGGATAAAATTTAAGCATTTTGTAAAGGAAATGAGACACTCTATAAGTTTGTGAAGTTGCTAAGTAATTTAATTTCAAATTACACACACACATGCAATCAGAGCGACTGCGATTGTAGAATGCCAGTGTTTTTCTTTTTTTATTAATTATTGTTTAAAGCCGCGGTAATTTTTGTGGTAAATTTGGCACTTTTCTGAAAAATTTTTATATTTTGAAAGACGCAAATCAAAACTACAAGAAATGGGAAGCTAGACGACTCAAAAAAAAAAAATTAAGAGTTGGTGGCATATAAATGCAAAATACGAAACTAATAATGAAAAGCCAAACTCTTGGGACAAAAATAGTACTAAGCACTTCACGGCAAAACCTTTACAGGGTTTTGTAGGTACTGCAGTTTATAGGGCAGTTTCTGATTTGTGATAATGACAACATCTTTTATCATTGTCAAAGACCATCTACAGCTACAGTTAATTTACAAATTGTATTTCAAAATCTCTCACCCAATCGATTACATACCAATAGCAGAGATTTGCTACACTTTTTTAGCCAAAAGATCGGTTTGTTAATGTATAATTTATAGTTTTTCTATGTATTACAAAATTTTTATTGTATAGGCAAATACAAACGTTTAAAAGTTTGAGTTGTAGTTGCCATATATCAAAGTGAATATGATATAAGTAATATTGTTACTCCTTGATACAAGTAGATACTTCCACTTGTACCTTGCAACTGTCAGCAATATTCGTCATTTTCTATGACGTGCAAAAGAAATTTTTTTAATATGAATTGAATTGTTTCAATAGAAAAAAAAAGTAAGGTCGATCGAATAAATGCTTTCCGAGAAGTCGTGTCAGCCGTGATTCCGATTACCAATTCCCATTTTGAGGAAAACTTATCTAGAGGAAAAACTAGCTTGACGAGCGTGGAAACATATATGTATTTGAACATACACTAGTATACGTATAAAAGCCCGTCCTACGATGGGTTGGAAGCATTAACGCTCAAAATGTAATTATTTTTTGCTATTATTACAGTGCTTTTACAACATACTGTTGTAAAATGTATGTGTAAACAGTGTTGAAAAATGTTTAGCCTGAAAGTATGCACATACAAAAAAAAAAAAGCAAGCATGTCACTGATACGGTTCAAGTGAATTTTCTGTGCATAATTTCAGGCAAAATATTTTTCAGGACAGTACATGTTGGGAAGAAACTGTAATAATCGCAAAAAGAAATTACAGTTTGACCGATATTAGGTGCAGAGCATTGTGTTTGCCTTTTATATATTAAGATTAAGATATATGTACAGCGGTAAATTTGATATGAGGTAGTTTTATATCAAATGTTGGCTTTTCTGTAGGTCTTAAACATGCGTTCATGGTGGACAGACGTGTTTGGTAAAATTCAAAATAAGTTTCATGTTTCTAAATAAGGGAAAATACCTTTCTTTTAGTGCTTAATTTATTACCTGTGCTGTTCGCTTTTACAAGAGATTTGCGTCCTTTACCTGATTAAAAAATGACAAATTGCAGCTGCAAATGAAATAAATCAGGTTTTGGGACCAGTTAACTGCAACGAACGCACAGTGCAAGGATGGTTTCCAAATTTCCAAGAAGGCAATTTTGGCTTGATGGCGACGATAGTGTTGATGGCGACGAACTCCGAGCAGAAATTTAGCGGAATACATCGACAACTTTATAATGCCTTACTGAGACCTTCAATGTATCCAAACCAACCATTAGTCACCATCTCAAAGTAATTGGAAAAATGAAAAACTCAATCGATGGGTTCGACATGAACTAACCGAAAAAAAATGCTCAGACTTCAAGTAGCCTCTTCACTGCTGATGCGAAATAAGGTGGAAACGTTTTTGAAAAAATTGCTACTTGTTATGAAAAATGGATCCTACATGATAAAAGGAAACGGTTAGGAAAATGGTTGGATAGTGGAGAAGCACCCAGCCACCAGGCAAGAGCGGGACTGCACACTAAGAAGGTCATGGTGACTGTTTGGCAACCAACATTGCGTCGATGCCCAAGAGCGCTAAGAGAAGATGCAATATTTTCATCTCCTATCAAATATATCGCACGACGTTGAATTCAATCCAGGAGCTCCCAATATGATCTTGAAGCCCCTGCCCTAATGTGCGAATTGTACTTAATTTTCGGCCTAATATATGAAGTATAGATCTCGCGAAGATCAGATGGAGTGAAGTATTCTTTCACCGTTTTAAAAACCTAGGGACTTGGCCGCTTCTTTCGACACATCGAAAATGTGATCATTCCACGTGATTATGCCCAGAACGTCAAGAGCATCAGACTCCACAAGATCGACATCGTTCATTTCAGACGTGCTTTACTGGGTCTTGCTATCATTAAATTTTACTCTATTAGCAAGACCCCTCTCACAGATTTTTTCGAGTCATTGTTAAATGTGTCATTCATAATTTGCCTTTTCAATCTCCAAAGGGTCGGGACGCTTTTTGAAGGAATATGAATGACAAATGCTGCTGTCATCCGCAAAAGAATGAATTGGGTTGTATGTCAACGACAGAAGGTCGTTGATAAGTCTATGAACAAAGTTGGCGATAGGACTGAACCCTGCGGTACTCCTGTGTTGATGGTGTGCTCTTCTGACAAAATTCTGTTGAAAACAACACGGATACTTCGGTCCTTAAGAAAGCACGTGATCCACCGAGCAATAATACCACCGACATCATATGCAATTAGTTTTGACACGAGCGCTTTATGCCACACTCTGTCTAACGCGTTTAAATTTTCCAGAGCAACAACCTAGCTCTCACCAAATAAGTGAACGCATTGGTTCCATTTTTCGGTGAGGAAAGCCAACAGGTCACCAGTAGAGCGGGCCCTTCGAAACCCATACTGGCGATCACAAAGCAATTCGTTGTGCTTCAGATAGTTCATTAGGTTGAAGTTATTTATGCTCTCCATAACTTTGGCGAGCGTGGAGCATATCGCTATGGGCCGGTAGTTTGGAGGGTTCATGGCATCTCCTTTTTTTGGTACCGGCTGGAAATTTGCGACCTTTTTACAAGATGGAAATACTGCTGTCATATAAGAGATGTTGGAAAAGTTGCGCAAAGGCCGAGCCAGTGTAGAAGCACACGCTTTAAGCACAATTGTTGTTATGCCATCTAGACCAGAAGTTTTAATTTTGTTGAGATTTGTTAGGATTCGAATTTATACTGCGAATATATACTGCTCTCGTTCGAAAATATATTTCTTGAATTGAAGCAGAACCATTTTCGACATAGTTCAGTGGCTAATCGCTATCCGAGATTGTGGAATATTGTGCAAACAATCCTGCCAATAGGTTCACTTTATCAACCGAGTCAGTGAAGATTTGGTCATCTTTTAAAAGAGTTGTAATCGACGAAAACTTTTAAATTTTTAACTCTTTTAAAAAATCACCAAAAGTTTTTGCTCCCTTTAGGGCAGAGAAGAACCTGTTCTCTAATGCGAGTTTCGTGAAGAAATTTTTCGCGTTTTAAAATTGCGTTACAGATTTTCCTAGTCCCGATGCGAAGTCTGCACTATCTGATAAGTTTTAGCATTTTTATCAGAACGCCAATTCTGATAGGAATCCTTTTTGGACCTGACTGTAATCCTGCAATTCTCATTAAACTATGAGCGGTTTTTTTGGATTAATGCTTTCCTTCTTATTGAGTATAAAAGACCGCATACCCAATAAGATAATTTCTTGTACCATAACAGCAGCGGCATTTACATTTCTGTTGTCAACGGAACATAATTCCCAATTAAGTTGCTATTAAAATTATTTAACGCAGTCCAATTTGCCTTATCATAAAACCATGCCGTCCTCTTCGAGGCTTTAGGCGTAGAGGTGCAGAGGTTCGAATATGAAAAGTGGCGGAGATGGTGCAATGGTCCGAATTATCAAGAGATGCGTTGACACTCACATCATATTTTTTATAATGCGAAATTTTTGGGGAAAAAAAGTTGGTTCCTTCACTAGTTAAATCAGTTGGTTAGATGCAGAAAAAAGGCCAAACTTATTGACCCTCAGGTGTTGTGTGGCTCGAGAGACATAATCAAACCGAGTAGTGGACATTGAAATCACCGGCTACAACGAGTTCGCTATCAGGGAATAATCCCAAAATGTGCGTTAACGAATCAGAGAGAGAGAGAGTCCAGTGTCCAAAGTGGGCTCCCTCCTTAAATTCAGACTTCTATACACGACTTGAACCTAACCCACATAGAGCTAAACTCTGGAGCAGTCATATCCACGCTCCACAAACACTGATACGCTACATCCGAATGTATAAAAAGAGCGATGCCCCTATGCATAGAAAATAATGGCAATAAGCGATATCCAGGTATACGAATATCTAGTGGATCTGCATCTTCGCTCACCTGGACTTCACCTAGTGCCATTACTTGAGGCCTATAAATTTCGGATGGTGTAGTTGTTAAGAAAGAGCCAACGGTCAGAAATAATAGTACTAAAAAAGTTCTTCTAAGCTTTATCAAAAATTTTCAAATCCTTAACGTGGAACCAAAGAAAATGCTAATGTTCATGCATATTTTGTAGCATTGTAGCATTTCTCATTTCTCCAATATAGCGCAAAATGTGTTCCAGTTGTATGGTAGGTACCACGTCCACTTATGGATACATTTTAACGCAAATGGATGATATATAACCCATACATAATATGTAGGGCTATACCAAAATAGTATTAATTTTTTAATACCTGCCAAATATTATATTTCATTTCCAAAATACATTTGTATTAAAATTGAATGCTCAGCTCTTATTAAATTTTAATGTTATTTTCGATTGAGTAATTTGTTTGTTGTTCATTTATTTGTTAATTTATTATTATTACACTATAATTTATAAATTTTCTCCCATCGTTTTGTCACTATTACCGTCACAATTTACTACTTGTGTAATTAAAATATGCACACACAAAGAATTTCCTAGAAATATTTCAATTGATATCTCTTATTTTGAATCTTCAATTTTATTCTTAATATAACACTTAATTAGGAACTTAATGAAAACTAAATTATAACACTTAATTGTACATTTTTCATGTGAAAGACTGTTGTTTTATTTAATATGCCAAATTCTCAGTGAACATATTTAGGTCTTATCTTAGTTAAGATTGTATTCTTAATACCATTCTTTTACTTTATTTTCATCAATATATCTTAATTTACTCCTTAGCCATAGTATAATTTTACTTCAAAAACATACTGGCACTTAAGACCCCCTTTGTTATTCACTTCACGTATTTGTCTCTGTGAACTATTTCATGTAGTAAATGCGATAATGGGCGATTGTCAAGCTTAGCTATTTATGGCTGTATATTCATCATTGTGTTAATGATCAAATATTCATTTAGAATTAATTGCTGACAGCAAATTTGCCACAAAACGCAATGTAATGAGCAGCTCATCAATTCATCCGAAATGGAAGAACATTTTGTCTTTTACTGCAGCATTCTTTGCCTAACGCACGTTCTCAGTCAACTCATATATTAAGTTTCACAAAAATGTGGCCAACTATGTAAGCTACTATTTAAGGGGAAGGTAAGGTTTGACAAATTTTTTTTTTCCCATATTTTTTTATTTTATTTTTTTGAAAGTACAACATCAGAACATTATTGTATTAAATTTTAAGGTCATTCGGAGCAAAACTAACGAAGTTACAGTACGTTGAATGACCGTACCTCTAACTTAGTTTTGCGCGGCTTTTAGCTACCAGCGCTGAGCGGCAACTGTTTCGGTCTCTATTGTATTACTTTTATCCCCTCTTTTAGTCTTAATATCTTTGTATCATCATATCCTTCGATGTAGAATATATATATCAGTCTAAAATTGAACGCTTAGGAGAGCAGATATGTGCGTCATTTCAGTTTTGCTCTGATTTCGTGAACTCGTGCTCCGTTTTGTTTTTGCCAAGGTTGGTTTATAAGGTTTTCGCAAGGGAGAGACCGAGTACCCATAATTGTCAAATCGAAGTTGACAGCTCATAGAAAATCTGCAAGTGCTCTCTATTATCATCCGTTTTTCTTTCGTAGTCATTCGCAAAATTGGCTGGTTTTGACAACTGTGGGTACTGAGAAGAGAGTGCAATCAGCCCTGCGACAACCTTATAAATCAACCTTGGTTTTTGCTAAGTTTTTTAGTAATTTAGTATCGAAAAAATGCCGAAACCAACTGGCAGAGGAGGAATTGCACAGGGTGGCCCAAGAGTAAGCCGACCAAGAAAAAGAGTAATGCCGCAGGATCGAAAAACGAAAGTAAGAGCGTCTAGTGCATCAGCGAAAAAAAATTATATTGAATGCTTCGCTTGAAGTCGAGGAAGATCTTAAAAAACACTATCGAATTGTAGACTTTCTTCTAGTTCTTTCTACTATAGCACATTTAGTGAAGTGTAATTAGTGTGATAGTTCAGTGGCATTTGAATCTTGTAAAAAAGAAGGTCTGGGCTTCAAAATTAAAGTTACGTGTGAAAAGTGCAAAATTCCAAACTATGTTCCGTCGAGTGGAAGAATTGTTTTTAATGCCTACGAAATAAATAATAGATTTCCATTCGTAATGCGAGTTTTAGGCCTAAGACACGCCGGGTGTGTGAAATTTTGTGGATTGATGGACATGGCAAGTAGTTTTATTTCAAAACCGTGCTACAATACTTTCATTAAAAAAATTAACACCTGCGTAAAAACTTTTACGAATAAATATTTTGCTTCTGCCATCAAAGAAGAAAATGAAGAGACTTGTAAACAAAATAGTCGCAAAGACACAGATGAAATTACAATATCCGGTGACGACACGTGGAAAAAAGAGGATTTAATTCGCTCTTTGGTGTATTGTCATTGATCGCCTATTGGACCGGCAAAGTTGTTAATATTTTTGTGAGCAGTTCGTACTGTAACTTATGTGAAATCTGCAGCAAAAAACTAGAACCTTCAGAATATGAAGAGTGGCACGAGGAACACGTGAACAAAGGACAATGTCAATAAAATCACAGTGGGCCATCCGGTAATATGGAAGTGAGCGCTATCGTGAAAATGTTTCAACGTTCGATAGAGTTTTTAAAAGTTAAATACCGTAGTTATATTATATTATAATATTTTATATTGTATTATATTAAAACCTACACCGGAGTAGTCAATGCGAAACCTTACGTAGATAACTTCATAATAAACAGGAAAGAGTATACTGGGCACGTCCAAAGAAGAATGGATAAACGTCTGAGTGACTTAGTGAAATCGCACGTGGTCGATGCAAAAACGAAATCTGGTAAAAAAGTGAAGAGGAAAACTCTTTCCGGTAAGGACAAACTAACTGGCAACATGATCGACAAATTAACAGTTTATTATGGACTAGCTTACTTACTTACTTACTTAGGTGGCCGTGACAACCCGTGTCCGGATTTCGACCGACCTCATCAGCTCTCGCCAGGCGCCTCTGCTTTGCGCGCGCCTTCTCCAATCGGATACACCAAGTGCGGTTAGGGCTTCCTCAGCCTGGTCCATCCATCGGAGGCATGGTCTCCCTCGTCGTCGTTGACCAGCGACCCTCGCTTCGAGCACCTTTTTCGCTGGAGCTTCGTCGTCCATACGATGGACATGACCCAGCCAGCGTAGTCGCTGCACAGTTATACGCCGAACTACGTCAATGTCTCCGTAGAGCTCATACAGCTCGTGGTTCATTCGGATGCGATAGTCATCGCCGACTCGAACAGGACCGAAGATTTTGCGAAGAACTTTTCTCTCGAACACCCCCAGAGCGGCTGCGTCAGTTTGCGAAACTACCCATGCCTCAGCGCCATAAAGCAGCACAGGTAGAACGAGCGTCTTGTAGAGTGTTAGTTTTGTCGATCGAGAGAGGGCTCTGGAACTTAGTTGCTTACTGAGCCCGTAGTAGCACCTATTAGCAATTATTGTTCTTCGCTTTATCTCCAGGCTGATTTCGTTGTTAGTATTAATGGCGGTGCCAAGGTATACAAACTCCTTGACTACTTCAAAGTTATAGCTGCCGGATGAAACGTGGGAGTCTAAACGCCGAGCTCCCTTGTTTGTAGACAGCATATACTTTGTTTTACCCTCATTTATCGTCAAACCCACTTTGGCTGATTCCTTTTCGATAGCGGCGAAAGCAGCGGTAACATCTCTCTTGGTTCTGCCAACAATATCAATATCATCAGCGTAAGCAAGGAGCTGGACACCTTTATAGAAAATGGTGCCATTACGATGCACACCGGCCTTTCGTACGATCCCCTCCATGATGATGTTGAAGAGATCGCAAGACAGTGGATCGCCTTGCCTGAAACCTCTTTCGGTATTGAAGGTTTCGGAGAGGTCATTTCCTACCTTGACGGAGCTGCGTGTGTTGCTCAACGTCATTCTGCAAAGTCTAATCAACTTTGCAGGTATACCGAACTCAGACATTGTTGCGTATAGGCAATCCCTTCTCGGGCTATCGAACGCAGCTTTAAAGTCGACAAAGAGATGGTGTGTGTCAATTTGATTTTCGTGGGTTTTCTCCAGGATTTGTCGTAGCGTGAAAATCTGGTCTATGGTGGACTTACCAGGTCGAAAGCCACACTGATAAGGTCCAATCAGTGTTTTTGTAATTGGCTTTAATCTTTCACACAGTACGCTTGAGAGAACCTTATATGCGATGGAAATAAGACTGATACCTCTATAACTTGCGCAGATTGTAGGGTCTCCTTTCTTAAGTATAGGGCACAGTACACTGAGGTTCCAATCGTCGGGCATGCTTTCTGCTAGCCATATTTTGCTGATGAGCTGATGCATGCGCCTTATCAATTCATCGCCGCCGGTTTTAAACAATTCAGCTGACAGGCCGTCAGCACCCGCTGCTTTATTGTTTTTGAGTCGTTGGATAGCAACTCGAACCTCTTCATGGCTAGGTGGTGATACTTCCACTCCGTCATCGTCGATTGGTGGCACTGCACTGTGCTCTCGATGGGCGGCATTGGTGGAATCGTCGCCATTAAGTAAATTGGAGAAGTGCTGTCTCCACAATCTAAGCACACACTGTGTATCCGTATTCAGATCTCCATTTTCGTCTCTACAAGTGGATGCTCCGGGCTTGAAACCTTGGGTTAGACGCTTAACCTGTTGATAGAATTTTCGTGCATCCTTCTTGCCCTGGTATACCTCTAGTTCCTCACGCTCACGCTTTTCCTGCTCTCTTTTCTTGCGTCTGAAAAGGCGCCTCTCTTCCTTCCTCTTTTCGCGGTAGTTTTCTCGCACGGCTCGCGTTGCAGCTGACTGCAGCGTTTTTCTATAAGCGGCGTTTTTTACTGCAGTCGCAATGCGACACTCCTGATCATACCATTGGTTCCGAGGTTGCGGGCGCCGGAAACCAATGACTTCTTCAGCGGCAGCGCGCATGGAGTGGGATATATGCGCCCAAAGTCCGCCGGCGTCGTCGAGTCCAGAGGTTGGTTGGTTGAGCTTAACCGAGAGTTGAGCGGAGTAGGCTTCGGCAGTCCGTTGTAATTGCAGCTTAGCGACATCTAGCTTTCGTTGCATTCCTGTGCGTATGTTCTTGGCATTGCATAATCGCATGCGGATCTTGGCTGCAACAAGATAATGGTCGGAGTCAATGTTGACCCCCCGAAATGTACGCACATCTAGAACACTAGAGGCATGCCTTCCGTCGATTACAACATGATCAATTTGGTTTCGCGTTTTTTGATCCGGGGACAGCCAGGTGGCCTTGTGGATGTCGAGGTGCTTAAATCTGGTGCTACTAACTACCATGTTTCGTGCCGCGGCGAAGTCGATCAGTCTTAGACCGTTGTTTGTGGAGGTCTCGTGAAGACTGAACTGACCGACAGTGGGGCCAAAGATGCCTTCCCTTCCGACTTTCGCATTAAAATCGCCGAGGACTATTTTCACGTCATGGACCGGAAGGTGGTCATATACGTCCTCAAGACTAGCGTAGAAAGCGTCCTTGACGGCTTCGTCCTTTTCCTCCGTCGGGGCGTGCGCGCAAATAAGGCTTATGTAGAAAAATTTTGCCTTGATGCGGATCGTGGCCAATCTTTCGTTCACAGGTGTGAACCGGGAAACAAGGTGGCGTAGTTTCCGGCTAACGACGAATCCACATCCGAATTCGCGCTTCTCCGCATGGCAGCTGTAGTAGATATCGCAGTGTGCTTGTTTAGAGCAGCCTTGCCCTTTCCATCGCATTTCCTGGATGGCGGTGATGTCAGATTGTATTGTTTTGAGGGCTTCCGCCAGTTGGATAATGGCACCTTCCCTATAAAGGGTCCGGACATTCCAGGTGCATATCCGTAAATCATTGTCCGTTTTTCGTTTGCGGTGGTCGTCAACGTAATTGGGGTTCTTATCCGAGGCTGGTTTAGTTTTCATTGGGCAGTAGTAATGTGGCGGGACCCAAACCCTGCGCACATTCCATGTTTAAGGTCTATGGATCGACCCGCCGCTCAAATTAGCCGTCAAACTGACGGATGCCAGTTTGCCGTTGCCCAGGGAACACCACTTGGAGGTTTGAGTCGACTTGAGACGATTTCGACATGGATAATGCTGGCCTCGCCAGGTTGAGGCGGTCAGACACGTTGCGTTATGGACTAGCAATTCGAAGAAATCATGACTTTTTATCATTATTCTTCGATTGATCAAAATCCCCAGCATGAAAAATGCGATGAATCGTGGTGCGAGTGGAAAAAGGCTGAAGCTTCAAAAACATTACGATCATTCAAGCACAGCTACTCTACACTTCCAGCTGACGCTTTAAACGCAATAAAGACAATATATGAAGATTTAAGCAGAGACACGCTGTTGGAACGTTGTCTGGGTTGTTTCACGCAGAACAACAACGAAAGCTACAAACAACTCATATGGAAAATAAGTGCCAAATCAGAGAGTGGTACCGCAACTGTCGTTGAAATTGCAGCATATGTAGCAGCATCACTTTTTAACGAAGGCTCAGTAGACTGTTTTTCTGACCTTCATGCAAGATTTGGGCATCACTTCAGGACCAAGTGCGCATGAATGGGCGCACGCGACAGACTCTTTGCTGATCAGCAGAGTGGACGAGCAAGCTGCTCGCGAGACCAAAGAAGGCAGAGTTTTTTGTAGACAGGAGCAAAAAGATGCCTTAGTCCCTTTTTACGCTCGTCAAGAATTGATCATCAAGTCTTGCATTTGTAGCTGAAAGACACGGACATCAACGTGAGAGAGGGTAAATTTAAAAGGGAATAGCAAAGAATTGACGTAAAATGTCGACCAGTGTAAAAGGGGACTTAGATAACGTAGATGATAGTGATGTACTGTATGGACCCGACATCGATGATGACATGTACGTATTTTATAAGAAAATCCAATTTTTTTTCAAGATATTTTCATTTTTTCAGTCTACAAAACTTTAAATCGATTTTCCCAAACATGTCATTTTTAAAGTCGGTGACTAGCCTACAGAAAAAGCTACTGAACCAATCGTTTTGAAGTTTTGTACACATACTCTACATGTAAATAGCTCTCTAGTTGCGTTGAGTTTTTTAAAATTTTTTAATTACTAACAATTTCACAATAACAATTAGGTCGAATTTTTTAGTCAAAAATCGTCATTTTGGCTTCAAAATGGTGGCAAAAATAGAAAAATTTAAAAATGAAAAAAACTCGACGGGACTGGAGAGATGAAGTAAGAAACTTAAGAAAGCATATTGACTGGTCAACGCACAAAAAATTTTTTCGAGGCGCCTGCGGAGATCTACAATAAATCCGTTATTTCTCTCTATTTTTGAACAAACATTTTTTTAAAATATTCTTCAAATGTTATAATTTTATATAAAAATATGTAAAATAAACCTACAGTTCATAAAAAAAGTCTTCTTTAGACGAAACAAACCTTACCCTCCCCTTAAAGGCATAAGAAGAGTATTTCATGTTAACTACAGGGACACAAAATAATAACTTCGTGAAAGTGAAAGCATGAAAAGGTTAAGTAAGTGCGTGTGTGTACATTTTAATTTATTGGTGGTTCATAGTAAAGGTTTAATATAATTTAGTGTGGATGAGGTTGCGAGAAGATATTTAATTAGATAACATTTTATTCAATAACACTGCAGTAATTTAAATGTGACTATTGTATGTTATTTATTATATTAGTAGTTGAATCGGAATATTGATTGATTTTAGTTATCACACGCATGTAGCCAGGATTTCTATTGGGGTTGAGTGGGTTTTGATAAAAAAAAAAATTTAAGTAAATACGAGTTAAAATTGAAAAACAAGGTGATGGAAATTTTTCCAAACAAAATCGTTTATTTTTAAATTATTCTAAACGTTAGAAGTATATAAGAGAAATCTCCAAATTTCCTTGATTTTTTTTATCAAATTAATATTAAGAACTAAATGTTAAATTTTTATCCTAAATTTTTTGAAAAATGATCCGAATTAAGAATTTTAAATTGTCTATTAAAAAACATTTGTTAAAATTAACAAAAAAATTAAAATTCGCCCAAAAGATTTCACTAACACAACTTACTTACTTACTTAGGTGGTAGTAACAACCCGTGTCCGGGCTTCGATTGACCACATCAGCTCTCGCCAGACGCCTTTGCTTTGCTCGCGCCTTGTCCAATCGGATACACCAAGTGCGGTTAGGGCTTCCTCAGCCTGGTCCATCCATCAGAGGCATGGTCTCCCTCGTCGTCGTTGACCAGCGACCCTCGCCTCGAGCACCTTTTTCGCTGGAGCTTCGTCGTCCATACGATGGACATGACCCAGCCAGCGTAGTCGTTGCACAGTTATACGCCGAACTACGTCAATGTCTTCGTAGAGCTCATACAGCTCGTGGTTCATTCGGATGCGATAGTCATCGCCGACTCGAACAGGACCGAAGATTTTGCGAAGAACTTTTCTCTCGAACACCCCCAGAGCGGCTGCGTCAGTTTGCGAAACTACCCATGCCTCAGCGCCATAAAGCAGCACAGGTAGAACGAGCGTCTTGTAGAGTGTTAGTTTTGTCGATCGGGAGAGGGCTCTGGAACTTAGTTGTTTACTGAGCCCGTAGTAGCACCTATTAGCAATTATTGTACTTCGCTTTATCTCCAGGCTGATTTCGTTGTTGGAATAAATGGCGGTGCCAAGGTATACAAACTCCTTGACTACTTCTAAGTTATAGCTGCCGGATGAAACGTGGGAGTCTAAACGCCGCGCTCCCTTGTTTGTAGACAGCATATACTTTGTTTTACCCTCATTTATCGTCAAACCCACTTTGGCTGATTCCTTTTCGACAGCGGTGAAAGCACCGGGAACGTCTCTCTTGGTTCTGTCGACAATAGCAATATCATCAGCGTACGCAAGGAGCTGGACGCCTTTGTAGAAATGGTGCCATTACGATGCACACCGGCCTTTCGTACGATCCCCTCATGATGATGTTGAAAAGATCACATGACGGTGGATCGCCTTGCCTGAAACCTCTTTCGGTATTGAAGGTTTCGAAGGCTCAACGTCATTCTGCAAAGTCTGATCAACTTTGCAGGTATACCGAACTTGTTGCGTATAGGCAATCCCTTCTCGGGCTATCGAACGCAGCTTTAAAATCGACAAAGAGATGGTGTGTGTCAATTTGATTTTCGTGGGTTTTCTCCAGGATTTGTCGTAGCGTGAAAATCTGGTCTATGGTGGACTTACCAGGTCGAAAGCCACACTGATAAGGTCCAATCAGTGTTTTTGTAATCGGCTTTAATCTTTCACACAGGAAATAAGACTCATGCCTCTATAACTGGCGCAGATTGTTGAGTCTAATTTCTTAAGTATAGGGCACAGTACGGTGAGGTTCCAAACGTCGGGCATGCTTCCTGCTAGCCATATTTTACTGATGAGCTGATGCATGCGCCTTATCAATTCATCGCCGCCGGTTTTAAACAGTTCAGCTGACAAGCCGTGAGCACCCGCTGCCTTATTGTTTTTGAGTCGCTGGATAGCAACTCGAACCTCTTCATGGCTAGGTGGTGGTACTTCCACTCCGTCATCGTTGATTGGTGGCTCTGAACTGCGCTCTCCATGGGCGGCATTGGTGGAATCGTCGCCAAAAAGTAAATTGGAGAAGTGCCGTCTCCAAAATCTCAGCACACACTGTGTATCCGTATTCAGATCTCCATTTTCGTCTTCACAAGTGGATGCTCCGGGCTTGAAACCTTGGGTTAGACGCTTAACCTGTTGATAGAATTTTCGTGCATCTTTCTTTCCCTGGTATAACTCTAGTTCCTCACGTTCACGCTTTTCCTGCTCCCTTTTCTTGCGTCTGAAAAGACGCCTCTCTTCCTTCCTCTTTTCGCGGTAGTTTTCTCGCACGGCTCGCGTTGCAGCTGACTGCAGCATTTTTCTATATGCGGCGTTTTTACTGCTGTCGCGATGCAACACTCCTGATCGTACCATTGGTTCCGTGGTTACTGGCGCCGGAAACCAATGACTTCTTCAGCGGCAGCGCGCATGGAGTGGGATATATGCACCCAAAGTCCGCCGGCGTCGTTGGGTCCAGAGGTTGGTTGGTTGAGCTTAACCGAGAGTTGAGTGGAGTAGGCTTCGGCAGTTGTATTGCAGCTTAGCGACATCTAGCTTTCGTTGCATTCCTGTGCGTATGTTCTTCGCATTGCATAATCGCATGCGGATTCAATGTTGGAGTGTAGGAGTCAATGTTGATTCCCCGGAATGTACGCACATCTAGAACACTGGAGGCATGCCTTCCGTCGATTACAACATGACCAATTTGATTTCGCGTGTTTTGATCCGGGAACAGCCAGGTGGCCTTGAGGATGACGAAGTGCTTAAATCTGGTGCTACTAGCTACCATGTTTCGCGCCGCGGCGAAGTCGATCAGTCTTAGACCGTTGCTCGTGGAGGTCTCATGAAGACTGAACTGACCGACAGTGGGACCAAAAATGCCTTCATTTCCAACTTTCGCATTAAAATCGCCCAGGACTATTTTCATGTCATGGACCGGAAGGTAGTCGTATACGTCCTCAAGACTAGCGTAGAAAGCGTCCTTGACGGCTTCGTCCTTTTCCTCCACCGGAGAGTGCGCGCAAATAAGGCTGATGAAGAAAAATTTTGCCTTGATGCGGATCGTGGCCAATCTTTCGTTCATAGGTGTGAACAGGGAAACAAGGTAGCGTAGTTTCCGGCTAACGACGAATCCACATCCAAATGCACGCCTCTCCGCATGGCCGCTGTAGTAGATATCGCAGTGTGCTTGTTTAGAGCAGCCTTGCCCTTTCCATCGCATTTCCTGGATGGCGGTTATATCAGATTTTGTTGTTTTGAGGGCTTCCGCCAGTTGGATAATGGCACCTTCCTATAAAGGTCCGGACATTCCTGGTGCATATCCGTAAATCACTGTCCGTTTTTCGTTTGCGGTGGTCGTCAACGTAATTGGGGTTCTTATCCGAGGCTGGCTTAGTTTTCATTGGACAGTAGTAATGTGGCGGTACCCAAACCCTTCGCAAATTTCATGTTTAAGGTCTATTGAGCGACCCGCCGCTCAAATTAGCCGTCAAACTGACGGATGCCAGTTTGCCGTTGCCCAGTGAACACCGCGTGGAGGTTTGAGTCGACTTGAGACGATTCGACATGGATAATGATGGCCTCGTCAGGTTGAGCCGGTCAGACACGTTGCCATGTGAAGGTTCACCCCTGTCCCACATGATGTTGACAACTTACTATAGGAATTTACCTTTAAATATTGTATCTAGTATGAGATCGGAAAGAAGTAAGTTTGCTTTTGTACTCGTTGGGGACTTTTCAATTAACATTAAAATAAAAATATCCTAAAGATAGTATTATATGGACTATTTTTTAACCAGCAGCGTATGATCGGAATTTGATACTTCAAAACCACTAACAGCAAAATATGGGCTTTTTTTAAACAAAAGATGAAAAGAATTTCTATGTAAAACTTTTGTCAGAATCTGAAAGAACATAATGGGAGAATTCTAATTCGCGTTTTGCACATTAAAGGGATAAATATTTAATGACCAATCGATTTTATCAAATCGTCACAATGATTTGGGCAAGCTATTTAATTACGTTGTTCAGAAGAAATGGACGTTATCATTATTATAACTCTTAAACCATTCATTTCTATAAATGTTTAACTTGTTATACAATCTTACATTTTTTTCTTTAACTTTGGTAAAAGAACCACACTATTGATCTAAGATATCTTAGAAAAAAAATGTAGCTCTTTTTAGTTCACAGTTTATTTAAGGGGTTACATGACATTGACAGTTTTTTGAAATCGATATTTTTTTAATAATTGTGTGTTTTAGTAAATATTCTTAAGATTCTAAGAAAAAAAATTTCATTTAAAAATTCCTACGGGTCAAAAGTTACAACCGGATTAGTGAGAGCGCATTTTTAATTTTTGCGCTACCTACGTACGGCAGCTGGTATATACTTGTTTTACTTGCTACCTGACTTTTGGTGGTTGTTATTTCGTACCTACTTGAAGGATGAAGGGTGAAGCCCGAATTGCTAAACGATTGCAAAAAACTGTAAGAAACAGCACAACACAAGAAAACGAAGGCATACAGTACGAAGCAGGCATGGCAGATTGAAGGTAACCTTTTTTTCTTTGTTCACAAACTTTGAACGCGTTTTCGTACTGGTTGCGGCACTAGCGGGTTCATTTTTTGACGAAATTTGACGAGCTTTTTTTTAAAAATTTTTTTTCGATTTTTTATGAATTTTTAAAGTCAATATTTTTTTTGAAAAAACACACTTTCAAATTTGGAACATCACCAAAAATTTTTTTAAAAAAAGCTCGTGTCATACGATAACCATTTTTGTTAAGATTTAAAAAAGTCATTTTTTTTCCAGATCGGACAATTTTTGGAACTCCGAGCGCTGCAACCACGAGGCCCCGTGGTTTCTCTGCCGTTTGGAGCTCTATAAAACCATGTTGAAGTGAAAAATATATTTTTTTGAATTTTTTTCTTGTAATCTGTTTGGAAAAATGTTTGTTTTTGACTGAGTTATGAATTTTTAAAAAGGTTGTTTTCTCTGCTGCGAATGTCATGTCCCATCTTAATATTTACATTTATGCCTACTGCTGCTTTCTTACTTCACAACAAGACTAAAGAAAGCAGTTAAAAAGAAATAGTTGTCTATACAGTGGTCCTAAAAAATGTACTATGTAAAAAAAGTAGAGCGGAACAGTCGGTAAATCAATTTATTTTTGTTAATTATTGAAATGCTAATGAAGAAAAATTAGCTACTCTGTTGATCTTTGTGAAAATACTTATTTGTCACAAGAACCTAAAAATTTGTCATAAGCACTCGCCACTTACATAAGTAAAACCAAGCGTACCTTCATTTATGTACATCAGCATTAGAGTGCGTATGTGAATGTTTTAAATATATGATGGAAATAAATAGGATGTTGCGATCACGTTAAGCAAACGTAATTACTTCCAATTAGTTAAATAAATTATATTAACTTTGTACAAGTTACAAGGAACGAAGTTCACAGTAAATTTGAAAGATACACACAGAAGGTGAAAGGAGCTTGTGAAAATGAGAAGCTTGTGGTTATTTCTTGTTAAGATGTTGCATAAGCATAATTAACGTAAATAGGTCATGACAAAAAAATAATTTCAGAAACAAAAATAAGATGAAGGTATATTTAGAAATTCTTGAAAGGTCAAATGAATAAGTAAGAATAAGTTAGAGGAAAATAATGGTATCAGCATGAAATTTTAACAGAATATAAATAGTAACTATGGAAAAATAGCTTGAAATGAAATTAAATATGAGCCAAAAACAACGATTCGAAAATTATTTTAAGCTAGTACTAGAGTAAGGGAAGCGGTGGGGTAGAGAGAGTGGATAAGTTGAGCCATTCTATCAGATATCGCGAAATTTTGGTTAAAGTACTATTTAGTTTTTATTAAAAATTAAATTGAAAAAAAAAATTATTATTATAAAGAGATTAAAAAGGCTTTTTTAGTGATTGATTTTTTAAATTATAAAATTAATTTTTAAAAAAAGTTATTTTAAATAAACAGTTTTTTTAAAAAATGTTTATAAAAAATTTTCAACGTTTCGCGGATTTCTTGTCCGCTTCATCAAGGCGTCTAACTAGAAGTCAGTTACATGTATTCAACAATACCATAGTTTTGCAAAATTTTATCAGAAAATACTAATACTCAGACGATATATAACATGAACATATACAGGGTGTCCCGCAATTGAGTGCAACTATTTATGGAGCTGAAAGGTTATGTCGAGCTGAGCAAAAAATTGTTTTGGAGGGGGGTTCTATTGTCACATTACACTTAGGAGCTACAGGGTTAATTAATATTTCACGACTTTGGTTAACGTTATACTTTCTAGCAGATAAACTAACTTACAAACAACTTATTTTGATAGCTCATTTATTTTGATAGATCAGTCAATGCAAACACCTTTCTAACGGTGTATCAACAAGCCTAACAACTTAACCGTTACCGAGCTGTGATCGGGTGAAGATGAACTCAATCGGTTGAAACTACCAAATTTCAACTTTGAGTGCAAATTTCTCAGAATATCGCGTAATAGATGGGATTTTTTTTTAGATCAATTTTAAAATTTATTCAATTTCCTTTTTAATGACATAAAAAACATTAACATGTCTTAAAAATTTAAAAAGTTGGCTGTACTAAAAAAATTATACTTATTTGAAAATAATGATAAATAATGACTTTACAATTCGATATGCAGTAGATAAGATCATTGTTTACTAATAAGTATAAAAATTATACTTATTAAGTACAGCCAACTTTTTTATTTTTTAAGATATGTTTATGTTTTTAGTGTCATTGAAGAGAAAATTGAATAAATTACAAAATTGATGTAAAAAAAAAAATTCATTTATTACGCGAAATTTTAAGAAATTTGCACTCAAAGTTGAAATTTGGTAGTTTCAACCGATTGATTTCATCTTCACACGATCACAGCTCGGTAACGGTTAAATTGGTAGGGTTAGTTGATATACCGTTAGAAGGTGATTTCATGGCAAAATGCGCTATCAAGATAAGGTTTTTATAAGCTAGTTTTTCTGCTAGAAACAATAACGTGAATCAAAGTCGTGAAATATTAATTAACCCTGTAGCTCCTAAGAATGTGAAAATAGACCCCCCACCCCCCCCCCCCCCCCTCCCATACGATTTTTTACTCAGCTCGGCATAACCTTTCAGCTCCGTAAATCGTTGCACTCAATTGCGGGACACCCTGTATATTAAACAGGATACAAGCAAGGTACAAACATAGAACAAACAAAACATTTTAAATGAGTCATCTACTAAAGTCCCATGCAGTACTGTTTATTTGAAATAACTTAAATAAATTTTTTTTTAAAAATTAATAAAAAAATTAAAAATTAAAAGCAACAATCATTGTTTTAATGTAATAAATCGATCGCTAAAAAAGCTTTTTTAATCTCTTCTTAACTAAAACAAAGTGATCTGCAATTATTATTAAAAATTATTAAATATAATATTTTTTTAACATTGCTGCTCAAATAAATTGCTCCAAGTCAGCTATTTATAACTATTTTTAATCGCATAATCTGCTATATTTAGAAATGCAAATATAAAAGTTTGCTCCACGAAGTAGCTTAATTCCTTGCTATATTGCATATATTTGCAATATTTTGATAATATTTTGCAGCCAAGCTACAATCGAGTGTTTTTTTTTATGTTATTCTGCAAAAATCGAGAATAACTTAGAATTAATTGTACCTTTATAGCATGTTCACACAGAGAGTTTAGTTTGAGTTGAGCTCAAATTAAGCTGTTCACACAGAGATGTGTCAACAGAATTGAGTTTAGTTGAGTGTGATATTTCGCAGAAAAAATCGTTCAATAGTCTAAACGTACAGTACGGTCGAAAAATTTGAAACTGAACTTAGCTTTTTTTCAGAATATTAACATACTCTTATGCATTTCTCAAATTGAGTTTTGATAATATCTGGAAGCAAACTGAGTTCAGTTAAGTTCAATCCAGCAAAATTGTACTGGAAACTCTAGAGTTTATATTGAGTTCAGTGACAAAACTCAACTTTGTATTGGAAACTCAATCTAAACTCTCTGTGCAAACATGCTATAAGAGTATGCAACAAATTCTGAAAGCTGCCTGTGGGCTCCCTATAGGAACAAACTAACTTGTTTTTTAACACAACTAATTAAAAATCTAATTTAAAATACACCAGTATATGAACTACTTTGAATTATATTAAGGCGGCATCCACTTCAATTCTAAATAGTTCTCTTTGCATTATATATGAAATAATTGAAATACTAGTTAAAAACAAGTGATTGATAAACTACTTTGAGTTATATTAAGGCGGCAACTACTCTGATTTTGACATGTTTTAATTGCAAATTTTTATTAGATTACAAGTTTATATATATTTAACCATGTTATTTCATCAAATATTATGAAATTTTTTTAAAAATATTAATTGGTTATTTTAAAGTAATTAAAAAAATTATTTATATATAAATAATTTAACAAGTAGTTGAAAATATATGCAGACGAAAGTCAATTGACTTATTTAGCGGACATCACCATACAAAATATGTTAGTTCGTTCTATGGAAAAAAGTCAGAATTTCAACTACTTGTGGTTGACAGAAAACTACTTTTTCAACTACTTTTAAATTAGTTGATTTTCCTACAGGGTTGCCACAACTTTTTTTTTTTAAGAAATTTTATATTTTGCGCAGTCTTTTCTAGCATTTTGTTAATATTTTTTGCTTCAGAAAACAGCAACAAGCACTTGCGTTAATTTTTTAAATATGTGCCAAATAACATGCAATAAAAATCTTGCTCGTGCTCGAGCAAGTACTTTGTTTTTATTATAATAGAAAAATTTTTCTTTCTGGCTTTGTTGTTGTTAGCTGAGGCATGTAGAGTTAATTGGAAGTAGCCAAAACAGAGTTTTTCGTCACCTACTTGCAGCTCAACTCCAACTATTTTTGTATTCACGGTTAAAAAAAAAACAGCAGCGCATAAAAATATGCAAGTAATTATTTTCTGCTTACTTTGTTTACATCAAAGTAACGCAAAGCAAGAAAAAAAATAGGCAGTGGGGGGAAGGGGAGTGGGGAAACAGACCGAAGTGAAAACTTAAAACTATGAAATAACATAGTTTTTACGAATTTTCGAAGTAGCTAGAGTCGGCAAATCAGACGCGTTCAAATTTTTTAACTTTTTTTATCAATTTATTCGTTACTGAATAACTGCTATTTTTAATGCTTATCTATCTTCTTTCTTCTATATACATATAAAATTGTAAAAAAAACATCTATACATGAAATATTTTTTTTTTAATTTTTTTCGAGTTGGACATTTTGTCTGTCTGTCTGTCTGTCTGTTAAAGCATCACACGAAAACCACAGAATGGATTTAAATAAAACTTAACATCCAGGTTTTTTTGTATCCCTGGATACTTTTTATCCAGTAAAAAAGGCTGGTGCCGGTAGGGGGCGCTGCATTCTGGTTCCAGGCATTCTTCTTTTAGCCTATCTCCGAAACCGTTCATCCGATTGCATGAAAATTTGTATGTAGAGGTTTTCGAATACGGTGAGTTTTTATGACTTATCTACTCTGTTCTATATTAGGCATTAGAGGGTGCTGTAGTACAAATTTTTAACAAAACCCCGAAAAACTCCTAAGCCGTTCATCCGATTTGTATGACAATTTTTGCATAGGGGTTTTAGGATACGTTGAGTATTTTGAACTTTTTTTTCTGTGCTTTCTTGAACACCAGATGTAGTACAAATTTCTTAAGAAATGACGAAACACTCCAAACCGCTCATCTGATTTAGATGAAAATTTGTTTATAGAGATTTTCAGGTATGGAAAGGGCTTTGGCGCTATTTTTGTTTTCTATCTCGAAAACCAGAGTGCGCTGTTATACAAATATTGCAAAAAAAGCTCCAAACCACTCATCCAATAAGTATGATTTTTATTGGAGATTTTCGACTACGGTGAGTTTTTTGCGCTATGTATTTTGCAATATCTGGAACACCAGAGGGCGCTGTACTACAAAATGCAGTAAGGTGTAGCAAAGCGAAAAGGGTGATAAATATCTTATTATCTTCTTTATGTGTATTTATATTCAACATTCTGATTTTCGCATATCAGGACAACTGATGCCGAGTTCTGTGGTTTTTGAGTTTGCATCAACACATGCGCAAGTCAGTTGCGTCCTACGTGAGCGTCAGTTTCTATTTTCAGTACTTATTTAATTGTTATCCAGTAAAAAAAGACTTACAAAATAATCGCTTATTCGCAAAAATTTAAAAAAGAAAATGTCAAAAAAACATGATAAAAATTGAAGCTACATAAAACTTACGTATGAAAGAATTCTTGGCCATAAAAATATCTGCAAATATGACCTAAGCTAACATTGGCAATCTCTTACGAACAGGCTACAACTTGCCTTTTTCTATTTAATATATGTAAATATGTTCTAACTTTTCAAAATTTCTTAAGGTTAATTTATTTTTAAAATTTACCGTTAATCACTCATAGCATTAATTTAAAAATATTAAGTAAAATTCATTTTTGAATTTATAAATGTACCTGCAGCAAGAAAAAATTATTAGAAATTCAAAGTTTTGACTTTCGAGGCAAGTTGCTCTGCTGTTTTTGAAATCATTTAACTCAATTCTTTTTTGTCTGAAACGTCAATAAAAGTACTTTATAAAAAAATTAATTGCAGTTAATTAGGAACTTATATTTTTGATTTTTTAAAAAAAAAAATAAAAACTTAGAATGTTTGGTTTTTTTTTATGTATATTCATTCCTTCAAGGAAGCAGCTTTAAATTATAAATTTTAATAATAAATAACAACACAGAACTGTTACGTCACTAATAATAACACATGAAATGACCACAAGTTTAGTAGCTTGAACACATTAGACGTTACAGTAACATTACGACACGAGGTCAAAAGGGAGCATTTATGTATGAGAAAATTTGCATAAATGATTGCCAAAAATTAGTTTATTTATGATGTTTTCAAAAATGTCCAATCAATCGAATAAAATATATTTGAAAATATACTTTTGCAAGCGATCGGCAGGCACACATACATCACGATTATCCTAACTTTTTCTCATTATTTTAAGATGTTGAAGCAAATTTTGTTCATTTTGCCGAAGTTACCGGTTTGAAAGATGCACACAAAACTCCTTCAAAAGTTTGTGAAAAGTTTTTTTTCAAATCGACGAATGAATTCGATTATTATTTATATCAACTCCCGAGTAAGGCCGGGTGTTCAGCTAGTATATAATATATTTTTAACACAATTATTTTGGTTGGGTAATTGGCTCGGTAATCGGTTGGTTATCGCTTCGATAATTGGTAATGGATTTGTAATAGCTACGGTAATCGGTTGGTAATCGCTTCGGTAATCGGTTGGTTATTGCTTCGGTAATCGGTTGGTTATCGTTTCGGTAATTGGTAATCGGTTGGTAATCGCTTTGGTAATCGGTATTAGCTTCGGTAATCGGTAAGCAGAGGGTTTTCGCTTCGGTAATCGGTATTCAGATGATAACCGCTTCGGTAATCGATAATTTGTTCGGTAATCGGTAATTGGTTCTATAATCGGTTGTTAATCGCTTCGGTAATCGGCCTGGTAATCGGCAATTAGTTCGGTAATCGCTTCGGTCTTCGGCTTGGTGGATTCTAAGTAATCCCAAAGGAATGCCGTACGGCAAAAATTTCAGTTGTGCTAACAGCGTGATGGTATCGCGAATCTATAGTTTATCTATCTGCCTAAAGAAGTTTTCACTTCAAAAAAAAAAAAATAAATATAAATAAGCAAATCGATTAAAAAAAAAAGCCGAATTTAAGATTCAACAAAATAGTGCAGAAAATTTCTCCCATCATCAATGTTAAAAGGACATTAATATAAAAATTTCAGCTTGATCCTTACTATAGGCGACCATTAAATTTGAACATGTTGCATGTTTTCTACATAAATGAAGATTTTTGCTGTCCAAAACAAAGTTGAAAGCACACTAGGGTCTTTTATTTTGGCCACATATTATTTCATAAATTCAGGCTATCGGCTAAAACATGTCATGTCATTTAATACAAACACAACATCACATATCTTGGGACATAGCTTGTGGCATACATACTTAGCTGAAATTTTAATTTAATTTAAGCTTTATGTCTTATAACTAGTCTGCAATAACAAAGAACTAATGCCTTAGATTTTTGCCATCAACTCATGGCATGAACAGACATTACTCTTCTATTGCAAATAAATGAACGCCCAAAAGTATGCAGTAATGAAAACAAGATTTTAGTGAATAATTTATTTAGCACGAAATTTACGGTTGCTTTATGTGCACTTTGTTAAAATTAATTCAATGTCAAAAAAGACCGTCCGAATTCTTTTGACCCTTTTTTGGGCGGATTTATTGCAAGAGATGCAAAATAAATGTATAATTAAACATTTTTGCAGAAATGAGACAAGCTTGCTCTGAAATATTTATCTATATTTTGTCCTCAAAGTTTGTTTGTAATTCAAACATAGCAAAAATGATTAAAATTAATGCCCATGTGTATAAAATATCAAGAGCGATTAAGTACTTTCTATTTCAGTGGCAACTCAAAATATGGCCATTCTATTTTTGTCAATTGTCAAAGTTTAAGCCCTAAAAATTTATTGGCTCTCAAAATAAAACATAATAAATCACTTAAGGCCTGTTAAAGTGTGGCGAACTAGGTGCAGACAGATTTTCTAAGAATTAATCAAAAATAATTCAAGTCTGATAAATTTTTAAGAGCCTTAACTTGAAAGAGATTTTGTTTCAAATTAAGTTATTTATTGTTAAATTTCATTAGTGTCACGAAGTTAAGTTATGTATTAAGTTATTTATTGCTAAATTTCATTAGTGTCACAAAGTATTTTGAAGTGTGTTTGGCATAGGAATTGTTGCAAAAATACCAAAACTATTTATAAAGAAAGCCTTAAATTATTCAAAATTTTTTAACACAAATTAATAACTCAGCATTAAGGTTTTTGCCAAAAACAGAATCGCAAAATGCCTGCATTCACAATTTTAAGAGTTTTAAATTGGTTTCTCTCTTATATTTTATGATGTTAAAGCCTGGGATATGATAAGGAAAATATTGCGTAAAGTTCAGGTTATCAATCTTTTTTAACTCCAGGAACACAACTCATCGAATTTGTTTGTAGAGGAAACTTTAATTTCAGGGGGAAATATTTCAAGTGAAGCTTTATAACAGGGGAAAACCTTATACAAAATCAGGCCTAGAATAAGAAAGTTATCTTTGCTAATTGTTGTTAACACTAGAAGAAAATCATAAAAAAGAGTTTTTGACGTCGAATTAGAATAAGAGTGCGGTTTGTATGAAGGTATTTTTCGAAATTTTTTTCAAGCATATATACTTGTTGAAACACCATTTGTTAACACTGATCACAGATATTCTGGGGAATTCGAGTAGCTAGTGAAAAGGAATTGAAAGTTAAGGGTGTCGGTACATGTGAACTAAACATTGTAATATACAATAATTGAAGAAAAATGCATTTATTCAATACACTGTACGTGCTTAATTTATGTTGCCACCTTATATCAACTTCTAAGGCTACCGACAATAACTGTCGGGTAGTTATGATAAATGATAAAGCTCAAATACTAAAAAAAAACACGAAATACATACATAACATACATTTTTAACTGTGCAATAACTCGTTCTTACTTTCCGCACTGTTGGAAATCTGCAAAAATCATCCCTTTACCAAAGAATAGTTCTAGTACCGAGTACCGTCCAATTGCCATATTACCTTTCATCGCAAAAGTCTTTGAACAAATTCTTTTCAAGCAAATAAGCGGTTTTCTAAACGATAACTCTCTGATTACAGAAAAACAATCTGGTTTTAGACCTAAGAGAGGATGCGTGACTGCTCTTATTCAAGTATCTGAAGATATTCGTGAAGCTTTAGATAGAAACAACGTTACTTTTTTAACGCTACTAGACCACTCAAAAGCTTTTGACACGGTTGATCACCCGTTGCTTTGCTTGAAACTGAAAAATACTTTCAACTTTTCTGATACAGCTGTTAAATTAATTAATTCGTATTTGTTCGACAGAAGTCAAGCTGTCTGTATTAAGGAAACTATTTCACATTTCTTACCTGTCACTAAAGGAGCTACTCAGGGTTCCATATTGGGGCCTTTACTGTTTTCTATATACGTTAATGATATAGTCAATATTCCAAAACACTGCAAGATTCATTTATACGCCAACGATGTTCAACTATATATTAGTTCTAAGCTCTCATCAATTACAGAGTGCATTAACAATCTAAGCAATGACCTCAAACTTATTTATAATTGGGCTTCCAGTAACGGGCTATGTCTGAATCCTTCTAAATCCAAGTGCATTGTTATTAATAAGAAGCTTATCGATGTCAGTTCAATTCCAATCATTGAATTAAACAGTAATGTAATAAAATATGTTGACTGCGCTAAAAATCTGGGCATCACATTTAACCGAACTCTTACATGGAATAATCACATAAATATAGCAATTGGAAAAGTTTATAGTATGCTGCGCACCTTGTGGGCGATACAATTTTTTAAAACGTATCTTATTCCAACTCTATTGTATGGCTGCGAATTTTTTGGCAGTTGTGACAGCGATAGCAAATCTAAATTAAATGTTGTATATAATAATATCACGAGATATGTTTATGGTCTCAGACGTTTTGATCACGTATCATAATATGCTCGACTCATTTCCGGTATGACTTTAGATACGCTAATTAATTTCAGAACAACTTTGCTATTGCATAAGATTATTTACAATAAATCACCATCAGACTTGTTTGTAAGGTTACGTTTTTCACGTTCTGACAGGACCATTGCCATTTTGAATTTTTTTTTTTTTTTTTTATTTTAATTTTTATATGTTTACAGCAAGCATACAGCAAGCATGCTAAGTAACTTTAAATGTAAATTAGATCTATTATATATGTATGTTAAGCTTTTTAAATCATTTATTGCTTATAAAATTAACTTAATATCTTTTCTTTTCAACACTCTTTTAACATTCACGGTTTTTATTCTTGTTGCTAGTACTTTAATTATAAGATATTAATCTTGTTGTACTAGCGTAGCCAATAAATAAATAAATACAAAATACAAATGGCCATTTCAGCCCTTGAAAGAAATTCGACCGAGCTTCTTATGATCATTTGTGTTGTGTGTGATGTGAAATTCTTGCACACAAATGATAGAGAACTGGACCTACATGTTTTACGCCGACTCCGAACGGCTTATGTTCTCAAGAAGCTTTTCATGGCAGTTTTTACTCTCTGAGGTTTGCCATTGTCTACAGAGAGGTGACGGCCGAACAGAAAAATTAATTTAATTGAAAAAATTCTCTGTGTTAGGTGGAAGATTCGAACCTGGGTTCTCTGGCGTAAGAGTCACACACTTTACCCACTACGCCACGGCCGCCAAATACTAAGAGACAGTGAAATATTGCTCGAAGGTAGAAAAGAGGAGAAAAGACTAAGACGAATGTACAATGCTGCAAAGAAGTCACAGAAAGGCCTATCGAAGATTTTGAGTTATGGCACGAGAGGTACGGACACAAGAGGAGTTATGGCACAAGAGGTACAGGAACTCTGTGCATTTAGGCTAGCTACAATCTAAAAATATGGTTGTAGGTTTACCTAAATTCAAAAACCGAAATGTTCAATGTACGGTATGTATTCGAGGAAAACAGACAAGAGAATCTTTTCCAACTAAAACGAACAAATCATCACTAGAAAAGTTGGAATTGATGCATACCGACACATGTGGTCCCATGAGGGTTGAGTCTCTGAGCAGGCAAATGTATTTTGCAACGTTTATAGATAATTTCACTAGGAAAGTTCTTGTTTACTTTTTAAACAAGAAAAGTCAATATCTAAAAGTTTTCTAAAATTTCAAAAAGCAAGTCAAATTAAATACTGGCAGAAAGATCATATGCATACGTGGCGAAAATGCTGCTGAGTTAGTAAGAAAACAATTTTCAACTAATCTAAAGTCTTGTGGTATAATGCGTCAATTAAAAGTCGAATATACTGCTCAGCAGAACGGCATTGCCGAATGAAAAGAACGTTTGTAGAAATGGCAAGATGCATTATGATAGAACCTAAATTGCCGGAATTTTTGTGGGCTGAGTTGATTCATTCTGCGGCATATATAAGGAACCGTTGTCCGAAAAATGTAAATCACTTGAAAACACCTAAACAGCTATGAACAGGTAATATTCCAATTTTCCGTCGTTTTCGCCAAATAGGCAGCAAAGCTTTTGTTTTAAGCACGAAACCGGGAAAATCTAAATGGCAACCTAGGAGCGAGAAGTATGTACTCATTGGCTACTCCGATGAATCAAAAGGATATCGCTTGTTTAAGAGAGGTTCACGATGTATTTTAAAAAGCAGAGATGTTAAGTATATCGGAGGACTATCAGATATCATTAATTCTAAAAGCGAAAAAAATGAAGGATTTATGAATTTATATTACCAAAAGAACCTGAAAATAAGGCCAAAGAAAAGAAAGAAAGAAGGAAAAAGAAATTCCAGAATCAGAAGACGAACTTTTTGTGGGCAGTACAGATCGAATAGAAAGTGAAGAGGTAGAAAGTGATAAAGAGGAAGAAATCCAACATAATAAACCATCTAGTTCATTAAAAGAACGCTTAAGATCAAGGACTTTCAGCAATTCTGGTGCGTCTGCAAATAAAGCGTCCTTTAAAATCTACGTTGATCCGAAGAATTATAAATGTCATAAATGTGATGTGTGATTAAGAATAACACTTGAGAATTGGTTGATTTGCCAAAAAGTCGAACCGCAATCGATTGCAAGTGGGTTTTAAAGTCGAAGTTTAAGCCCGATGGTACAATTGAAAAAAGAAAGGCGAGGCTAGTGGCTAAGGGGTATTCTCAAAAGTCAGTATAGATTATATGGAAATATTTTCTTCAAGTTCTTCGACAAAGCTCTTTGTCGTTTATGCGTTAGCAGTAGAAAACCATCTCAAACTGCTTCAGCTTGTTGTTTTAACCGCATTTTCAAACGGCGATTTGGAAGAAGAAGTATTTATGCAACAACCTGAAGGTTTTGTTAAGGAAACGAAAAAGTACCAGGTGTGTAAGTTACATAAAGCCATTTATGGCTTACAGCAGGCTGACAGACAGTGGTTTAAAAAGCTTCACGAAGTTATTTATTACTGACTTTGGTTTACAGCAATCGAAGTTGAACAATGCATATATTTCCTGAATACCAACTCTTACATTTTAATTGTAGGTTTAATGTAGATGATTTAGTTATTGCAACAAATAATGACAGTATAGTCAAAAATTTTGTAAATAATCTGAAGCTTAATTTCGATATATGGGACTTGGGTGAGCCCAAGCACTGCATTGGTTTGCAAATAGAAATTAAGAAGGAATGCTTAGCTATATCTCAACCTGGACATATAAATAACTTAATCTTAAAATATGGACAGGAATCCAAAAATTTCTGGTGAAGAAGAAGTAATTGATAAAACGCCGTCCCGACATTACATGTAGCGTAAACATGCTATCACAATTGCAGATTATCAGATATTTAAAGACTTCAAAATGTTATTCTTCCGAAAGTCTGGACAGACATTGGTTGGATATGCAAATTTCAACTGGGCCACTGATATTAATGATCGTAAATCTCAATCAGGTTTTTGTTTTTTACTCGCAGGTGGTGTAGTATCATCAAGAGCTGAAACTGAATATAACGCACTTGCAGAGGCAGTTTAGGAGGCGTGCTACCTAGGATACTTGCTCAGTGAGCTCAGATTCAATTCCGAAGAACCAACAAGAATTCATTGTGATTCCCATAGTGCGCTTGAAATACCTAAGTTTGGAGGCCATCATTCGAGGACAAAGCATATCGATTACAAGTACCATTTCATACGTGAAGCAATTAAAAATCGAATAGTGAAAATCGATTACTTATCTACAAATGAGATGCTAGCGGATGTTCTCACGAAGCCATAACCTAAGGTCAAGGCATGAATTCTGTATTCAGTCTATGGGCGTACATTTGAAAAATTATTAAAGTTGAGGAGGCGTATTGTATGTAATAAATTTAAGATCAATACAACATCAATTATATGTACTTGTTTGTTTCTGATCAAATATTCTGTTTGAAATTGTTCTGAAAATATTTATTGTCAATACAATTTTCTTTACTTCTGCTAAGTTCTTGAATAAATCAAATAATTTTTAATAAAAAAAACGAAATGGCCATTTCAGCCCTTGAAAGGACTTTGACCGAGCTTCTTATGATCAAATTGTGTTGTGTGTGATGTGAAATGTTTGCACATAAATGATCGAGAACTGGACCTACATGTTTTACGCCGACTCCGAACGGCTTATGTTCACAAGTAGTATTTCATGGCAGTTTTTACTCTCTGAGGTTTGCCTTTGTCTGCAGAGAGGTGACGGCGAACAGAAAAATTAATTCAATTGAAAAAACTTTCTATGTCGGATGGAGGATTTGAACCTGGGTTCTCTGGCGTAAGAGTCACACACTTTACCCACTACGCCACGGCCGCCACAATACTCCACAATTAATACTCTCGTGCTTAATTCTTGTCTCACATCTACACAAATAGCACTTCAAGTTGCCTAATAATGTACCCTTTCGTTATATGCTCTTACTGTACAGTAGGTTAAGTAAGAGCGTGTACGGCATTATCTGCAGTCAATGAATAGTGCAACCCTGAAGTTTTGTCAACAAGTAGACATTACCTCTACCCTTGACACACTTGTAAAAAGTTACATTGGAAGTCAAAACATTGTCAGAAAAGTACGTAATGCATAAGGAGTGCTGCATACGCCGAACGCTTCGAGGCAGTTTTCCTCTGCACCCATCCAAATGGTTCAAAAATTTCCTATGCAGCGGCAGCAAAGTATTTGAAGAAGTCAAAAACTTTTGTTCAGAAGTGGGTGCAATGCTTCAAGGAATCTAAAAACATCAATGAACTTTCAGATCGTGGTTCAACAGAGAACGCGACCAAGACGGATGAAAAAATGATCGTTAGTGGGTTTTCGTGGAATCCTGGCTTAAGTTTGTGTCGAAGGCAAGCAAAATTGACGCAAAAAGGTTAACATATATCGCACGTAACTGTTCGTAACCATTCGCGTACAAATATTTTGAAATGGCGAAGTACTCGTACAATGAAGAAGATACGATAAAGCTATCACGATGAAATTCAAAATATGAATTTATTTTTTAAAAAGGAAGATCACGTTTGAAAATGGGCCAATGGTATCCTGCCGAAGCTTCACTCCTTGCTAGTCTTAAATAAATTTTTGGATAAATTATGCCGTACACGCTCTTACTCAACAAAATATACTAGTGTCCGACCGAATATTCGTCATCGGTATTCGGCATAATCGGCCAATTTGTTACATTTGATATATTTTGCACATGCTTTTGCTAGCATAACAAGATATGCTTTGCTCAAACCACGAGTATATTGTGGCGTAATGCACAGTAAGAAATTAAGTTAAGAAGGCGTGAGCTTGCATTTCATCAATCTTGAGTTACTGACTAAAAGATAAGAAGTTTAATGAGCTATTCATTCAATATAAACATCAAAGAAATTAACAAATATGCAAGCAAAGGACTAAATTTTATCATTTTTTTTTTACTTGAAAAAACTTTTGTTAGTATTTGGCTTCTGTAAAAGAAAATTCACATTCGGTCGGACACTAGACTGTACTATTATTATACTCGCGTAAACGTGTTTTTGTTGTTGCTGTCTACAAAAATATCAAAACTTGGCGGAAAATAAGTCAAATTAATGTAAAGTAAAATAATGTGAATTCTCAAACGAGCTGTGCTAATTGGTATTTTTATTACATTTTATCGGTTTTACTTCCCATTCTAAAAAGCTTAAAAATTTTCGCTTCAAAAAACGTTATTTGCATAATATCATATATAAAATAATATTTTGCACTTACAAATTATCTTTTTATAATTTATTTCAACCATTCATGATAAATAGATTTACCCAATAAAGCCGTTTTTTTCATCTATACACATCCATGTTCACTTACCTGAAAATAGAAAAAGAGAAAAAAGTTCATTAAAAATTATATCCCATTACAAAACACAAAGCCTAAAAAAGAGTAAGCAACAATTTTATGTACACGCAGAAAAATTTCGGTTTTATATGTTTTTAAAGGTAAGCTAAATATAACTAACTTTGAATTTTCACCGTTTCATATTATTGAGTAAAACTGTCTGTTAATACGACCTTTAAATTTCAAGTCGATGCAAACAAAATTTATTAAGATACGAGCGTTGTATAAGGTATAAACGCGTTTTTTTTTCGATCTTTTTGAAATTTTGCAGGCTTATACATACATAGAATACATAAATATGCGGTGCTTAATGTTTTGAAAAACGACCGTTGTTTTGTAGTGAAAATCAAACCATTGGCTTGAATGTCCGCCATTTTGTCAAAAATGCATATTTTTTACATTCATTGATCAAACATTAGTTTTTATTGTTATTTAACTAAATCCATTGGCATTTTTGTGTGAGATGATCCAGTTCGTTGCAATGCTGGTCGGCGCAAAACGCAAAAATAAAAACACAATTTTTTTAAGGTCATTTGTAAGAAAACTACAATATTTTTTCAATAAAAAATTTACTGAGAAGTGTGAATGTATGTATTTTAAGATGATATATTGATTATTTTCAAACGTTTAGTAGTTTTCGTAAAAAAAAAATCCATGAACATGAACTCTGTTTTTTTGGCTACAAGGGCGGTAACCCCTTAATTATAAAGTTTTTAAATGACGAGGATCAAGGATAATTACACAGATTTTAACATAGCTGTATACATATTTAAGGGCTGTGATTTGCTGGTAATGCTGATGGAGCATTTCGTTTACATAAACATTTATTAAAAATTGCAATAAAAGATACAAATGCAAATAAATTTTTTCGTTGAATATTTGTAAACTTTTTTTGGTGCAGAATATATTATGTGGAGAACAGCTGAAAATTTGCTTGCACCAAACATTTTATATTTGACTGCGATAAATATGTGTTTGAACGTTAGTAAACTTTTTTAAGTTGTAATAATGGAATATGTGGAAAGTTTTACTTGATGTAACAAAGCTTGCTTGCCCGCAAACATTTTATATAAACTTTTTTGGATACAATTGCAAATAAACTTTGCTTGCACCCAAACATTTCATATTTGTATGCAATAACTATTTGTTTGAATCTAAATAAAAATTCCTTATATGCAATAATGTAATGTTTAAAGAACATTTTAATGCAGAAAAACTTGCACACAAACGCAAACATATAATTTTTATGTGCAATAAATATATTAGCGTAAATAACCTTCTTTACGGTGCAATAATCAGAGCTGGGTCAAAAAGGATTCATTACTTTTCAATTCCAATTCCTTGGAATTAGGAATTGGTAATTGGTCATCTCAATTCCTCAGGAATGGAATTTGAAAAAATCGTCAATTCCATTACAGGTATTGAAATTGGTAATTGAATTTTTCCATTCTTCAGGAATGGAATTGGAAAAAAATGGTTAATTCCATTACGGAATTGTAATTGATAATTGAATTTTTCAATTCCGCAGGAATGGAATTGGAAAAATAGTCAGTTCCATTACGGAATTGTAATTGGTAATTGAACATCTCAATTACTCAGGCATTGAAATTTTCAACTCCAATACAGGAATTGTAATTGGAGGTTACTGTAAATATAATTGGATTACAGTTATCTTAATTTCCTATAATGGAATTGAAAATTTCAATTCCTGAGGAATTGAGATGTTCAGTTACCAATTTCTGAGGAATTGAGATGTTAAATTACCAATTACAATTCCGTAATGGAATTGACCATTTTTTCCAATTTCATTCCTGTGGAATTGAAAAATTCAATTACCACTTACAATTCCGTAATGGAATTGACCATTTTTTCCAATTCCATTCCAGTGAAGTCGAAAAATTCAATTACCAATTACAATTCCGTAATGTAATTGAAGATTTTTTTCCAATTCCATTCCTGAGGAATTGAGATGTTCAATTACCAATTACAATTCCTGGAGTGGAATTGACGATTTTTTTCCAATTCCAATCCTGAGGAATTGAGATGACCAATTACCAATTCCAATTCCTTGGAATTAGGGCGGAATTAATTCCAAATGAAATCATTACAACCCAGCTCTGACGATAATTCAATGTTTGGAGTACAGCTTGATGCAAACAATAATTGCTAACTCCCTAAGTTATTAATGCTTGTACATTGAGAGAGAGAGAGAGAGATAGAATTGTGTAGAACATAAAAAGAAAGAGTACTAATTTCTGCAAGAAGATTTTGTTTGTGAAAGCCATGATTAAATTAAAAGGTTGTTGCAAGGTTGAGAGCGACTACCCATAATCAAATCGAAGTTGACAGCTCATACAAAATCTGAAGATGAGAATTTGCAAAATGTAAACAAAAAGTGATTTGTATTGATTTTGACAATTATGGGTACTGAGAAGAGAGTACGATCAGCCCTGCGACAACCTTATTATTCAACCATGGTGAAAGCGTTATAATTTTTTTTTTGCGTGTATGTTAAATGCAGCCACAACAACGCTAACAACAACAGCAATGAAGTGAGCTGTTTCAATTATGCTTATTTAGCTCATCTCACTCACAGAGCTTTAAAATAAAGTACTTAAAACTGCGATAAAAAAAAATGATAGTGTAAAAAACGCTGCATGAATTAATTTATTACAGAAATAAAGTAAAAAAAAAGAAATTGAACGCATTTTTTGCTCGTTAGCATGAAGGCACTTAATATTGAAGGATTTTTATGTGTCACATCAATTTTTATGGCATCATTCAGTGTTGCACTTTTTATCAAGCTGTGTGCGATCACGGCTAGCTTAATTTACGGTATGGTAATGAGAGAAAAACGCAGTGCATGCTATTGGAAGACCGTGGATAAGCTCGAGTAATAAAAGTATCTATAAATTGTGTGAAGTGATATAAGAGAAGTATGTATTAAATGGGTGTGAATTATGTCGAGAGGGAAGTGGGTAGGCCAGAAGAGGGGTAAGGTAGTAGGAAAAAAGTAAAATTATTGCAGGTCATTAAACTGAAAACATATTGAAAACGAAACATAATTAAAGTTGAAGGTTTCAGTGGTCAGTATGAAACAAGAAGAACTGGATCGTACAAACAGATTTTGTTTTTAATACTTGCATTAAAGAAAGGTGTTTGTTTTCATAAACAAATATATTTTTGTGGTTTTTTTCTCTTGAAATAATTTATGAACCAACATGTTTAAAAACGTACATTTTAAAAACACGGATATTAATTATTTTTTAATATTTCCTCTTTTATACAGAACCAAATCTTGTCCCTTCTTAATGAGTAGAATTTCAAGCAATTAGAAGTGAACCAAATCTGGTTAATTTTTACATTTTTCGCCTCTCAAAATGAGTCTACAAAAGTCTCTTATTCTAGTTATAAACTGAAACGAAAGTGTATTCAAAGTTTTCCTTTGTTTTTTTTTTCTGTCATTAATAAATTAATTTTGTTGCAACTAACATAACTTGCCCGATACAAATCCCATTGGAGCAATTTTCTGCAATATCATTATTATTTACACAAATTGAAACTTAGTGTTAAAGAACGCATATAGCTATAATTGACCATAAAATACTAGCATTAATGTTGTTTTTGTATTTCTTCCCACACTTAAGCTGTTACACGTTTATAGTGGCGAATAAGACTAATTTATCTATGTAGTAACTGAAAAATCCGATGTTACAAAGGGAACTTTTGCTAATGTATGTTACAAGGCACTGCGATTTATGTTTAGTTTACGGGATATTTAGAAGGGATCAGCTAGAATACTTTTATTTCCTATTTAAGCTATAATAAACTGAAAGTTAAACTTTTTCCATTTTTAAGAATAAATATAACTGACTTTATTAAATCAGAGCTTTATCAGTTATATTTATCATCTCTTTACACATTCTATTATTTATTACTTTACAAATCCAATAAGTAGGTAAGGAGATACAAATAAGTAAATTTGAATGTATAAATTTAAATTTATATGAGCGATTCCATCAATTATCGACCAACTGTAGAAGTCACCTTCTGGGATATATTTGAAACTTTGCTAAAATACAACATTTTTTTGAAGCGAAGCTTTTTACTGTGATTTGCTTGGAGTGAAATCTGAAAAATTTTCGACAGATTTTTTCTTAGAATTTTATGTGGTTTCTTGTCTCTGTGTTTTTTACAACAAGACAATTCAATATAACAAATATAAAAAACGTTCCATCACCTGCCGTGGGGATTCGAACCCGTCAACCTTTGGTAGGAAGTTTTATACTCCATCCATTGAGCCAAACACCTTCTTTCTGCTGACGCATTGGTTCAGTATTAACAGCAACTGAAGCTATATTGCAGTACATACAATAATCTATTAATGTATTTGTGTGGTTTGGGTAGCTGCTTAGCTACTTGCTACAAGAGTTGATTAATAGATTTTAATGGTTCGGGTAGCTGCTAAACCACTTGCTACAAGAATCATCAGTATGGCCACTTTTCTAGAATTGTGGTAAATCTAGCACTTTTTTAGTTCCTATCACTTTTATCAACAACTATTTGCATTTTTCCAAAATCTATATATTTACATAAAAATTATTGCATTATAATTAAAATTTTAGAAATTTTATTGCATATATTTTATTTCTTATTACATTTAATATATTATTTTAGAACTGTTTTAAGAACATTATATGAGAATTATTTGCAATAAAACTAATTCAGCGTGAAAAAACTTACTTTATGGAATACTTCTTATGATTTGTTTTGCTGTAGGACTTTAGTCGAATTTTTCCTTAAGAAGAAAAATATATTCCAAAGTTTTTTAAAATTCACCACTCATTTTAGACTCAACCTACTACTATTTAAAATTTGCAAGTGACATCACTGGTCATCCTCCTCAGTTTGCTAGTGCCATCTGTTAGCGCCATCAACGGTTAACATAGCTGCAGTTATATATTTAATATTAAATCAACGTTGTAATTTAGCATAGCTGTTTGGATCGGTGGAAACAGTGTCGTCTTTTTAATCATTGGGTCATGGGATTGATCCTCACGGAACTTACTATTTTTTTTTTTATGTGAATGCGTTTATGCTGTTGTTGGTACATACTTTTGTATTGGTTTTGCATAGTGCGAAGGAAATATTAACATTTGCTCACAAGTGCGTTGAAATAACAGTGACAGTAACATAAAAAGAAAACTTCGCTTCTCTCGTGTGTCCAACGACGCACCTGTGTTTTTTTTTATCCTTTATTATTTCAGCTACAATCAATTATGGTATTTCTCTAATAAAATGTTTCACCCAATATTTCTTTTCTTCTTCAAGTTTCTTTTGTTTTTCATGGTTTGTTGGTGAAATAAAAAATATGACCTTTTCAAAAACAAAATGTTTCATTCAAAATTTTTGAGAAAGGCTCTTAAAGCAAGGTCAAAAAAGAAAACCTAATTTGTATGCCTTGCTCCCATTTTGAATTTTTTGTTTTTTAATATTTTGCTGAAAAGCTGAGAACATTTTATGTAGACTGCATTTAAAAAAGGTTCTTTGTAAACGCAGCCTGAATAAATAAAAGTATAAATTTTAAAAGAATAAATTTCTTGTGTAGAAGTGGCAAAAAGAAGTCAGTCCAAATGAACTTATCCAAAAAAACGAAAGTTGGTTGCTAGACCAATTTTAAAAAAGTTTAAATTTTCTTAACAGTTGCTCATAATATTTGAATCTCAGAACTGCTTTCAAAAAATGTTTTCTTCTTCCTCTTCTTCTACTTCTTCTTCTTCTACTTCTTCTTCTTCTTTTTCTTCTTCTTCTTCTTCTACAGTCTTCTTCTTCTTCTTCTTCTTCTTCTTTTTCCTCTTCTTCTTCTTCTTCTTCTTCTTCTTCTTCTTCTTCTTCTTCTTCTTCTTCTTCTTCTTCTTCTTCTTCTTCTTCTTCTTCTTCTTCTTCTTCTTCTTCTTTGATTGTTCTCCGAAACAATCACCTGTTCTAATATGGAGGTATTCAGTATTTCCAGGTTGAAGAATTTAACTCTTTCAAAGTTTGGAACCATGACACAATCATAAGGTAGGCTCAGTTTAAAGAGGAACTAGAAAAAAGGAGTGAGATGTCAAAGTTCCTATTGCTATTAGCATTTGGCATTTAAGGCCCTCGCAGCTTTGTTTTTGGAAATCTTGTCTTTTGACCAGCTATTTTAAAATAAACCTACCTTATGATTGTGTAATGGTTCGAACAATTGTTAAGAAGAGAACTAACGTTGAACAAAAACGAGTAAATTTTGTTTAACAGGTCATTCAATAAGTCCGTAGGATAAGTAAGAAAAAACAAAATTTTGATCAAACTCTATTATATTATTCAACATAGTTGCCTTCAAAAGCGACACAACGAGTATAGCGAATTTCAAACTTTTCCATACCACTTTTATTGTACGATTTCTCTTTTTCGTCAAAATAGGCCTCAGTTTCAGCGATTACTTCATCATTGGACTTGAATTTCTTTCCAGAAAGCATTCTCTTGCGATTTGAAAACAGAAAAATGTCGCTATGGTCTAAATCTGGAGAATACAGTGGCTTTGCCATCGTTGTCCTCGAATTGTGACACGGTGCATTATCTCGGTGAAACAACACTTTTTTCTTTTGCAAATGTGGCCGTTTCTTGGCGATTTCAGCCTTCAATCGATTCAAAAGTGCACAGTAATAGTCGCTGTTGATGGTGGTTCCTTTTAGGTGATAGTCGATGAATATTATTCCTTTCGCATCCCAAAATACAAACGCCATCACCTTACAAGCCGACTGTTGGGTCTTTGCTCGCTTTGAATTCGGTTCGAATAACAATAGTTGCACACTATCGATGTGTGTGACCTAACGTTGTCCTGTTGGAAGACAATTCCTCTTCTATTAGCCAAAACTTGCCACTTCTTGGCGATTGATTTCTTCAGATGATTCAATTGTTGACAGTACAGGTCCGAATGAAAAGCCTGAACGTAGAAGAGCAGCTTAAGTAGATGATGCTGTGGCAATCTCATCAAACACACAGCAAAACCTTCCTGACCGTCAATTCTGGCTTGGCCAGCGTTTGCACCGGTTTTCGCTTGACGTTGTTGTACATGACCCACTTTTCATCACCAGTCACCATCCGCTTCAGAAGGGTTAGTTTTTTGCAATTTTTAGCTCCTGGGCAATCAAAACAGTGCTTACACGATAGTGTGACTCGCCTTTTCAATGGTTTTGTCGACATTTTCCACAACTGGACTTCCAGAACATGGCGCATCTTTGGCCTCAAAATCGCCAGAACGGACTACGAAATCAAAATTGCGTGTAATTTGCTGTTACTGTATTAGAAACATAAACACTATTCACATTTTCAGTAAGCCGCATGGCTTACATTTTTGCCTTTATCGAGGAAAAACTCTAAAGTTTGGCGTATTTTCTCTTTGCTGGTGTCCATCTCAAGCGCTCAATTAAAACTTAGTCAAGCAATCACAAAACTGTCCAAGAAAACTTTTTTTACAAAATCTTATCTTTTTAACGCTAATAAGCGTAACTCGATTGTACCTTAACAAAGCCAGATAGAAATTACTAAAACAATTTATTGGAAATTAATTAAAATTAAAATTAATTAATTAATTAGCATTTCTTTTTACTACACCTGATATTTGAAGACAAAATAAGCAACTATAAAAAAAATTCTACTTTGAAATTTCTGGAAGGCTAAACTGCACTAAAAATATGTGCTTTCTGCTACAAAGTTTCTTAAAATCTTCTAAACTTTACGACTATTACTGAGCCAAGCTGATGAAAAATTTGATCAACTTTAATATAGATTCAATAAATTTATATGTGCACATTATCATAACTCAAGCTAAGCACGAAATTAACCATGTTCAGGTTGCAACTCTGACCCTATAAGTATCAATATTTCCATGTAAAAACGAAAACATATTTTCAAGCCCAATACATAAATAAACCAAAGTCAGCGCTTACGTGATGGCCACATTTAAGCTGAAGCTATTAATTATCGCAAGCATTCAGCAGCGACGGGGAAAAACAAGCTACAACAACAACAACTACGAAAAATAACATAAACAATAACAACAAATCTCCGCTAACAACAGCACAGTGGCAGCATTGAAAAAATAATATAAAACACACCAAAAAATAAATAAAAAAAGTAATGAACCAAGGTCAAGCATATCACAAAAGCAGCCAAATCAGAGGTCACTTTACGCACGTTATTTGAATCACCCACCCAGCATTATTGGTTGGATGCAGGTCAGGCAGTCAGAAGCTTGAATAGGGTGAAAAACTAAGCGTACTCACGCATTAGTTTATCCTGACACTTGGCTTACGTTTACATTGTAGCATGATATGTTGACACGGGCTGTAACAGGTGCCTACAGGTAGGTGACTTTGTGTACGTTTTCTTTTTTCTCTTTCTTTGTTATTTTCGGTGTTTTTATGCTTTTAACGAGCAGCTTAGCTAAGAAATGATTGCAACCATAATAACCAACATTCACATGTTATTTTTAACCATCATAGAATGGAGACACATCGACTCTTATTAATATCCTTACTGATGCCACAAATGTGTCTAAGTGTGTTAGTGTTTGTCTGCTTATTTATGAGGGTGCTGCACATTATGGCCACGTTGCTACACATTCGTGTTGCTGTATAGTGTACAATATTATCAGCAAATTCTAATTATTCCTAGAAAATAAGAAGCTGTCATACATAAAATTGAACAGACAAAGGCTTGATTGATGTACATTCGATATCCGCATTGAGTTTGTGGAGGAAAGTTATCTATTGTATTCCATGTTTCTTAAAATTTTTTTTTTTTCATAAAACTTTCCAAGTAAAATTATTATATGGAAAATTGTTTTTACTTGTCTACTCCGAAGAAAATCCAATAGTAAGAATTTTTATGCGGAAGTAAAGTTTAGTATTATAACCTCAATATTAATAAAGTTTAATTGACAAGAATTGTATTAGAATATAACAAGTACTATATGGAACAGTGAATAGTGCGAACAGGTATTCGAGTGAAAATTTAAATTTTTTTACAGCAAAACGGTAACAGATAAAATTAATATCTAAATAATATTAAAATAAGAGAATAATTTTTTTTTTTTTTTTTGTTGAATGAATACCCCAAAAAAGCTTTTGCAAATAAAAAATTTTATTAATTTTTAACTTTTTTTTATATGATAATGTATATTTTAATTTCATATTAATATATGAAACACATTTTTTTCGAAACCACATTTTTATACCGGGCTACCACCGTTACTCAAAATTACCTTTTCCGATTATCTCCAAATTTTAATCGCATACTTTTCACATGAGTAGTTTCCGTGTGAACTAAAATCTTGCAAAAATTTTTATATCTTTTCTATATTTTCTTGCACAAAATCCAGACAAATACTTGCGTTTTTATTATATTTTTTTTTAATTTTAAATCTTCATAATGTTTATTTTTTTTTTTGTAACAAACTTAAAATTTTTAGTTCGCACGATAACCATACACAAATAATACATTTTTTTTCTAGGTGCTGCCAAACATAAGTTATAATGGTAACCATCAGCTCTTTCTGATATCGACACATCAACTTCAAATTAAATTTTCATACATAAAAAATTTTAAAAATTTTGAAAAAATCTTTTTTGTAAATTAGTGTATTTAAGTTTATTTATTCATCTTTATTTATAAAAATGGATGTATGTATTTTGGTATGTGTGTATATCACGTATAGATCTGAAATATATATATATATATTGATTAAAAAAAAATGTTGCCACGCCCATCTTCTACACTTTTTATCTCTTTCAGACCGTAATGCATCGATTGTGCGGGTAAGTTTCAGTCTCAATATACTCACTTTTTTTTAAACGAATGATTAAAGGATCGACATGTATCGATTCTGCTGCTTCCCAATAAACCAAACGAATTCGTTTCGAATTTGAGGTGAAACCGAGATCTCGGATATTCATTATGAAAACGAAGTCCGTTGTCGATTTGCTATTGAATCCGAGAGCGGGAGAAATGTACATTTCATTGTCGAAACGAGATTATCAATATAATTGAATCACTTATCAATCGAGAATTTAAAAATTAGCAAATCGTTTTCGAATTATTAGCATTGTTTTCGAAACGAAATTTTTTTAAATTTTTAATATTTTTTTTAAATTTGCGTAAGTAAATCTACTATAATGAAGGTGCAACATTTGACAGACGATACTCGATATATTGGATTATTAAATAAATTCATTGCATTTATATATGAAAATTTCTTAAATGAAATTAAGCGAACGTCAAAGAAAAAATATAATTTTGTACTCAAATTTATAATAGACAAGTAGACCAAAGCATGTGTGGAACACTTAAAAAAAAATTATGACCAAATTAATATTGATTAATCTAAGGAAGTGCCAATTTCTTTTCAAGCATTCCAATTATAACGTGGTTTTAATTTTTACTCTTCTTAGAAATGTGGAATTTTATATTAATATGTATTCGCTATTTTAAAAATTCTCGAATTCATGTCGAACTCCAATCGGATAAGAGATATCTGACCCGAGTTCTCGGTTTGTGGTTTATTGGGTTGTTTCTTATGTTCGCTTCTTACAATGTTTCGCTATTCGTTTAACAGTTACTGAAATATTCGCGGAATTCTTGCTTCACATTTTAATTTTGTCAAAATGAGCCGTAGAAGTAAGTTGTGCTTCAATAACAGCGTGAATCAAAGTAACTGCCGCACTTACTATGCTGTCTACTGGGAGTTATTCTAAATGCCCCATTATGATTATCTTTCGAGAGACATGGATTCGAAACGCGCGCTTGTATTAAAATGCCACTTGGCCGGTGGAAAAACAGGAGAGATCGTTAAAAAGTAAAAAAAAAATTAAATATCAACCGCCGATTTGTTCAACGTACGATTGCGAGATACAAGAAGATTGGAGATATTAAAATAAAAAAGAAACCGGGCAGAAAACGATGAGTCCGAACAACGGAGGTAATCAAAAAAGTGCATGAAAGAGTTCGTAGGAATAGAGGAGTATCAACCAGAAAACTCCCCAAAAACGTGAACATAAGTCAACCGAGTGTTGAGTGCCCATTTAATTCTTAAAAAAGATTTGAGATTGAAAGCATATAAAAAACGGATTTAGAGTCTCACAACAAAACACCGAGAAATGAGAAAGAAAAGATGTGAGCAGCTCCTTCGTCCGCACGCCAACTGCGAAATAATTTTTACTGATGAAAAATTATTTATATTGCAAAAATCACACAATCCGCAGAACGATAGGCTATTTGCAGGAAGTATGAATGATATTGCCACAACAAATCGAGGGATCGAGCGGTTCCAAAATACCTCGGCCGTTATGGTATAAGGAGCCATTTCAAAAAGGGGAAAACTCCCCATCTTTTCATCGACAAAGGGGTAAAAATTAATGCAAAATATTACCAGGAGGAAGTGCTCATAAACCATCTAAATCCTCATGCGAAAACACTTTTCGGCGAGGATGAATTTTGTTTTCAACAAAACTCCGCGCCAGCTCATAATGCAAAACGTGTCCAGGGCTGGTGTCGCGATAACTGGCCTCACTTCATCTCCACGGAAGAATGGCCTCCATATTCACCGGACTTAAATCCTTTGAGTTTAAGTATTTGGGGTTACATGATGGACAAATTAAAGAATTGAAAAAATATGAATCTTGAGTCCTGCAAACGACATTTATCAACTATATGGGATAGAATCCCGGATACAGTCGTGCGTGGCGCCTGTGAGATGTTTGCTAATTGTTTGAAAGCCGTAAAAAAATTAAAAGGTGAATGATTTGAAATGGCTAAATACATTTTTGAGAAAATGCTTAAATAAAAACAAAACTTTAACTTTTAGTGAAAATATATTGTTAACTTTGGTTTTATTAAAAACAAATAGGTGCGACAGTTATTCTGGTTCAAGCTGTACTAAAGTACTAATAGCAAAAAATTAGTCAAGTAGACAAATTTAAACTTAAAAAAAATAAAAAATTTTTATAAATCAAAAAACTGAGGTCAATAATAAACATAATTTGAAAAATATATTTGAAGGGAATTCCCTTATTTTGACCGAGATATACCAAGTATCCGAGCCCTAAAAATACATGAAGGATATGAAAATAGAAAAACCTATGTATTGAATATGTCTTCATATCATGCAAAGATCATATATTCCAAAATCATAAAAAAATTCTTTGTAGCTTGGCGTCAGGTCTGAAAGGGTTATACGATATTTAAATGGCACTAAGAAGGAGTAGTCGTATACCAGTAAAAATTTAGTATATAAGTTGCAATGGACTATATAAGATTACACACAAAAAATTGTGCTAATCCGCCTACAACCCACTCCTACCTCCCAAATAACATAAAACTAGAAAACAAAATAATTTCTTTCGTATTGAAGATTTATTAAAACAACTTACTCAAGAATCTGTAATATAAGTGTATATTTAAAAAAAAAAAGGCACGCCCACTATCTTCTAAAGTTCCCAAAATTTTAATCTAACTTTATCAGAATGAATGCAAATATTAAATTGCACAAAAAAGTGTTATTTTATTCTGAGATTCAACTAAAATAAACAATAATAAACAACAATAAACAATAATAAATATAAAAAATGTAACTGTGTCGAGTGGGTTTTAAGCCCAGCACTCTCCGATCGTGAAGTTAGAGCACATCTATTGAGCTAACCAGGTGATGAACCCCCTAGTAACAACAACAAGCATGTTAAGGTCTTTTTGTTTTGTTATTATTTCACTGAGGGAAATATGTGCTAAAATTAAATGAAATCGTGTTCATATTAAACGGATATGTTTTTGAAATAGAGCTTTAAGCAATTTCACTTAAGTTAAACACAAATGTTTGTAAAATAAAATTTAAACACAAGCTTTTGTTTTCAACACAATGTTTTGAAATATACTTTTAAAGGAAACATTTTCATTTTAAAAACATTTATTTAAAAATAAAATTTGTTAAAAATAAAGTATGTTTTTTCTCCGTGTATTTTTGTTTTAACCTTACATTTGATATTCTCGGGCTTACTTTTTTAAATTCACTCGATAAAAATTTCTTTAGCACAAGAAATTTATTTAATATAAATCGCAATTTCACTTACGTCTTAGCCACGTTTCATTTTTTAATAGAAACCGCTGTTAATTTCTTGCTGCGTTTAGCCATTTACTTTTAAATAAAAAAAAAATTAAACATATGGTTTTGTTTTTTTTTTTCATTCCTTTATTCACTTCTTTCTAATTGCTGTCACTTTGGTGTTTATGATCATTATCATCGTTTCCTTGAGTTTCAAGGTGGAGCATAGGGTCTCAACAATCCCTTTCCATCTCGTTCTGTTTTGAGCCAGCTGTTTGAGTTGGCCCGAGGAATATCCCGACTCGGTAACCTCTTTTTCCAGGCATCGCCTCCATGTCAGTTTAGGGCGTCCCCTTCTTCGGCTTCCTTGCGGGTTCCAGTCGATAGCTTGGCGGCATACTTCGATGGGTGGTTTACGCAAAGTGTGGTCGATCCAGCTCCATTTCCTCAGTTTGATCGTTTGCCTTATCGGAAGCATGTGACATTTTTTAAGCAAGCTGTCATTGCTTATAGTGTTGGGCCACCAAATTTTTAAAATGCGGCTAAGACAACGGTTGACGAAGCTCTGTATTTTGCTGTTTAGCGCCTCGGTCGTGAGCCAAGTCTCGCAACCATGTAAAAGAACTTAACGTTGAACTTAAAAATACGGAGCTTGGTATGAATAGAGAGTAGAGACGAGTTCCAAATACTTTCCAGTTGGGCGAAAACACCTTTAGCTTTGTTGGGGGATAGGATGCTGTCGAGATATTGGAAGTCTTCTACGTACTCAATTGCTTGCGTGCCGATGTTAAGGCCTGAGTTAATGTTTGTGGGGTTGACTCACATCGCTTTTGCCTTGTTGATGTTGATGTGTAGACCAGCTTTCTCGGAATTGACAACGAGGTCGTTCAGCTTTTGTTGCATGTCTGAGCTTTTCACGGAGGGAAGACATATGTCATCGGCATAGTCAAGATCCTCAAGAGTTTCTGCTAAGTTCCAGAAAAGACCCCTGTTCTTTCAGTGTACAGTATCGTAAAGGATCTGATCGATGACAATTAGAAACAAATGCGGAGAAAGCAGGCAGCCTTGCCGTACGCCGGAGTTTGTGCCGAAAGGTTCTGACAACATGCCATTATGTAGCACTCTGCATCTGAAGCCGTCATACTGGGATTTTATAAGCGATATCAGTTCACTTGGCAAGCCTCTCTTCACGAGTGCTCGCCAGATAGAATGTCGCGAGACGCTGTCGAAGGCTATGGTGTAGTCAATATATGCGAGGTGAAGTGACGTTTACCATTCGTTGACCTGGTCGATGATGATCCTTAGGGTGTTGATCTGGTCTATGCAGGAGCGGTGAGAGCGAAAACCGCTTGCTGCTTTCTTATTGTTCCATCCAGGTGTTCGGAGATGCAATTCAGCAATATTCTTGTAAATATTTTGGATGGAATCGACAAGAGCATAAATCTTCTGTAGTTGTTACATAGTAAGAGGTCACCTTTCTTTGGAAGTTTAATTAAGACTCCCTGCAGCCAATCATATGGAAGCTTTACATTGCTCCAAATTGCATTAAACAACGGTAGAAACAATTTAGCAGACACCGTCGTATCGGCTTTTATGACCTCTGGAGGGATATCGTCAAAGCCTGGTACCTTGTTGCTTTTTAATTGTTTATTAGCCGCAACGATCTCCGATAATGATGGTGGGGAGGTGTTTAGCCTTGCTGCTGTTGTAGGCACTGCGGCCGTATCGCTGTTGGGTGTTGTTGTCGGCGAGTTCAATATGCTTTCGAAGTGCTCGCTCCATCTGTTCAGTTGTTTGGCACCAGATATTAGTAGGGCTCCTTCTTTCGATTTAATGGAACGGTCAATGGGTCGGGACTTGTTGGTCAGCTTTCGATTTATGTCATGCAAGGATTTAGTGTCGTGTCTACGCGCAGCAAGCTCGGCTTGCTTGGTTAGGTTGTTGAACCACGCACGCTTATCCTTTTTACAAGCTTTCTTGACTAACTTGTGACAATGGTTGTAGTTGGTCGCCAACATTGCACGAGTATCAGAGGCTTGTGCTTCGTCCCTGAGCTTCTTTGCATTTCGCCTTTCTTCGATTAACGCCCAGGAGGCTTTGCAAATCCACTCTTTTTTTCCTTTTGGACGGAAGCCGACGACCTTCTCACTCACGTTCAAGAAGAATAGCTTTACAAACTATTTCCGAGGGAGTGCTATTAAAAGTTTCTGTTAATGCCTAGCTAAACTTCTTGCGGGTACCAATGTATTTGAGCTTGCTCGTGTCAAACCTTCTACGCACAGGAGCGCCTGGCATGTTTCTTACCGCCGCTACTGTAAGTTGCACGACTGCCATGATGAAGTGGTGGTCGGAGCCGATATCGGCACTGCGCATGGAACGCACATCACGTAAACAGTGTCTTCATTTTCTGCTTATGCAAATGTGGTCAATCTGATTGACAGTGACGTTGTCAGGGGACACCCAAGTTTGTTAATACCAGTCATTAAAATAATTAAGCCTTTTAAATAATTAAAAGTATGCACCAATATTTTTAAAATTTCTAATTCGTATTGAAATTTTTGTGACTTATGTCCGAATTTTGAGAAATTTTGTTGGGCGGCCGCAAAAATGTACCAACTTTTTTTACATATATTCAAAGAGAAAATTCACAGATTTCAGAATATCATAATGAGACAACCAAGGAAGACCGAGCTTAATTTATATTTCCCATAGAAAATAGAAAAAAATTTGTATGGACCAATTTTGATTATCTGATAATTTTTAAATAATTCATGTAATCTAGAAAGTTTTTTCGTTAGAATAATGAAAATAAGAAATACTTTATAAAAAGTTATAATAAGTAACATGAAAATTTAAATCAACTTTTTGCTTATATTCGCTTTATAAAAAATATAAAATTTTAAGAAAAGCATTGATGGATTCCTCATAATTAAGGCGGTCTTCTCATTCAAAACCCGTTTTTTGGACCCTTTTTAAAAAAATTCTTATTTGAAAACGCAAAGAATAATTGAAAACTTTTTTTATTTATTGTATTACAAAAGGTTCAAAGTAAATAAAAAAATTTTTTTTGCCTCGATACGTGGGCTGTTCAAAAAGTAATGAGACTCAAAGTTGGTGGTGAAAAAAAAAGGTGTCGTCACGGCGGCCACGATTCCGGGTCTCCGGAGCGTCTGAAATGAAAAAAATAAACCAGGTTATAATCAGTATAGATGTAATTCTCGGGTGAACCTCAAGCTTAATTTTGTGATTTTTTTTGACAAAATGGCGGCCATTCAAAAAAAAAAAAATTCAATTTCGGGTTTTTTTTTTTAGTTTACTGTAAAAAAAATATAGTAAAAAATTTTTTAAAATTATGGTCGAGGTTCACCCGAGAATGGTGACAATTCTGTGTCGATTCCATTTTGTTTCATGAAAATCGGTTCAGTTGAACTGGAGATATCATGGCCGCCAGTTCGAAAAACGTGGGTTCGAGATAAACGCGTTTAAAGTTTGAAGTAATTTTTTTGGGAAAAAAAAAAAAAAATCAAAAATGTTTAAATGCAGTTTTAAAGAGCTGACAATTTTTACTTACAAATATTAGTCGGCGATGCCAGCTCCATACAGGCCACCTTCCTCTTTTTCGTAGAAACTGCTTTCTTCTGCCCTCTCTGCTCTGCGAGCCGTTCTGCCAGCTTTTGATGATGCCGCAGCTCGAGTCTCTGATCGGTTCAATCTGTCTTCATTGCGAGATAGTGCGTATTCGTATGCGTTTTTGCCAATCGCAATACCCATCAAACCCATAATTTTAAGTATGGGTATAAAACCGTCGTTGAAGAGGCACGTTGCAATGAAATTGGCCACTTCGATGGTGCGTGCGCCTGAGTTGATGTGTTTGGGCGAAAGTGACCAAAGAACAGAATTGTAGAACTCATTGGAATTCTGAGTTTCAGATCCAAGGCATCTTTCAAGCAAATTATCTGCCGACAGCGCTTCGTAAGCTGGTTTTATTACCTCCATCACCTTCTTGTCCATCAGACCTTGCTTCACAAAAAAGGCTGTATCTTCTAAAGTATTTCGAATTTCTAAAAATCCTTTTAGGGGCATATTCACAACTACCCAAGCTATAAATAAATGCAAAAAAAAAAAGTTGAAAAAAAAAAGTTGCTCAATGAGAAGACCCCCTTAAACATTTTTCTTTAAGTCTGCATGACCACTTAAAAAATAGTGTTCGGAAAATTTCTTTTCTTCCTCCAAAATGCCACCGAGCGGCTTACCGATTACACCCGTTTTCACTTTACTTTGTCGAAAGTGACACACGTTTCATCACCATTCACCATGCGCTTCAGAAATGAGTCAATTTTGTTTCAGATGAGGTTCATGAGACTTTTTCCGTTTACTCGTGTAACACCCATACATAGTTCATTTCTTTATCCAGTCTTATTCAAGTGGAAATAACCGTTCTTCTTTGTGCAATTTTTAGCTTCTAAGAAAGCGAAACAATACTGACATGTCGGACTCGACAAGTTATATGATATTATCGACATTTTCGACAATTTGCCTTCCAGAGCATGAATCATCTTCGACATCAAAATTACCAGAACGAAATTGACGAAACCAAAATTGGGCATGATTAACTGTTACAGTACTAGGACCGTAAACAATTTACTCTTCCATTACTATTTTCAGTCGCCTGGCTTGCGATTTCACTTTTATCGAAAAAAATCTGTAAAAAATGGTGTGCTTTCTCGTTGCTGGGCCCAATTATGGCGTGCGCTCAAACAAAACTGAGTCAAGCAATTAGTAAATTGTCTGGAAAAATTTTTTTTTTACAAAATCTTATATTTTTAACGCTATCTAGTGTAACTCGGTCGCACTTATACAACGCGGAATTCAGAAAAAATTAGAAAGTATTGATTTTAATTCTCCTTTGTATTATTAATACTCTCTGGATCATATTGGGGAGGGTATTTGAATCCCAAAATTAACATTGGCTACAGGCCTGTGTTGAAATTCCAAGAAAATATTTCGTATCTGCTTCATAACTAAGCTCTGTTAACGCTGTAATAGCTGTTATGCTTTTCATTAGCAGTTAATAAAGAAGCTAATTTTTTCTTGCTTGAAAAAAATCTAAATTTCACAAAAAAGCTACCTTAAGTTTTATTTATCATAGCACTTTTTTTTTAAGATGCCAATTGAACAGCAATAACAATAATTGTGAACAAGAATTTAGCATTAAAGCCGTCATTATCATTGTCATTATTACCATCAACTTTTAGATTCTTTTCTTTATGTATAATTAATGAAAATTTATTGATCCTTTTTTTGAGTGCATAAACTGAATACTTTACTTTTCTTTACTTCCGCTCTCAATTTACACTTCCGTATTTTGCCCCTCCTTTGTTCTTTGACACAACATTATTTAGCGACATTAAAGCTCACTGAGCCATTCAATGCTGCTGCTTAATTTATTTGTCCCCAAACAATTTGTAGCAGAAATCATGCAACAAACCGTAATAAATTCGTTGATTTGTCAATAAATTTCCAATGTCTTCCTGTGTGTGTATGTGTGTGTGTGTGTTTGTATGTATTTCTTATTCTGCTATTGACTAATCACAAAAACACACAAATGCGGCTTACGCACGCACACAATAATAAATGTTATTGACACTGCGTGTATATAAAAATTTCAATGAGAAAATAAGAAATTTTTATTCAAATCAATAGTATGTTTGCATAAATCAAGAAAGCTTAAATTGTTCGTTTAATTCTGACTTTATTTTGTAATATAATTGAGCAAAGGAAATTAAGCAAAAAAAATGGTAAATGATATTTAATCTATATTAAAACTATACACATTTTTGAAACATTAACACCCGTTCCTACATTTCAAACAATATTACAGATTTCGATTAACGGGTTCTGGTAGAGGAAAAAATAAAATTTTAAGGTAAGTATATCGGCGTTTAAAAAGTTTACTTTATAGTTATTTTTAATATGGATTTTAATTCGCACTTAATTCAGCAATTTTCTAATATAAAGAATAAGAAAACGTCTCAATTGCTTTGACATAGTTGTCGAGTTCACAGAACTATGGTTATATATTATGTGGAAGATTTGTGTTGAATTTTTAGATTCTAGCGCCCTTTCTTATGAGATTTTTTTGCCATTTTTATATTAAAGTTTAAAAAAGTACCCTTAAAAGGAATCACGCTTAAAAAGAAACAAATTTAAATTTAAAATTTTGATCATAATTCTTATTTTTCTTGAATAATACACATAATTAAATAAAATATTTATTCAAACCCTTCATAAGGCAGATGAATTCACAGAAATAAAATAACTTTTGTGTACAGTTTTCGAACTGTAAAAAAACGACAACTTCTAAGAAATATTTTGAAAAAATTGATGGTGAAAAATATCTTCACTATCCGTCAGAAACTAATTACGCCGTATAAAATGACATTGCGTTTACTACATTTTACTTTGCTTCGTTTATCGTTCGTCTTTGTGCTGCAGAGTTTGCAGCGCCTGTAGGTCTCCATGGCCGTGGAGAAGTGTTCGTCTACATTTTTGTACCGAATTTCTATAAGCATAGTACTGATGCTTTTTGGTAATTTTTATCAGATACGCGCGATTTCTTGCCACGATGGAAGCCGACACTTGATTTTCTTTTTCTGCTTCTATAACCACCAATCAATCCTCTTGCAAAGCGGACGTCTTGTTTCGTTCTCCATTTCAATTCACCTTTTTTTCATTTTCAAAATTCTCTTTCTGCTAGTTCTATTTATGTTCTTGTCGCATATGCATCTTTTTCAAACAAATACTGCTTTAGAGCAGTGGTGCCCAACCGGTAGTTCGCGGGCGCCTGGTCGCTCGTGACTATATTTTTAGGCACCCGCAAACAAAATGATTCACAGAAGAATACTTACTATAGAATCGGCGATTTGTACAAGCATGCTTATAACATCTTCTAATCGACTAAGTTTAACATGCTAAACAAAAATTAGCTTTTCATTTAACACGATCGTTCACACTGCCTGAACAAGTTTCAAATTGAGAGTGACAGCCGCTTTATAGCTGCAGAATTATTTCTTTGCAGACACTACAATTTCCTTCTGTGCAACTCATTCCGTCAATAAATTCTTTAGATACTTGCACAACTTACTTACATCTTACTTTTCTATTTTTCGTTTTAATGAATTTATTTTATTTTGCTTCAAGATCTAAAAGTTAACAATATTTCACAATTGGCTTCACTGAAGGAAATACTTTTTTATATGAATACAACGGAAGCTGAATTAGAGCTAATAACACTTTACAGTGATATCGTACTCGAAAGCAAATATAATGAAAATGATGGACCCTATCATATTTAAAAACGTACGCAATTGGGTCCTCATTGTCAAAGCATTTTTTGGATCAACATACACTATATGCGTGCAGGCTTTTTCACAACTAACGGGTATAAAAACCCAATACAGAAGCATGTCATGTGGACTGGCGTGTAAGAAATGATATGATTTTAGCATGCACAACAGAGATTTTAGCATGCACAACAGAGCAATACGAACGAAGAAGTTACCTGAAAATGTGCAGAGCCAAGTTATTTCTCTCACAATTAAACGAATGTGCTTTATATGTGTATGTATGTAGTATACTTTATTTATCTGTATACATTTTAAAATAAATTGGCTGAATTGGGGTAATGTGTAGCACGATTTTATTTGCAATAATAAGAGAATAAAGAAATTCAATTTTTGATTGGTTTAAAGGCATATTCCTTGCAGAAGACCCAATTCGAAGGTTTTCATGCCTGTTGAATATTTTGGGAAATAAATGAATTAGAGCAAAACGTTAAAATACGGCTTTGTTGGTCTTTTTCAAACTGGTGGTGTGATGTGTAACACCTACAAAATTTTGGTTTACAGACCAAGAACTTAATTTTTTTTTTGTTTATTTTGACATTTTATATTTAGTAAAAGTATTATCATGAAAACCAGGCAATAATAGCAATATCTCGTTAATCGGTCTGAATCTCAATGCACACACACACACATACGTTAAATTGAAAAAAAAACTCTTCTTAACGATCAACTGATTATAGGAATATTATTAATTGTAAAAATAAATTCAATATCTAATGCAAAAAGAATAACCCTTTGAAATATCTATATCGGAGTGACAATTCCCACAAATAAAATAGCAAGTTCGGTGCTTCAGACAGCTGAAATGAAATAGGTGCTTGCACTTATTGAATTTATGTTCAAGAATCTCGATCTTCTTCGGATGACGACGAAAAGCACCGGCTTTGCGACCGAACAGCTGCATCTTTCTTTATTGTTTGCTTGGTTTTTTTTTTTGTGACGTTTTTAGAGCACAGTTTATGATTGACTTCCCACCACAATTGGATTTTGGTCTGGGCTGAATAGTATGAATTGAGCCGATTTCGTTTTATTTTTGATGAACAGATGCCGCTTATGAGGATGGCATTGCAAAGTTTCACGCTGTTGCCTCTTCAATGGCAATTATAATGTGTGAGATGTGTTGCACATCACCCCACCGTGAGTGATATACATCACCCCAATGCAAGCAACTTTTTTATTGATGGTATGGTGAAACATTGCAAGATTTTTTTTTATATTTTAAGATATTGGACATTAGAACACTTTACATTTGCTCACTTTTAAATTCTGGTCAAAATTTTATCCAAAAGATATTTTTTGTAAATTACTAAAAAAGCTTTTTGACAAATATTCAAACTGTTACAAATATTCAAAATATTAAAAATGTATTTCTACATACTTCCAACACTTATATATTATATTTTAAGATATTGCAGATTTGAACACTTTACATTTACTCACTTTTAAATTCTGGTAAACATTTTATCCAGAAGCTATTTTTTGTAAATTAAAAAAAAACTTTTTGACAAATATTCAAACTCTGATCGTGTCGTGTTACACATCACCCCATGGTACACATTACCCCACTTCACCCTACATTTTTTTATAAAGAACGGTGACCGCGAAGCATGGTAATGGTTTCAAAGTAGCCCTTAGTAGAATTCGGTTGGACACCACTGCTTTAGAGAATAGTAACAGAAAGCAATTGTTTTTCGAAGGTGGCATGCGCCTTGAAATCTTCTGTGACAGTTTTCTTAAAAATTTTTTAACAATATTAGCTCTCTTCTGCTCTCTATATTATTTTGCCTGTATAAATTTCACTAATATATATTAGCTTTTTATAGGGCATATACTGCTTCAAGCTGGATCTACCTTTGAAAAGAATCATGCTTTCTTCCATACTCTGTAATGATAAGTTAGAGGCCTTATTTTGAAAAGCGTCAGTAAGCTAAGATATAAGAGGGTCAATTTGTATAATTTACCAAAATCAGGACTTCCCTTGTTTGACTGTTGTCTTTTATTAAACAAATAAAGAGCCAGCAATATTTTCTTGATACATTTTACTGGTAAAATACCATCAATGAGGAAAAAGTGACTGACATTGGGATGATGTGTAACACTCACGGTGGGGCGATGTGTAGCACACCTTACACATTTTAATTGCTATTAAAGAGGCAACAACGTCAAACTCTGAAATGCAATCACATCAACGGCATTAACAGAGATCGGCCCAGTTCATACTATTCAGCCCAGACCAAAATCCAATCGTGGTATAGTCAATAAAAAGCTGTGTTCTAACAACGCCACAGAAAAGTTTACAGTTGTAGAAGATGCAAAAAAAAAAAAAAAAAAACCATACAAACGACAAAGAAATCGCAGATGCTCAGCCGCAAAATCTTCGTCGTCTCCCGAAAAAGATCCAGATTTTTGCATGATTTGTTGCAATTTTTTGCCAAAACATTTAAATCTAAAAATGTGCTTGAATTCAACAAATGGAAGTGCCTTTTTTATTTTTTATGAGCCATTTTATTTGTGAGAATTGTCACTCTGGCATAAATATTTCTAACGAATAATCATTTAATATTTAAAATGAATTTTCTTTTTTCCAATTTATAAAGCCATTCATTTATTGTATTGAAGTAAAAGCTAATTTTTTTTTTAATTTCAACTTATATGTCTGTGTGTGCGTTGAAAATCAGATAGATTTCCGAGACATTGCTATTATTTTATAAAGTTCTTGTCATAATACTTTTACTACACATAAAAAGTTAAAATAAACATAAAAATTTAAAGTGCCTGGTCTTTTAACAAACATATTGATCGTGTTACACAATTCTCCACCGATTTGAAAAAGGCCAAAAAATCTTTGTTCTACTTAGCCATTTCTCAAAATATTCAACAGTCATGAAAAACTCACTTCAAATTCGTTTTTCTGCGAGGGATAGGCCTTTAAACCAATCAAAAATTCAATCACTTAACACTTTTATTGAAGCAAAATGAAAACGTGTTACACATCATCCACTTCAGCCTGTATAAAACGAAATAATGCGTGGATACTACCACAGGCACTAATAACACTTCGCAAATGAATTCGTAAAGATATCACGAGGACAAATACTTTATTATTACAAGGATACAAGGACTTTTTCCTGTGACAGACCTTAGTTTCATAAAAGTTATTTTAATAAAAAATATTTATTTAAAAAACATATCGGAAGTAATTGTAGTAATTAAGCTTAACAATTCTAGTAAAAAGTATCACAGTTTCTTCTGTGTGTTTTCATTAACTTTAGGAAGTTATAAGTTACGTAATATAAAAAGTTCACCATGTGCACAAATTTGGATAAAACATTATTGAAAGAAATTTTTATTGGATATGTTAAGAGAATTTTAAAGAAAAGTAATTTTCACATCACATTTTTATCCTATGTGACGGATTTTAGGAGTATTTTTTTAAACTTTTTTATGATTTACATAAAAATACAAACTAATCTACAAAAATATATCTTACAAAAATTGTACAAATCTGCTTATTCTTTATGCTAGTAATTTACTAAGTTTAGTGTAAATATAAAAATTACTCAGACGAAACCTTTAAAGTGCCCATACACGTGTGCCTCCCCCTTTCCTCCCCTCCAAAATTACTTTATCAAAGTCTGTTATTATTTTGATTCTTAGATTGTGTTATTAACGAATAAAATCGAAAGTCTATTTTTAGACACTACAATCTTCTACAAAACTTTTCCCTTTTTAACGTATAACCTTCCGTATAAAAGTTTATTTTTAGACATTATTTTCTACAATTATCTACGAAACTTTTCCTTTCTTAGCACATAACCTTCACTTTTTTCTACTATTATACAAATTCTGCTTTATATATTTATGTACTTCACTTCCGTCTTCTTCAGATATAATCAATATTTATGAAAAATATTTGTGTATTTTTCCAAAACTTTTCCGATGCCAATTTGTCAAGTTTTCGCTACATTAACAATTACAAGATCCGTCGTCCGTATGTTCGTCTGTTCGCTCTACCACTTACGCTCAAATTGACTTCACTTTTGTTGGCGAAAACAAATTGCGCCGAGACCTACAACAAAACAAAAATCTAAAAAAAAGCAATAAGAACTACCACTATACTACCTACCGTAGCCATCGACAATTATGAATGAAAAAGTGGTGTGGGGTGGTATCGTGTTAAATTGTGTGGTGTGGTTTGGTGGTGTAGAAAAAAACATTGAAAATCAATATATTCCTAATGAAGCACCAAAGACCAGAAAGCATAAAGAAGCACGCGGAAGTTTTAAATTAAATTCTCACAATACTTTGACATTTATCATGACTTCTGTTTGTGAGTGTTGAGTTCTTAAAAAACTGTGATCAGCTTTTATGGAACTTTTCATGTTATTTTGGTTATGGTTATGGTTATGGTTATGGTTATGGTTATGGTTATGGTTATGGTTATGGTTATGGTTATGGTTATGGTTATGGTTATGGTTATGGTTATGGTTATGGTTATGGTTATGGTTATGGTTATGGTTATGGTTATGGTTATGGTTATGGTTATGGTTATGGTTATGGTTATGGTTATGGTTATGGTTATGGTTATGGTTATGGTTATGGTTATGGTTATGGTTATGGTTATGGTTATGGTTATGGTTATGGTTATGGTTATGGTTATGGTTATGGTTATGGTTATGGTTATGGTTATGGTTATGGTTATGGTTATGGTTATGGTTATGGTTATGGTTATGGTTATGGTTATGGTTATGGTTATGGTTATGGTTATGGTTATGGTTATGGTTTGGTATGGTTATGGTTATGGTTATGGTTATGGTTATGGTTATGGTTATGGTTATGGTTATGGTTATGGTTATGGTTATGGTTATGGTTATGGTTATGGTTATGGTTATGGTTATGGTTATGGTTATGGTTATGGTTATGGTTATGGTTATGGTTATGGTTATGGTTATGGTTATGGTTATGGTTATGGTTATGGTTATGGTTATGGTTATGGTTATGGTTATGGTTATGGTTATGGTTATGGTTATGGTTATGGTTATGGTTATGGTTATGGTTATGGTTATGGTTATGGTTATGGTTATGGTTATGGTTATGGTTATGGTTATGGTTATGGTTATGGTTATGGTTATGGTTATGGTTATGGTTATGGTTATGGTTATGGTTATGGTTATGGTTATGGTTATGGTTATGGTTATGGTTATGGTTATGGTTATGGTTTATGGTTATGGTTATGGTTATGGTTATGGTTATGGTTATGGTTATGGTTATGGTTATGGTTATGGTTATGGTTATGGTTATGGTTATGGTTATGGTTATGGTTATGGTTATGGTTATGGTTATGGTTATGGTTATGGTTATGGTTATGGTTATGGTTATGGTTATGGTTATGGTTATGGTTATGGTTATGGTTATGGTTATGGTTATGGTTATGGTTATGGTTATGGTTATGGTTATGGTTATGGTTATGGTTATGGTTATGGTTATGGTTATGGTTATGGTTATGGTTATGGTTATGGTTATGGTTATGGTTATGGTTATGGTTATGGTTATGGTTATGGTTATGGTTATGGTTATGGTTATGGTTATGGTTATGGTTATGGTTATGGTTATGGTTATGGTTATGGTTATGGTTATGGTTATGGTTATGGTTATGGTTATGGTTATGGTTATGGTTATGGTTATGGTTATGGTTATGGTTATGGTTATGGTTATGGTTGGTTATGGTTATGGTTATGGTTATGGTTATGGTTATGGTTTATGGTTATGGTTATGGTTATGGTTATGGTTTATGGTTATGGTTATGGTTATGGTTATGGTTATGGTTATGGTTATGGTTATGGTTATGGTTATGGTTATGGTTATGGTTATGGTTATGGTTATGGTTATGGTTATGGTTATGGTTATGGTTATGGTTATGGTTATGGTTATGGTTATGGTTATGGTTATGGTTATGGTTATGGTTATGGTTATGGTTATGGTTATGGTTATGGTTATGGTTATGGTTATGGTTATGGGTTATGGTTATGGTTATGGTTATGGTTATGGTTATGGTTATGGTTATGGTTATGGTTATGGTTATGGTTATGGTTATGGTTATGGTTATGGTTATGGTATGGTTATGGTATGGTTATGGTTATGGTTATGGTTATGGTTATGGTTATGGTTATGGTTATGGTTATGGTTATGGTTATGGTTATGGTTATGGTTATGGTTATGGTTATGGTTATGTTATGGTTATGGTTATGGTTATGGTTATGGTTATTGGTTATGGTTATGGTTATGGTTATGGTTATGGGTTGAATGGTTAGGTAGGTTATGGTTATGGTTAATGGTTATGGTTATGGTTATGGTTATGGTTATGGTTATGGTTATGGTTATGGTTATGGTTATGGTTATGGTTATGGTTATGGTTATGGTTTATGGTTAATGGTTATGGTTAGGGTTAGTGGTTATGGTTAGGGTTTTGGTTGAATGGTGAGGGTTATGGTTAATGGTTATGGTTATGTTATGGTTTGGTTATGGTTATGGTTATGGTTATGGTTATGGTTATGGTTATGGTTATGGTTATGGTTATGGTTATGGTTATGGTTATGGTTATGGTTATGGGTTATGGTTATGGTAATGGTTAGGGTTATGGTTATGGTTTATGGTGATGGTTTATGTGGGTTATGGTTATGTGGTTATGGAGGTTATGGTTAGTGGTTTATGGTTTATGGTTATG